>CAXKVI010000005.1:62531840-62627515 GCA_964058755.1 Campiglossa producta | reverse complement strand
GCTATTTATTTGAGTTGTAATGGCATTGAGTGCGGTGGTGGTGCTGTGCAGCTTACGGAAGCCATGTTGATGACTAGCCAGGTGCAGATTTGCAGTATAATACGGGAGCAAAATGGACTCTAGCGTCTTCACTACCGGTGACAAAAGTGATATAGGACGATATGAAGCGCCTATGTTTGCCGGTTTTCTAGGTTTTAGTAATGGAACCACTCTCGCCTTTTTCCATATTTCAGGAATGACGAAAGTGTTCAGTGAAAGACTGAATAGAGCCGCTAAGTATTTGTGTCCCTCCTGGCCTAGATGTTTCAGCATCTTCATGGCAATGCCGTCGGGGCCGATGGATTTTGAGGGCTTAGCCTGTCTGATGGCTTCCTTGACCTCTGAGGCAGTGATGACAATGGGCGTATTTTGGTTTTTATATTTACGCGCCTGTCGCATGGTTCTACGTTTAGCTCTATCGGACGGGGAATGTAGTACAAATTGTCTACAGAAGGAGTTCGCACATCCCCTAGGGTCCTTCTTCACCCTGTCACCGAAAGTAATATCTACTTTATCCTTGTGTTGCGTTGGATTAGATAGAGCTTTGACCGTAGTCCATAGTTTGCCAACACCATCAGAGAGGTTGCATTGCTCTAGGTGTTGTTTCCATTTGGCCAGTTTATGTTTATCGACCAACCTACGAATTTCCGCGTTGAGATCCTTTATACAGGGGTCTGCGGGAGTGAGACTTCGCACTTCATCTCTTTCTCTAGCCATGGCCGCTGCCTCCGCGGGGAAATTTGGTCTTATTTGAGATATTCGACCCGCAGGAATGAAGCGTTTAGAGGCCGAGTCAATGATGTTGCGGAAGTCGCGTTCGCCTTTGCGTACGTCCGTAGGAATGGATAGAGCAGCCAAGGATTCGTCCGTATATGTCTGAAAACTGTCCCAGTCCGCCTTGGTAAAGTTAATATATGTACCATGCTCAGGTGTAATAAAGTCCGTCGGTCGTTCGATGGTAATGACTATTGGGAGATGGTCAGACGCCAACGTGAGTATGGGTCGCCAATTGGTGTTGTTCAATAGTCCTGCACTTACGATAGAAATATCTGGCGAACTATAGCAGTTACCCGATACTCTCGTTGGGGCGTCTCCGTTCAATGTACAGAAAGCCGTATCATCTATTTGTTCTGCAAGTACATGCCCCCTATTGTCTGCTGGCAAGTTTGAGTGCCACATGTCGTGGTGCGCATTGAAGTCGCCCAGGATCACGCGGTTATCTCCTCGTAATAGCAAGCTAATGTCGGGGTGATAACCGGTGGGGCAACTTGATACAGGGGGTATGTAGATATTAATGATTTGCAGATCGACATCTCCTGTACGGATGGTAATACCTTGGCTTTCTAAGATATCATCCGTTCCTTCGATTTCGGTATCAAATAGATGATACTGTACAGAGTTGTGCGTTATGAACGCTAGACCACCTCCCGGACCTCATGTTACTCTATGACGGTCTTTCCGGTGGATGTTATATCCGCCATAGGTAATGAGGTCCAACCTAGGACTGAGCTTGGTTTCTTGGACTGCGGCAAGTTTTATGTCATATTGCGTCATCAAATTAGTTATCTCTGCGATCTTACCAGTTAATCCGTTACAGTTGTGCTGTAAGATTTGGAAGTGCGCCGGTGGGGTCGATGTCGAGTTAACCATAGGCGTGAGAGACGGATGTGTTCGCCCAGGTGTTGGTAGGCTAAGACCAAGGCTGTGCCTCAGCCTAGTTAGCTGTGGACCCGGTGTAACCGGGTTGGCTGGCGTCGTAGGTTGAGGTGTGTTACAGCATGGTGCGATGAACGCATCCGTCCAGAGGTTCCTGTTAGCGAGCCCAGAGCATAGATGTACGTGGCATTGGCCTAAGCAGTTATTGCATTTGACCGATGACGCGAGCGTGTATAATCTTTGCCGACAAACAGTACACGTAGAGACAGGTGCGAGAAGATTGGCCGTGATAGCTCCCATACAAACTCATTTTTTCAAGCAGAATATCTGTGAAAGGGTTCAAGGTAGGGACCTGAAAATTGGTATAGACCTATGTAATGTCAAAAGCATTCTCACACATTAAAAGGGGGGTTATCAGAAAAGGGGGCGTGGCACCTCCCATACAAACACAATATTTTAAGCAGAATATCTGTGAAAGGGTTCAAGGTAAGGACCTGAAGATTGGAAATAGACCTATGTAATGTCAAAAGCATTCTCACACATAAAAAGGGGGGTTATCAGAAAAGGGGGCGTGACACCTCCCATACAAACTAAATTTTTAAAGCAGAATATCTGTGAAAGAGTTCAAGGTAAGGACCGGGAAATCGCTATAGAGCTATAGGATATCAAAACCGTAAGTAGGGGTTATTTGAAAAGACGGCGTGGCACCTCCCACATAAACTTCCTAATTGGCCGAACGAAAGTCAATTTAATTTCAATGCTTTTATTTTGACCTTTTTCACACTACGCGGATTTGTTTGCTTCATTCTGCAAAATTTCACTCGATTAACTTACCTTGACCATCCTCAGCAGTTATATATATTTGACCATCCTGCGCTACTGTAGCCTCTGTCAAGTCAACAGTCATATTCTCATGACCATTGACATCGCCTAAACTTTGTACAGTCTGTATGGTAGCACCGCCTTCGCCTTGATGCAACTGTAAATTTCAAAATATCAAGATAAATTAGTTAGCTAAGTAAAGATTAGTTTATATTTACTGTAGCCACTCCTTGCACTTGTGCCGTGGTACCATCAGGTAAAGTTATTATGGGATTATTTGGATCCACTTGAATTAGAGACACTGTGCCGTCAGCATTTTGTATCGTCGATAGCACCGTTTGAGTGGTATACTGTAAAATACAAAGAAAGTAACAATGCTATAAAATGAACTAACAATACCAGGGGTTCAGTGCATTGACGTCTGAGTGGAAGATGGCCCTATGTCGAAATAGCCCAGGTGTTGGTAGTGTTGGGGTGTAAAAGTAGGTCGCCTCCCAGTTGGTGCACCCTGGGTAACGCTAAATGACCTACATAGCCTACACGGCTAGTTTCTCGTATTGCCGGTTCTACGAGAACGGTACCAGTACTTGTGTTGTACCCATCGTGCCGAAACGACCCGGGCCGTTTTCTTATATCGACCCGGCCAAGAGCAATACACTCGGGGTGACCCCGTCTGACATTTAGGCAGGGCTACACCTCGCTACAACAACAACATGTCGAAATATATTTTTCAAAAAACTCTGTCGCCAAATTGTTTAAAATAAAGTTGTATTTAATAAGTAAGGAAAGCTGTCTTCAGCTGTGCCGAAGGCTAAATACCTTTCATGAATAAGCGTCACGATTTTCACTGTTCGATCCCCAGTACAGCCTATGTGAATTTAACTTTAGCTCATACCGAAATTATCGGAACTATCGATTATATGGGGGCGATGTGTTATATTGGTCCAATCTCATTGATTTTTCAAATCGTCATTCCACATTCTAAAAGAGCAATAGTTACGAAATTTCACGTTCCTACCTATCTAACTACAGGAGTTATCTACCAAAATCCCTTTATCGGAACAATCGATTGTATGGGAGCTATATGTAATATCGGCGCGATCTGGCTGTTCCGACAAATGATTTCTATATTAGAAAATAATGGCCGCATACCAAATTTCAGCCAAATATCTCAAAAACTGAGGGACTAGTTTGCGTTCAAACAGACAGACGGACAGACGGACATGGCTAAATTGACTCATCTCGTCATCCTGATCATTTCGGTATACTTATTGATGGGTCCATCGCTTTTTCTTCTCATACTTACAAACATCGGTCCAAAGTTATAATACCATTTCATCTTCATGAAAGGTATACAAATTGGATTAAAAAAACACCAGATGTATATATGAATTGGAATCGAAAACTCCTTATCTCAGCTAAAAATGTATCGAATTTTCTTCCGCATAGGACGTTTTCAAAATTCATTCTGAGATAGGGCGTTCTTCAAACAATTTAAAAGAAAGACGTTATTGATGAAAAAATTTTAAATAGGGTCGTCCTCCTCTCAGCCGTCGAAATTCTCTAAGCAAATGATAAAAAGGACAAAATAACATGGCGCAGCAGGATACAAAAACATAGACTTCGCTCAAATCAAGAAAATTATAACGTGTTGGAATAAGCAGCTGCATTTAAAACTTTCATATATATATACAATTATGTATATCGTTACCTTAATTCACAAAGGTCCTAATTGACACATTTTTCGAAAATGACTTTTCACATATTTAATTATGATATAGTAAAACACACTCACTAAAATTTTAAGGCGTTACTAGCAGTAACAACGGATATATTCCAAATTTACAGAGCTATATTTGCATGCGTTTAATGTAAAAAAATTTTGGTTTTTTGCTTCTCCTGTAAAATCTTTTTTATGTCAGTTAGGGCCTTTGTGAATTAAGGTAACGATATGTAAATTTCAAGTGTTAATAATTTGCTACAGTTAAAAATAATAGCAAGTCTTTTTATAAAACAAAAAAAAAATGCAAGGAAAGAAAAGAGCACAACAACAATAATGCAAATATGTATTGCTACTTCTTTGGTTAGTACGAACATCTACATCGCCCAATGTCAGCGGTTCAATGCAAACCTGCGCGTTTGCAATATTTTGTGCAGCAGCATTAGCGGCATTCTGTTGTTGTTGTTGTTGTTGTTGTTGTTGTTGTTGTTGTTGTGTGTGATTGGAGTTTTGCACTGGTGCTGTGCAAATTTCAATTTTAGTCGATGCTGGGAGCGTTGCGGTTGTTGTTATATGTTGATTATTGGTACTCTGGATAATTGTTGGAACAGCATTGCCTTGATTATGGCCGCTGGTCGTGTGCGTCGATATAACTGTGCCCGCGCTGTTGATCTTCACGACATTGACTTGCTACAGGAACATTGATTTATTAACTCATTAGTCTTGCAAATCAAATTAGAGTATGCAATACACATATGTGTGTAGATATGGACGTTTATGGAATGATTTGAAATGAACATATGGAATGTGGACTTAATGCTTATGAAACCCTTAACCGGTTACTTATACATGTGTTAACTTATGCACCGTTGTCGGATTTTCCCACCCTTGTTATACACAAATAGCTGAAAAGAAGACCGAACTTCGCTTTCGACTTCGAAAATGTTGGGTTCAGCTTCTGTTCATTTTATTTTATTCCTTTTATTTAATTAAATTTTTTATTAGTTAATTTAATTTTATTTTATTTTATTCCATTAAATTTAATTTAATGTAGTTCAATTCAATTTATTTTATTTTATTCTCATTTTTCAATTTAATTTTAATCTAATTTTGATTTTTTTATTTTATTCTATTTTATTTTTTATTTTATTTTATTTTTTATTTATTATTTTTTTCTTTTATTTATTGTTATTTTATTTTTTTTATTCTATTTTATTTTTTATTTTATTTTATTTTTTATTTTTTTTTTTACTTTTTTTATTTGTTTTTCTTTCATGAGGAATGCAATACAAAGTAGTATAAAATAAAATGAAAAGAGTACCTAATAAAAAAAATTAAGAAAAATAATATAATATAAATAAAAACAAACCCCGACTTTTTCGTTACTAATGAATGGATCCGCGTACCCAAACGTCCTGGTAAGCAAATTTCATTTTTGACCAAACTGTCCCTTATGTGGTTTAGCATTTGTCGGTAACGTTGTTTTGCATAAACATCGACGATAAAATTTTTTTTTTTTTTTTATGTAATTAAATTTTTGTATTTTATTTTTTTGTATTCTATTTTATTTTATTTTATTTTTTTGTATTATATTTTATTTTATTTTTGTTTTGTATTCTTCAGCGCTTTCAATTTAACCCCAATTATCCAGCGCGACTAGTTTATTTTTTTTGCTGTTTCCATGCTATTCGGTTAACCATACCATCTTTTGAGGCTCGTTTGAAAACAAAATCACCTATTATATTAGCCGATTATAGCACAAGTGGCATAAGTCCAGTTTTCGTTTTTTTTTTAGTTAGGCATGACGCTATGTAGGGGAAAATGTGTTTTATATAACACGCTAACGCGGTAACTTCTAGCTCCCTTAGCCGAACTAACTAAGGCTACCCCCTATTTGTTGACAACATAAAACCCTCAGTTCGAGAAATGGTGGATTTATGCCACTTGTGTTTTAAGGAGCTCATATTAACAACAATACAATGCATTCGATTAGCTTACATTTGACGTGTTCGTTGCAGCATTGGCTATAGTTTGAATAGTTGTTGTTGTCGTGCCTTCATGCTCATCCATTTCATCGTCTTCTTCACCTTCTAACATTTCAATTTTATCTTCATCGTCGGCAAATGTCGGCAACAAATCTTCTCGCCCATGATATTTATAGCAATTTATAACGATCTTACGCAGCGCATGCGTCCAACTAATCTGTAAACAAAATTTAAAAGAAAATCATTAAAATTCAAAAGTGCCCATTCTAGTTCACAGCAAATTAACACGCACTCTCACCTTCTGCTTATCATCTTCGGAACGTGCATCCATGCGCACATTTGCCCAAGGCAACTCCTTTGGCCACCATGGCGGTCGAGTGGACTCACGTCCCCAACCAGGCTTGCCACGCCCTGTCGAGTATTTTAACATTAAGGGAATGAAAGCACGCAACTGCGCCTGTGTCATTTTCTCCACCGGTGTCGGAATGCCATCAATTATCAATGGCGGCAACTCGAAAAGTGAGGGATCCTCTTGCGGCGGCGGTGGCGCTTGTTGTGCCAATGCATTTTCTAGTTCATCCATTACAATATTCTTAAGATTACGTACAACATCCTCCAGAGGCTTTGCACCAAACACTTTATAACTCGTGTTCGGTTTGCCAGGTGTAGCGACCAGCACCACTGCTTGTTTGCCAACACGACCGGTGAACTCGTATATGATGCCACGTAGCTTTCGTAAGAGGCGATTTTGCTGCCGTTTACGCACAGATGGATTCGTTTCAAACGAGTGTGCACGCTTTCGTTTCTTTGATGATGCTATGGCGGCTGCCGCTGCTACACCTACTGGACCGGCTGCTGCCAATTGATTAGCTACATCGTCCTGTACTGTTATGTGCGCCAAATCAGCATCATCGTACAGACTACTACTACTGTCAATCAAATCATCGTCATCATCATCCGAGGCCATACTCAACTGGCCATCGTCCAACATTTCTATTTTATAGGTTTTTGTCACATTTTGTGTGGTATTAATCGGTCCAGTACTCGTGCCGGTAGAAACTGTTGTTACATTCATGTTTTCCTTGTCTTATTGAATTAGTTAGTAAAAATGTATAGAGTAGTATAGAGATTTAAATTGTATCTTAATTATTTGAGCATTCAGCCCAATCTTTGGTTTTGTTTCAGTTAATTCACTAGATAAATATATTTTACAGATTGTTTGCACGAATGCAATACCACCAGTCAAGGTGAGTGCGCGTTACACTGCCTTTCCAAGGAAGCGATAATGGATTGGAGACCTGTAAGGAAATTTAAAGATTTTACTTTAGTACTCTCCAAGCAACTTGGGTCGGATAAAAGTTTGTTTAGAAAATATTTGCGTCATTATTTTGTGGTGCACGGCTAAACAAATTAGCCTAAATTTTAAACCCGCCATCCCAATTTCTTTTGGTTTAGAATTAAGGTCTTATTGAAAAAGCAGTCTAAATTTTTTTTTGGGTTTTTCTTAAGATTTTTCAAGTCATTGAATTTTTGCCTTCAAAACTTGCTTGAGTCCAGTCAACTGACAGAATTTTTTATTTTAATTTTATTTTTAACACTTGTTCATTCAAAATTAAAACTTTTCGGTTTAAAATTAAAACTTTAATTTAAAACTAAAACTGGTTTATTACCACTCGGAAAGAAGTCAAATTTTGTCTTATTGGTCAAATATAGTATTTCTTTTCAGACAGGATCGTAAGGAGCTCATATCAAACCTGCTTAAGTCGTTGGGGTCAAGCCTCGCACGACCCGCTGCAAATGAGCAAAGGAATAATCAAATATGTTTCTTTTTGATGATCAAAATTAATTTTCGAAATCATTTTTAAATCATTGAGATTATTAATTTCTAGATTCAAATAAAGTTGAACATAAGTTTTTAATCATATTTTATGATCATCACGGAGCTCTTTGGGTGACTAAATAATGAGTTTTCTACGTTTTAAAATTCTTGTTTACTCTTTATTTTTCTTTTTTTTTTTCTTATAGACAAATATTTTTTCATATCAGAAAATTCCGAGAAATAATTCTATCTAATTTTTTTTATAAAAAATACAAGAAATTGTTAGACTATTGTCAAAAGTTTTTTCATGCAAGAACAAAAAACAAATGTTGCATGTCTTGCACGAAAAAACTTTTGACAATAGTCTAACAATTTCTTGTGTTTTTTTTTCTGAAAAAAAAATTTAGAAAAGAGCCCTAATATTTAAATATAAAAAATATATTAAAAACGAAGAACGTTTTTCCTTTTATCCCCAATATGTCCTCAGTATCCTGCAGGTTTTGCGGCTCTTCTCTTGTGCAGCTTAAAAAAATACAAAAACAAATGGATCAGAAAATGATTTCTAAAGATTAAAACAATATTTATAATACCTATATAAAAAAATATGAAAAAATTAATTTAAAATGGATTAAAAAAATACGGCCATAAAATGATCGTTTTTATTATCTGGAGAGTGATACTTGAATATCTTTGTTCAAAATATGCTGGCTGGGTAAGTACATGCTCGCATATCAGCTGTTGTGTGATCAATAAATAATAAACAAATCAAACGCCAGAAGAAATTAAAAAAATTTAAAATTTTGAAAAATTCGAAAGCAAAATTCTTTCTACAATCTACACTAAGAACATCGGCCCAGCTTATTAACTTAGGAAGGGAGAACCTAAGAACCCTCTCTGGGTGTTATGCGCGACATGTAGTCAACGTTTTCACCTAAGAAAGCTAGATCTGCCACACACTTCCAAATTCCAACACAATTTAAACATTTTTCGTGAAATTTTCAAAAATGTTCAATTATTTTATTTGAAATTTCAATTTAATTTATGAGATGTCAATCAATCATTTTGCGAACACAAAAAAAGTCAGTGATGCGTTCATGTCCACTTTTTTGCCTTATTGCTCAAACGTGGGAAAACAAATTTGACTACTAAACTTTATGCGCGGCATAGCTCACCGGTAGAGCAGTCGGCTGTGACTCCTGAGCGCTTTCGTTCGAATCCTGCCAATTGCCACATTTTTTTTAATTTTATTTTATTCTTAAAACTTTTCGGTTCAAAATTAAAACCATTTCGGTCTGCAATTTTTGTTCTGTTTTAATTATTTTTTGAAAGCTTATTCAAGATAGATTTTTTTCTTTAGAAAATTGTTAAAATATTTGTGGTTTAAAATTGAAACCCATTTCATTTAACCAATTTTCTTGAAAACTGGTCTAGTTTAAATTTGAAACCAAATTTATGTAGTCCAAAAAAGTTTTAAATTTAGGTTAAATTTTTAACCGTTTACCTATGTGCCCACTAAGGGCCACTTGCATAAAAGCCGATTAAGCCTAATCGGTGATTAACTTGACAGCTAACCATACAAAATACGTCAATTAAACTCCGGTTAGTCGTTATCAGCATTTATGCAAGCGGCCCTAAGAGAAGTAAGACATTAAAAAAATTCATAACCGTTTCCGGTATCAAACGGCCTTTGAAAGAGTTTCGGTTTTGTTATTTTTCAGATCAAAATAACGGTTAAGGTTTCGGTTTTGAAAAATTAATCGGGTTTAATCGGTTACGGTTACGGTTTCGGTTTCAGTCTTCGCTATTAACTAATTAACTGCGAAATTAATCGAATTATAACTCAATTCCTGTAACTCTTCACAGAGCCAAAAATGCCTAATAAAATTAAGAAGATTGTCTTCATGATCAGTTTGTGGGCAAAGGGGTAGTCGCAACGGTGGAAACGAAGAAAAAACTATAGGGAAATCTCTATGGGTTTAAGAAGAAATTCTTATTAAAAAAACTATACATTTGGTACAAAGCTGTAATTAGACTCTGGCAACCATTAGTACACGATGGCCTGATGGTTAACTGCTGGGTTTATCATTCCGAAAATTGTAAGTTCGATTCTCGGTGAAGGCAAAATCATTTTATTTTTCATTTGAAATATTTAAAAGAAAATCTTCTTAATAATATTAAAAAGATTGTATTTACAATAGTGTGAAGCACATCTTCTTGAAGAAAAACTATACAGATATCTTATCATTTATGTTCTATTTTATTAGGTACCTTTGGCTCTATTACATTGCGTATTTTAAGCAGGAATGGACGTTTTACGAAAAACTAAGTGACGATGCCAAAAAACTGATTTTTATCCATTATTAAAAAAAAATTTTAACCAGTCTCGACATGATCCCGAAGTGATCCCGCCATGGTCCAGGAACGACCCCTACATGGCCAAGATTATAACCAAGTAATTCCGACATAAGATCTATTTTGGTCAGCATAGCTCGGAATATAGCTCTCGAAAACTTGAGCCAAGTCTTGTGGAATCATTCCAGTACCATGTCGGGATCACTTCGAGAACATTGCTGGGCTCACTTCGAGAACATTGTTGGGCTTTTCGGGATGATTTCAGGACTTTTTCAGGATGATTTCGGTAGTCTTATCTGGATCATTTTGGGACTTTTTCGGGAATCAATACGAATTCTTTCTGCACCAGTTTGGAATCATTGCCCAAAGTCTGAAAATGTCCCGAAATTAATATTAAAAGTTGAAAGTGAAAGTTAATATTAATGTCTATAGACACTGTTCTATAGAACTTGTTTGTCATCAGTTTAGTTAACGGTTAAAAATTGTAACCTAAATTTTTAATTTTTTGGGCGACATATATGACGAAACCAACATATAATGTTCAAAAGAAAAAAATGTTTTTTTTTTTTCCTGTCTAATATACACTTATACGTTCAATGTACATTCATAATAAATACCATAGATAAGAGATTGAGGTCATTGTTCATTCCGCCTGTTTAACATTTGCGCTTGCGTGAACTGCTTTTTCATAAAAACAGTGATAGTCATGATAAAACGATTAAAAAATTTAAAAACAACAGACTATTCTGATTTGTTGATGCTGAAGTAATAAAAGCGTAATTTTAAATTTATCTGAAGATTATTTTTCGTTCAAACGCGGGCATAACTACTTACTAATGATGAGTCTGGAATGAGTCGCATTTTGAGTTATGTAACCCCATTTCAATGGATTTTAAACCTCGAGGCGTCAAGGAAATGGGGATGAAGTATGTGAAAGTGCAACTCCATACAAAATCAACGGTGAAAAGGCTACCAGGCCGAAATCTCTTGGAACCACCTGAGCAAGGGGTAATTAAGAATAACCCTGTTTAATGCGAATCCTTGGGGAACGTGCCGAAAGTACAGTTACAACAACAACCCTTAGACTTCAAACATATCAAGAGCAAAATAGACATGCAATAGTCTGATATATGGTGCACAGCAGGAATTGTGTAAATTCATTCACAAATCTACAGTAGTGGCAGAAATAATAGGCTCAAAATTGACAAAAAAAGTTCAATTTTTCTAACGAGTTCTAACTTGTTCTCAAATTTATTGTACATCGAAATTGCATATACGAAAGTTTTAAAGGAATTTGCCAAAAAAGTAGCCAATCCACGGCCATTAAGTTTTCAGGGGTTTAAATTTTAAACCAGAAATGTTTTAACAATTTTTTAAAGAAAAAATAATTTTTTTGCCCGTTGGCTGCGACTCGAACCAAGACTCTCCGCATCATGCTCAACTGCTCTAACACTGAGCTACATCGCACACAGAAATGTTGTGGGCAAAATTCAAAATGACTTGAAAAATCTTTCAAAAATAAATGAAAACGAAAAAGAAAAATTTTACCAAAAAGGTTTCAATTGTAAACCGGAAAGTTTCAGGAATAAAATGAAAATAAACAAGTAAGGAAAGCAGTCTTCGGCTGTGCCGAAGGCTAAATACCTTTCATGAATAAGCGTCACGATTTTCACTGTTTGATCCCAGTAAAACCTGTGTGAATTTAACTTTAGCTCATACCGAAATTATCGGAGCTATCGATTATATGGGGACGATGTGTTATATTGGTCCAATCTCATTGATTTTTAACATCGACATTCCACATTCTAAAATAGCAACATTTACGAAATTTCACGTTCGTACCGATATAATTACAGGAGTTATCTACCAAAATCCGTTTATCGGAACAATCGATTATATGGGGGCTATGTGAAATATTTATCCCATCTCGATGATTTTCAACATAAATAAATAAATTTTAGACTGCTTTTTCCTTTAGATCTTAAAATGAAACCAAAAGAAATTGGAATTTTTTGTAGGTACATAATATATATATGTATATATATATATGTATATGTTATGGACAATTGGAACAACTTCGCAAGAGTCTAGCGTGGAAACTATTTGTAATACTATCATAAAATTTATACACAGCAAAGATTATTACTTTCTAAAGCTTTTGTGCACGTTATCTCGAAACTTGGAAATTGACAATTGCGTCATTATAGAACCAGGGAAGCGATATGCTAAGTAAATTATCGAGAACGAGTAAACCCGTCTGGCATTAAACCGCCAGATGTATTAGGCAAAAGATAACATATAGCGTTTTCTTTTCTGCACGAAAATTTCGCCTGACGGCAAAAAGTCATTTTCTATTTTAATAAGGGTATAGCCTTAATAGAAGGCATCTTTATCTTTTCTCAACCTTCCCCTACAAAAAATGCAAAAAGACAACATTTCTTGGCCTCGCAGAAGAGAAAACGCTATGAATGAAGAGGTTTTGGTTTGTAAGGAAAAATGTTATAAATAGAAATTTAAAATTTTTTCACTATTTTTATTTTATTTTATATATATTATTTTTTATTAGGTATTTGATATTGTTTTTACATATTTTTTATTATGTTTTTTAAATTGGTTTTGGTTTTCATTTTATTTCATTTTATCTTACCTACTTTGTTTATTTTTTTAATTTTATTTTTGTTTTATAAAATTTTATTTTATTTCATTCGTTTTATTTATAGTATTTTATTCTACATTGATTTATTATATTCGATTTTACTTTATTTTACTGTCTTTTATTTTTTACTTTATTTTATTTCAATTTGATTGATTTTTTCATGTTATTTTTATTTTATTATTTTTTGTTTTATTTTTTACCTAATTTTATCACTAGAAAGATTAACGAGCTCGAAGCATGTATATTATTTATTAAAACACAACAAGTGAATTTTTAATATATGTACATACATTTATTTTGGTGTATAACGTCACGTCGATATTTCGACTTTATTTTAATTTTATTTTATATAATTTTTTTATATCATTGTATATTATTTTTGAAATATTTTTATTTTATTACTTTTTTCTAACATTGCAGTTTATTTTATATTATTTTTCTTATTTGGCATGTTGTTGCACAAAAATTGTTTCAAAGCACATTTCATCACTATCACGTCAATTTCAGTTATTACATGATATAAATACTACAGGTAAAACCGTTAGTGACACTAATGACATTTTTAAGCAATTCTCATACTCATTTATTTTTTGCGACGACTTTTCTGTTTGGTTTTTTCAATCAAATAAATTACAAATCAAAATAATTTCTTTTCATTTTTCTTCAATTTGCGATTATAACTATTGCTAGAATTATTTAAAATAACGACTGTAAAAGCGGAGCGAATGTGCCCCTATAGCAGGCTAATCTACCATCTCATTTCCCACCATTTTACAGTGTCCAGGCATCCACCTAAACGTGCAGTGTAAATTTGAAAATATTTTTCGATTTTTTTCAAATTTTTCTTATTTTAAATTGTTTGAATATTTTTTTTCTATTTGACTTATATACTGATACATTTTATATTGCTTGAAAACGTCAAAGCAAAATCAAAAGAGAGAACGGTTTTACCTGTAGTATTTATGTATATCATGAGTTATTATGCACGTTTCTCTTCACCCTTTATTCAAATCCCATTTACTAAAATTAACAATTAAGTATTCGTTCGACATAATTGGTGTGTCAGTATCTGAGTTATTAAAATAAAAATTATTAGGAAAGATCCAACGGCGCTGCTTTACAGGGTGCCCATTTTTACACACATCGTAATACGGTCTAATGTGCATAAGTACATAGTATAGTACATAGTATATACTAAATCTATACATACACACACACGTGGATACGTGATGTTCTTTGTATGTATTTGGACAATACACACTCGCATATGCAATCAAAAGCACTTGATTATAAAACATAGCTGAATTCTATTATTTGAACGAATGTTTCAATTTTGTCACTTTTGAATCTTACTTGATATTTATCAACTGCGCATAGTTTAATTATTTATCTACTAATTTTGTTTAACATTTTACATATCATTAACGCAAACGCACTGACTACCATCAAAAACTTCCACACAACAACGAACCACCCCACAGACTGAGCGACGGCGCATTTAATCGGCGCACAACAACGCGTTTGACGACTGGAATAGAAGGAAAAATCAATATTTCCATACGTCAGCAGCATTGCAGTCAGTTGGTGGTGTTCTCTCACAAAGTGCCACTTTCGCCACTGGCTGTGCTGCGGCCGACGCGTTATCAAGTCAAGCAACAACAAGTTTGCCTTCCACCCACCCACCCTAATTTGCCACCCTCAAAATATGTACTGGACAATAGCGCATGCACTGCACCCTTAACTGCTTATGCGGTTGACTACTCCGCTCCCACCACACCACACCAATTTGGAACTCACTTGTGTGCTTTAAGCTTGCGCGACACGTTGTTTGGAGGTAGGTGAGAATTGTGTTTGTGCATAAATAAATAAATAAAAATATGTACATATGAACGTATGTATGTATGTAAATGTTATATACGAGTATATCTACATTATTTTGTACGACGAGTTTCTTGTTAATGAGCATGATATGAAGCACTCTGGGCACGAACCAAATGCATAGCCGAGTAATCATAAAAATCACCTTTATACAATTGCACATACAAACAAATTTATGTATGTAGCTACATTTACAGTGACTTGCAAGTTGCAACTTATTTGATACCAAACAATTTTCTTCGTTATTTTGAATATTTAGCTTCATCATGGTTTTTCTCGAATTATAATTTAAAAACTTCTATCCATAAAAAACCAAGAAGTTAGATTTCGACTGGAGTTACATTAGAGAACTAGTCCCATTTTCCAATCTCTAACGTTAGACGACGACTCGAGAAAGACTGGAGAAATATAGTGTTCACCAACAAAATGGGACATCATTTTCAAATCGAGAAACCCATAGTTCTCTTGTCAAATTCTAATGCCATTTTCTAATGGGGTTCTAAGGTGATGTGTATTTTAAAACAAAAAAAACGTATGGCGGCGATATACCAACAGGTTATCAGATAACATCTAACGAGATTTTTGTGTCGAGCTTCTCTTCCAATTTGTGGTGTGCTGCACTTCAATTTTTTACTACAAATTGGTGGGACCTACAGTTTTTTGCCGACTCCGAACGGCATCTGCAATGCAAATGAATTTTTGCGGAGAAGCTTTTCATGGCAGAAATACACTCGGAGAGTTTGCCAAACCACTGTCGAGGGGCGACCCCGTTTAGAAAATGCTTTTTTCTAAATAATTTTTTCATGTTGGTTTGACCGGGAGTCGCTACCAGGTCACTTGGTGTAGTAGGCCGAGCACACTACCGCTACACCATGGCCGTCGCCGATTTTGTGTTTTTGCCTAGTTGTTTAACCAATCTCTAATCGAGTTCTAAATAATGTACATAGTTTTCTACTGTCGCCTTCGAATAGACAATAGGTAGAGAATTACGTACCCTAGTTATTCAACATGAAGGCGAACATTCCTCCAACGTTAGAGACTGTGTTTGTTGGGTCTTTATCCCTATCCCTATACCTATACCTATCCCTATCCCTATCCCTATCCCTATCCCTATCCCTATCCCTATCCCTATCCCTATCCCTATCCCTATCCCTATCCCTATCCCTATCCCTATTCCTATGCCTATCCCTATCCCTATCCCTATCCCTATCCCTATCCCTATCCCCTATCCCTATCCCTATCCCTAT
Source organism: Campiglossa producta (assembly GCA_964058755.1). Taxonomy (NCBI): domain Eukaryota; kingdom Metazoa; phylum Arthropoda; class Insecta; order Diptera; family Tephritidae; genus Campiglossa; species Campiglossa producta. The sequence continues at coordinate 62,611,341 of CAXKVI010000005.1, read as the reverse complement.
CCCTATCCCTATCCCTATCCCTATCCCTATCCCTATCCCTATCCCTATCCCTATCCCTATCCCTATCCCTATCCCTATCCCTATCCCTATCCCTATCCCTATCCCTATCCCTATCCCTATCCCTATCCCTATCCCTATCCCTATCCCTATCCCTATCCCTATCCCTATCTCTATCTCTATCCCTATCCCTATCCCTATCCCTATCCCTATCCCTATCCCTATCCCTATCCCTATCCCTATCCCTATCCCTATCCCTATCCCTATCCCTATCCCTATCCCTATCCCTATCCCTATCCCTATCCCTATCCCTATCCCTATCCCTATCCCTATCCCTATCCCTATCCCTATCCCTATCCCTATCCCTATCCCTATCCCTATCCCTATCCCTATCCCTATCCCTATCCCTATCCCTATCCCTATCCCTATCCCTATCCCTATCCCTATCCCTATCCCTATCCCTATCCCTATCCCTATCCCTATCCCTATCCCTATCCCTATCCCTATCCCTATCCCTATCCCTATCCCTATCCCTATCCCTATCCCTATCCCTATCCCTATCCCTATCCCTATCCCTATCCCTATCCCTATCCCTATCCCTATCCATATCCCTATCCCTATCCCTATCCCTATCCCTATCCCTATCCCTATCCTTATCCCTATCCCTCTCCCTTTCCCTTTCCGCATTTAACCTTTCACCCATTTTTAATCGATCTCATTTAACCTTTCACCCATTTTCAATATTATACCATGAATACTTCCAGAGATATGTATGCAGTAGTTAAGTCTCATCTGTAGAAATAGCGGACGTGCTTTATTTACCCGATATTCAAATGCCTTTTTTAAATTTCCTCAAAATTGAGATCGAATGAAATGTGAAAAGTGTATTTTTTATATTTTTAAAACATTTAAATCCCAATTCAAGTGTATTTTGATTTTATCGTAACAATCAAAAAATTTGATCTGTATCCGCCTCTGGGCGCCACGCCCCTTCTGCTTCTCTCCCCTGCCGAAAGTTTGAATCAGTTCATTCAGGGGTCTAGTGTGTATTGAACTGAGCGAAAATCGCCACATCTACACTGCCGGTTCGAAAACACCATTGCTAAGAACATTTTAACAACAGTGGTTCCAATATGCTTTCCCAGTCATTACTCCAACTAACATTGATCGATTACAGGTAGATAAAATAACTAGCCCCATTCTCTAGTCTCCAAAGGTTAAGTCATAGTTTCCCAATCGAGTTCTAATGGCATTCTCTAATGGTGTTTGAAGGTAAATTAAATTATTTCTCGAATCATTCGCGACTCACTTTCTAGTCTAGGTATCTAGTATCCTTCTCGACTCAGGAACTGTGTTGCAATCAATTTCAAAATGTTCTTTAAAGAATGCCCTAGCTCAAAATGGGTTGTCTTATTTTCAAATTTCATTCAGTAAAGCCCTTTGTCAGAATAATTTTCAATAACGTCTGCATTTTTAGCTGAGAAAAAGCGTTTTTAATTAAATTTCCAGATAGGGTGTTTTTCAAAAAATTTCTCAGATGGGACTTGTTTTAATAAATTTTTGAGAGCGTTAGAACCAAGGCGAATAAATTTACAGGTGACTTTTTCCCACCATATGACTTCTTCTTCTTCCTTGAAAATCCAATCGTAGCTGTCAAATTTCTTATGTTGTTGCTTTGTCTGACATTTTTAGGCACAAGGAGTGTGTGCGTGCGTGTAGATCTGAATTCGCTCGAACACACCTGTAATGAATTCGCCTTGGTTAGAACGATGAGTTTTTGAAAAATTTTTTGAAATAGAAATAATTTCAAAATATATTTAAAGTAGTGTACAGAATAGAGGTAGGCGCGTCATGATTTTTGCACGACACGACACGTTTACGAAACCGATTGCACGTTTTTGAAAAAAAAAAAATTGTAAGTATTTATAAACATACATACCTACATGAATAAAAAACACTTAGTAGGTAAAAAAAAAATCTGTATCTTTGTATTTAATCAAGTGTTAAACTGAGGTTTAGGATGGAGTGAAGTGGAATTAAGATACTTATAAAAAAATATAATTTACAAAAAATAAATTCAATCCAATCTTATGATTTTGCAAAAAACATGTCTGGAAAGTTTAAAGGCACGCAGCAAAAATGAGCGGAAAAATGTGAAAAACGTATTCCCTATATTCCATGTCATGCTCATAGAATCAACATATTTGTTGAAGCTTCATGCAATGCAAGCTGTTTGATTAAAGAATTCTTTAATGTTTTAGAAGCTTTGTATGTTTTTTTTTTCTGGAAGTACGAAACGTTTCTTGAGTTTGCGTGAAGAGTTAGGTAATATTGAAAATTCATTGCAGTTGAAGAATTTGTCAAAAACACGATGGACTGCTCGGGCATCAACCGCTGATATGAAAACCAGTATCTTTACGTCTGTGGCAGCGGTCTCACGACCTGGCCTCGGAGTTTCGAAGGAGAAGGAAGCTGCAACTGAGATTTCGGCAAGGAGAGCGACCGCGATGGCAACTACGGGTCCGCACTCCCAGGAGACATCTCCCCGCCGCTTCACATACCACGAGAAAAGATTGGCTGCAAAGATCCTGAAGAGGTATGAAGGGGTACCGCAGGAATCGCTGTCGCCGAATTCCAGTAAATCGGTAGAGCTAGCGAAAGCTGTGATACCGGATTTCCAAAATTCTTACATGCCAAAGAGGTTAAAAGTTAACCCTTTCAAGCGCCAGAGATCGGACCTGGAGTTGAATCCCCCTCCCAAGCGGCATCAGAATACCCCTGGAGCGGGCAAACTAAGCTTTGCTGAGGTAACCAAGGACAGGATCCTTATAGGCGTCCTGGACCGAGGCAATGACCGCCTGGCCATCCCTAAGGACCGGTGGCGTTACGTGCGAAATGAACTCGGCAACATTCTTCTCAATGTTGCTCCAGAGTTTCCGGGTAGTTCGGCGCGAGTAACGGATGCGGGTTGGCACCAGGGTCAGATTAAATTACTCGCATGCGAGGATGCAAAAACCGTAGCACTGTACAAGGCAGCAGCTGCTAAGCTGGGTGAAGTCTACAAGGGCGCAAAGATAGAGGTCGTCGACTGGAAGGACATTCCAGCTCGTCCAAGGGCAAGGGCGTGGATTCCGGCCATCCCTGACGAACCCGAGAGAATTCTCGGGATGCTACGGCTAATGAATCCGTCCCTGCCAACGCATGACTGGAGTGTCAATCTGGTCGGGGATGCGGTGGGGCCCGACAGACAGGTGGTGTTCACCATGAATAAAGAGTCAATCGAGCCCCTCAAAAGGTGCAATGGCCTAGTACACTACAGCGTAGGCCAGATCGTTATCCACGTATATCGTGGTGATGCTCAGCGCGCTGCCTTCTCGGCTGCTCCGGGGGAACCGGAAAACGAATTACCAGAAGAGGAAGCGGAGGATTCCGATGCGGAAAGCATGTTATCCGCCACGTCCCTTGGCGATAGTGCTGTGAACAACTCGGAGATGGAGGACAGCCTACAGGACGAGGAAGCCCTCGACGTCACGGTGGTAGCAGCCAACGCTGAGCGATTAACATCTAACGCTGCAGACAGCAAGACTCCTGCAACGCCATATCGGGCAGTTAATCGGAACAACTCGTCGTTGATAGGCAACCTCCGGGATGGGGCAAACCTCGACGATATGGGGACGGCAGGGAAGTCTGTGCGCTCTCATGTTGGTGGTGCTTCAGATTAATCTGCACAAATCTAAAGTAGCTTCGGCTGCTTTAAGTAGTCGTCTTTCTAAAGGCGACGTGGATGTGGTCCTCATCCAAGAACCCTGGGTCAATAGCTCGAGAATCTGCGGTTTGGGGACTAAGGGCTTCAAGCTCATTCGAGCCAGCGAGGAGAGCAAAGTCAGAACGTGTATTTTGGTCAAGTCTGAGTTGAACTCCTTTCTCCTACCTAACTACACCAATGGTGATATTACCGCTATCAGTCTAACGGTCGACAGCACCCGCCTGACGGTGGCGTCGGTCTATATGCCCTACGACGCCGAAGAACCCCCACCACAAATGGAGGTGAAAGACCTGGTGTCAAATTTCTGCACGGGTAATCTTATTATTGGAGCGGACGCTAATGCTCACCATGTCCAATGGGGGAGCTCCGACATCAATGCCAGGGGCGAGTCTCTGTTTGATTACCTCTTAACAACCAACCTGGTGATTTGCAACGTGGGTAATGAGCCTACTTTTATCACTAAGACCCGCAGGGAGGTCATAGACCTCACTCTCTGTAGTGAAGGCGCTTATGAGTGGGTCAGAAAATGGCGGGTTCTGGAAGAACATTCTTTCTCCGACCACCGTTACATAGAAATGGTTTTAGACTTTATTGTAGAACAACCAATCATGAAACGCAATCCACGTAACACTGATTGGCAGTTACACAATGAAATATTAGACAGAGATCTCCCAGTACTGCCCTCACAAGCCCCCTCATCAGTAGAGGAGCTGGAGGATCTTGTTACTACATTTACATCGGCGCTCTCAAATGCTCTAGGACAGGCTTGTCCAGTGCCAAAACCACGCGGTAAACACAGGCCACATTGGTGGTCCTACGATTTGGACTCGCTCCGAATATCATGCCGGAAACAATTTAACAAGGCCAAGAGCTTCGGCTCTGAGCCTCATTGGCACGAATATAAAGCTAAACTAAGGGCCTACAAAAAAGCTCTGAGACAGGCGAAGAGAACCTCGTGGAGAAATTTCTGCACTGGCGTCGAAAAGGTCGACGACACAGCGAGACTTAGACGAGTCCTCTCGAAAAGTCAAACAACCATCAGCTATTTGCGAAAGCCTGACGGATCCTGGACCAGCACGGAAGAGGAAACCCTTGAGCTGCTCTTGAATACACATTTTCCGGGGAATCTGCATGATGCACCACTAGCACCTGCAACAAACCTGGCAGTAAATATACCCATCACTGAGGAAAGAGTAAGGTGGGCAGTTAAGAGCTTTGAACCGTATAAGGCTGCCGGGCCGGACGAGATTATCCCCGCGCAGCTTATAAACACGTTGGAGACATCAGCTAAATGGCTGGTATTTCTCTTCACAGCCTGCCTGGCTCTCAACCACATTCCGGGCTCCTGGAGAAGCGCCACGGTAGTGTTTATCCCTAAGGCTGGGAAGGCATCCCACTACGAGCCAAAAGACTACAGACCGATCAGTCTCTCGTCCTTTGTACTAAAAACCTTTGAGAGGATATTAAGCGACTACCTCTTAACGACTATTGATAGCAACCTTATCTCTAGCTATCAGCATGCATACACCAAGGGTAAATCAACAGAAACCGCTCTGCACAGCCTAGTGTCTGTCATTGAGAAATCGCTGTGTGAAAAGGACTACTGTCTCGTGGCCCTCCTAGACATTGAGGGGGCTTTCAACAATATAAGCCCGGAGGCTATCAACTCCGCTCTAACTAATCTGGGAGTAGATAGACCTCTAACTGGTTTAATTGACCAACTTTTAATGGGAAGGAAAATAGCTTCTTCACTTGGTACGGTTGAGTTATCACGCTATGTCACAAGGGGAACACCCCAGGGTGGTGTTCTTTCCCCGCTTTTATGGAACCTCACAGTCAACTCGTTGCTACGTGACACAAGCTGGGGGGGCGGGAAGATAGTGGCATACGCAGACGATTTAGCTATTGCATTCAGAGGCAAGTTCCCACAAACTCTGTGTGACCTGATGCAAGTAGCACTGCGAGAAGTTTCGACGTGGTCCTCTCGCTGCGGACTTAGTATCAACCCAGGGAAGGTGGAACTTGTCCTCTTCACCAACCGGTACAAAATACCGCCACTAAGCCTACCAGAACTAGATGGCACGCGCCTGAGCTTGTCGGATAAGGCCAAGTTTCTAGGCATAGTTCTGGACAGGAAATTGAATTGGAAGGAGAATGTTCTTCAGCGCCAGAAGAAAGCTTGCATCGCTCTTTACACCTGCAAAAGAGCCATTGGCAAAAAATGGGGGCTCAGCCCTAGAGTATGCAGTTGGATCTACACGGCCATCATTCGCCCAATCATGCTTTATGGAGTCGTCGTATGGTGGCCTGCGCTGAGCAAGGCAACATACCTGAATCTGTTGCGGAAAGTCCATAGATCCAATATGATCTGTATAAGCGGTGCGCTAAGGACAACGCCCAACGAAGCCCTCCAGGTCATTCTGGGCATTTTGCCACTTGATCTGGAAGGGTTTCGGTCAGCGGCGGCATCAGCTCTGCGCCTAAGAGAAACCTCCAGTTGGGCTGCGGGTACTATTGGACACTCCAGTATTCTGGAATCTTACAGCTTTCTCCCTCTAAGCACAGATCGTTGTGCGACTACTACAGTCGGGGATAGCTGTTTCAAAATAAACATTCCCAGCAGAGAAGACTGGGAGAGGACGGATTGGTGTCCCGAAACAAATGGTGGCACTTCCATATACACCGACGGCTCGAAGTTGGACGGCAGAGTTGGAGGAGGCGTTTATTCAAGGGATTTGGACCTTGAGCTCTCCTTCAGACTACCTGATCATTGTAGCGTCTTCCAGGCGGAAGTCTCGGCAATCCTGGACGCCGCGGCCTGGTTAAGCAAACGTGTTATCGGAGAAGATATCGCTATTTTCAGCGATAGCCAAGCGGCCATCAAATCCCTTGGCTCATACACGTTCAACTCTGAACTGACGCTCAGCTGTCGTCGATCTCTTCAGGAGATGGCCCAACAGAACCGCGTAAAACTCATATGGGTCCCGGGACATAGGGACATTGAGGGAAACTGTAAGGCAGACGAGCTTGCCAGGCAGGGCACGACCAAGCAGGTTCTTCAGGATAAAGAGCGCTTAGGTATGCCGTTTGCCACATGCAAACTAATGCTGAAGGAGCACACACTCCGTCAAGCCAACGAAAGATGGCTGCAATCCCCAGGGTGTCGCATATCGAAACAAACCTGGCCAAAATGGGATCTTAAAAGGTCTAGACGCATTTATGCCCTAACTAGGAGGGAAATCTGCATATTGATAGGGGTATTAACCGGTCACTGCCTCATTGGTAGGCATGCAGAAAGGCTAGGTGTGCCCTACCGACGATGCTGCAGGAGTTGCAAAGATGATGAGGAGGAGGAAACAGTGGATCACCTCATCTGCAACTGTCCGGCTTTAAGCGGCGCGAGAACGCGCTTTTTCGGAGTTCCGTTCCTGGATAGCCTAAGCCAGATCGCGGAACTGGACATAAAGGACTTGATGGGCTTCATAAAGTCATCTAAGTGGTTCGAGGAGGAGTAACGGTGTCGGTTTAGGAGTGTCAGTCCCGGGATTCTGCTATGTGGAAAATCCCAACAACTCAGGGATTTTCCATATGGCTGGGTCCCGGGACTGACTTTCCTTGTGTTGGTGGTATCACAACGGGCCTTTCAAAACTGGCCTAAGTGTGCCTCTGCGGCAGCCACTTGAACCTAACCTAACCTCGGGCAGAAACAGTCAAAGCAGTATGGATTTCTTTCGAAGGCATCATTCATGCTCTTGAAACTATAAAGAAAGATTCCGAAAATTTTGACAGCAATTCACGTACACAAGCTTCAGGCTTGTTAAAAAAAATTTTGGACTTCGATTTTATAAGGTTTGTTTATTGGGCTGCTCTAGCTTACGCCAGATTGAGATATTTCACAAAATTGTGTTTAACGAACAATGTTCTTGCTCTAGGTTGCTCTATCTTTTGTTTCATGAGTACGCTCAAAACAAAACTAGAGTAATCCAGATCACAAATTTCTGCTCTAGCTTTTTTTATGGAGTAAGTTAGAGCAGAGAAGCAATTGTCAGTCAGGAAAAAATAAATTTTTGAAAACTTCAAAAAAATTAGCTTGCAAGAAAATCAATGTTTGTGTAAACGTGAATTTGAATTAATTTTGAAGATTAAAACAAAACAAAAACAATTAAAAAGAAACTATCGAGATTCAAGTGTTTCATGGCATTTTTGCTCCGAGTTGCCCTAAATTGCTCTATTTCTATTATGACAGCTGCCCTGCTCTGCTCTGCTCTAACCTGCTCTGAACTTTTTTTTGGTCAGTAAACAAACCTATAAGCTCTTTATTTTTTTGCAAAAATATAATGTTCAAAGTTAAAAATTTGACAGAAAATTTGGAAGCTGAAGAACTTAACATCATCGATGCTTTATTGTTGATTCAAAGCACATAAGAGTCATTTCAGCAAATGAACGATGATATTCAAATAAACGATTTGATTGCGAGCTCGGTTTGCTTTGCTCGTAAGTGGGAGATAAGCCCCGAAAACGACTTTTCAAAGCATCACAGAACGCGACGAGTGCCAAAAAAAATTGACGAAAATCCGTAATCTGCTACAATTTTCGATTTTGAAACATTTTATAGAAAAAGAATTCAAAATTGTTCTTCAAGTTTTTACAAGTTGCATCCAAGAAAAGTTACAAGAAAGTTTGTCAACTTTCAAACCCATTCAGGAAATGTTTAGAATTCCACTAGACAGAAATAATGTTTGGTACGATTGATTTGATAAACTCTATTGTACAATTGGAACCCGAATTTTTCAAGGAAGAAGTCGAATGTTTGCTTTGTGAGTTACAAATTCTTTTTGACTCATGTCAAAGTTGTAAATCATTCGAAGATATTTCCACGGTAGCATTCAAGTTAAAACGAGTTACTCCCTTAGCATATAAACTGGTTCGTTATATTTCGACTGCTCCTGTCACGCCAGCATCGTGTGAACGTTCCTTCAGTAAATTGAAAATAGTTTTCGACCATTTGCGCACAACAATGGGAGATGATCGTTTAAATTCGTTGATGTTGCTCTTCTCTTCAAAGGATAAAGTAGATGAAATTGACCTTTGTGAAGTTGTTCAAAAATGGTCCTTACTAAAACATCGCAGAGTCAAAATTTGAATTTAATTCTTCCATTTTTCTCAAAAAAATTTTTCTTTGCAAAATTATTTTGATTTTTGTGAAGAGGGTATCTTTTTAGTATGTATTTAATTTTGTAAAACATTATATACGACGAAAATAAAGAAAGAGTAAAGAAACACTGAAATTTTTAATTCATTCGGTAACATATTGCGCATTTTCACAAGTGTATTTCACTCATTCATTTTTTTTTTTAATTCATTATTATACCTATAAAAAATGTCGGCAAATTTTCGAGATCAGTCGGCATATCATTAGGATCAACCCACCCCACGATCGGGACCTTCGCGACGCCCCTGGATGCATGAAAAACATTTAGCATGATAGGTACAATGTGCACATTGCGCAAACACTATCCGTGGGATAGCTATCTACTCATAATAAATTAGCTTCTAAACATTAGCGTGCTTCTTATTCCATCTCTGCTTTGTTCTCTATTTTCCTTCTATAGTTTATCTTAGACATTTTTAAAACTTTTTCTATTTTTAAAACATCTAAAAATTTTCGAATATCTGCTAAAACGATGAGAATTGATGCTTTTATATTGTTGGCTATTGTTAGCTCTTGTTGGCGTTTCTGCCAGATACCTAGCGTTGCTCATGTGCGCAGCTCAGAGAAATTGAAATGAAATTATTTTTCGTATCATGACATATACAATGCACTCGCGATGATATGAACTACATAATTAAAACGAGACCAGTTCATATTTACGAAAGGCTATAAAATTTGAGAACAAATTCATATAGCTAGTTTTACGACGTCCAATTCTCATTAATACCAACAAAAGAAACGTATTTTGTTCATTTCTTTCAAGACACAAAGAAAAAAATATAAAATACAAAAAATAAGAATTACATAAATTAAAACATAAATGGTTCAAAAGTTCATATTTTAGAGTAGTCAATGAAGCGAAAGAGTGTTCATATTTTGGAATATTCGTATTATCGCGAGTGCGCTGTAAAATTTGTTGTTGTGGTGGGCCTAATGAAGCTACTAGGTAGGGATATCAATCCCGGGATTTTATTTTTGGAGTTAACTTCTTAGGCGGCAATGCAAAGTTTTTATGGAGAATGAAGTTTTAATCGGAAATAAAAATTGTTACGGATATAAACATTTTGGAGTTGGCGCTACTATCCAGCAGAGGTCACACAGGTGGTTGGAAATAAATCTTTTGTGTATCTACTACTATCTCGAGAACTGACCGACCGATTTTATTCAAGATTATGTTTGAATGTTGCCACTTCTGGCGGTTTACAGGATTGCCAACCACCTCGAGTTTTTGTTTTAAGTATATTGAGCAAGATACCACTATCTCCGCATTCTTCTGGTAGTGAACCGGATATAGATAAAAAAATTTACATGTAAATGCAACAATAACTTAAGCCAGATAAATCCACACAGAAGTCTGGTTCACGCTGCGTTGAATGGGTTTTTGGCGTAGCTGCGTTTATTTAGCTAAATTTTTCATACTAAACGCATTAAAATGTTAAGTTGTGTAGTAGAAAATTTCATGTTGTGTCGTTTTTAATTTTTTATACGTATTACTATTTTAAATGCATATATCTTTTTTAATAATCAAATAACCATTGCAACCTTAAAATTGATTTAATAAATTTTGGTATTAAACGAAAATATTTGCGGAATTTTTGTTTTAATAATGTGTATACCCCGGATCTACGTCAAAGCGCACCGACATCTGTTAGTGCATTCTTATAGTGATCCCGACTGTTCCCCTGAGAATTGAGCGTAATAGTAAATTTACACCGCACCAAATTTGGCGAAAAATTGCAAATTTTGCGCTTTTTTCCATACAAATCTCATTTTCCAAATTTGGAATTCCATCGTATTTGACTTCATTTTCCGAACAATACAATCCATAGATGCTCAAAATAGCAACCCTGTGGGTGTTTCACATTAAGGATTGCCCAGCAAGAACCACAGCTGTAAGTAACAATTTCAACTATTTTTTTTTAAGAAAATCGGCTAATTCCACCAGGAAAAGACAGAAGTCTTCTTGACTCTTCTTTTATTATTACTCTACAGGTGTTTAAATCATCACGGTAATGCATTTTCTTGCGGTGGCTTTTTGTCCTGGTAGAAGATTCTTGCAGGGAAGGTGAAGCCAAATGCAAATTTGCCAGTGTAAACGGTGTCGAACTGCGGCTACTGCCCTTGGTGCAGTTTTTAGGGTTGCCACCTATCTGATTTCTTGTAATGCATGTATGTCGATCCCTAACCGCCAAAGAGGCTTAAGTCACCTGACTCTCTGTTTTTCGGGATATCGGTATTATAAAATCAGATCCCGAAAGGCCAAGCATCCCTTGTATGTATGTTTGTGTTGAAAGAGTCAACTTTAGAACATCTCCCACCGCGCCAACGCAATGATTGTAGTCAAACCGGCACACTTGCAGAAAAACAGAAGGTAGGTTTTTTTGTATGTATCTACAACTTTTGTATATTTGTATGTTTATTTATAAATGCCCAAAAAGTGAATTAACCACGCGCGAACGAAAAATCAATATCTATGTATGTAGGTAGAGCACCGCTTCCAATACACACAGCCCAGCGCAGTGCATTATTTTTCCGCGCCGATTGTGTCAGCATTGGTACGAGTAGGCAAATTGAATGAGTTGAGGGGTGAATGACTCAAACGAGCTATGTTGGCCACAAATGGTTATAGTTGCCCTCTTTTGTGGATTTGCATTGCGCCGTTTCCTTGCCGCCACCAATTTTTTTTTGGCTGACACAGCGCAGCACTGCATGCGTTTGCGTGGCTCGATTTACGTTTTATACACGACTTAATATCTTTTTTACATGTGTTCTCATATTTATGTTCTCTGTATGTACCTAACTTGACATGTATAAATGTAGGTATCTACGTCAGCATAAATTGAAATGCACACTTGCGTATTATTATTCAGACATACATACATAAATACAAACTACCTTGCAAATGTAATTTCCAATTGGAAAACTCTACTTGACTGTAAGACCAATTTCATCCACCAGCTAAAAACGATTGATAAGGGTGCAAATACGTCAAGGTTGCCATCTAACAAATTCTAGCTATCCTCCAAATTAAAACCAAGTCCCAAAATCTAAAATAACCAGCATATTCCCAACAAACACCTTCTCTAAGGTTGGAAAAATGTTCGTCTTCACCTTTGAGAACTAGGGTAATTCTTTAACTATTGTCTATTCGAGGGGGGCAGCCATGATTAGAAAGGACGTAAGCCCAATAAATAGGCCTTTTTCGCCTGCATTACACTTTATGGCAAAACATGGGGCTCTCTCCCAAAATGACGTATTGATCATTTAATACAGTTGTGAAGCCAATAGTCACCTACGCTTCCCAAGTCTGGTGGCCTAAGACTGCTCAAAGAGCAACAACAACTAAATTAAGTAAGCTGCATCGACTGGTCTGTGTCGGTATACCAGGTGCAATGAGAACGTGACCTACTGATGCTTTAAGTGCCCTTGTGGGGATTCCTCCCTTCCCTATTCTGATAGAGAAGGGAGCCACACTTACTGCATTGAGACTTCAAAATATTTCTGATCTAAAAATCGGAAATATGACAGGACATATGAAGAAAGTCAAGAACTTCATAAACGGTCCTATATTGCAAGTAAGTGATGCAATAACTTCTACGCTCAGGATCACGCGAAACTTTGAGGTTTCAGTGGTTGTCGTTGACAGTCCTTTTCCGCATATGAACCCGGTACGCTGCGGTACTCCCTTGCGGTACTGCTCGACTGTCGTGGTAGCGATTTGGTATGACCAGTGGAACCTTCTAGGTCATGCATTCCCTCCATCCGTGAGGAAGGAGAAGATCGGTTATGAGAGGTGAGATCAACCATCGAGTTAGCACGTCATTACCTATGTGCATATTAGTCGCCTCTTACGAACGGTATGCCTACCTCGGGCATATTCTAAACCCCTAACCCGCAGGGGCTCTCGGAAAACGGGAACCTATATGCTTAATCCGATTTGCGGATTTGGTATACGGATGGATCGAGGCTGGAAGATGGTAAAACGGGAGCTGGTATCTACCAAACTACAAAAAATCGTTACCAATGGGTAGCTACCCCACTATTTTCCAAGCGGAAATCCATGCAATAGAAATCTGTGGCAGAGAATTCCTACGAAGAGGACTATCCTCTAAGCGACTCTACATTATGTCGGACAGTCAGGCCGCCCTACGTGCCTTGCAATCGTACACAATAACTTCGGAGCTTGTTGATGAGTGCGTTGTTGTTGTTGTTGTTGTTAACAACAAAACACTCCCCGAAGGTTTTGGGGAGTGATGCCGAAGTTGCCAGTCCTTGGCCGGATATGACCCCGGTACGCTGCGGTGCTCCCTTGCGGTACTGCCCGACTGTTGTGGTAGCGATTTGGTATGACCAGTGGAACCTTCTAGGTCATGGCATCCCTCCATCCATGAGGAAGGAGAAGATGGGTAATGAGAGGTGAGAGGCATCATATCCGTAGATCAACCATCGAGTTAGCACGTCAATTACCTATGTGCATATTAGTCGCCTCTTACGACCGGTATGCCTACCTCGGGCATATTCTAAACCCCTAACCCGCAGGGTAATTGATGAGTGCGTTGTTGTTGTTGTTGTAACGAGGTGTAGTCCTGCCCAACGCGTATTTTTCGTTAGCCTAAATACTCATCAATATCTTCTAACGGGAGTCCAAGGAAACTAGCAGTTTCAATAGGGTTGGACCAAAGGGATATTGGTGTTAGAAGAGTGGGCTCCGTAGAGCAAGTAAATGAGTGGTTGGTATTATGGGGGGATGAGCCGCATGCCGGACATACATTCGGCACATCAGGGTTCAGTTTGGATATGTAGGAGTTTAACCTGCTACAATATCCAGAGCGTAACTGAGCCAGAGTGACCCTTGTCTCTCGAGGAAGATGACGCTCCTCTTCAGAAATGTGTGGTGTTGAGGCATGCAAGACAGTGTTCAGCGGACAGAGCGCTGCCTGGTGGCCATCTGACGTTGCATGGATATGCTCCAAGGCCTGCTTATGCCCCTCTAGATCAAACGGCGTTGTTATATAATGCCGGATCTCATCAAATGTTTACGCAAATGCGTCCTTATGGTCCTAGGAGGCGGAGTGAGTTCAAACAGTTGCCTATTGGGGTGCTGTGGTTTACAACAATTCAGTAGGTACTGCTTGTTTAGCATTTCATTATGCTCCCTAACTGGAAGCATTTCCGCCTCATTGTGTATATGAGTTATAGGAGACATAAGGACGCACCCCGTAGCGGTTGTGAGCGCGGTGTTTTGACAGGCCTGCAGCTGACTCCAATGGACGTCTGCAAGCCCCGGCACCATATCGGCGACGCATAGTTCAGGATCGGGCGACCAATTGCCTTGTACGTTACCAACAACGTTTCTTTGTCTTTACGTCAAATACTGCCGGCTAGTGTCTTGAGGATTTTGTTGCGGCTCTGTAATTTTGAGACAATTGCAGCTGAATGGGCAGCGAAAGTGTGCATGGTGTCGAAAGTCACTCCTAAGATTTTTGGGTGAGCGACAGTTTTTTTTTTTGATCACCTACATAAATTTCTAATTCCATACCAACCTGCGCCGTCCACGTCGTGAATAAGGTCGCCGATGACTTTGTTGGCGACAATGTCAAGCTCCGAGCGGTGAAGAACTCGACAAGAGAGGGGAGATAACCATTTATTTTAGAGCACAGCTCATCAACGGAAGTACCTGTTGCCAATATCGTGCAATCATCTGCGTAAGAAACAATCGTAACTTCTTCTGGTGGAGGAGGAAGCTTCGAAATATAGAAGTTAAACAACAACGGGGAAAGGATACCACCCTGTGGTACCCCTTGTTTGATCTTCCTGGCTTTAGTTTTTTTGTTTCTGAACACAACAGACGACCGACGGCCACTGAGAGCGGGAGTAGGACCGCCTCAAGTGTCTTTACTACTGGCGAGAGGAGTGATATCGGACGACAGTTGCCTGCTTCCATTTATCGGGTATGACAGCTGTGGTCAAGGACAGATTGAAGACGGCAGTGAGGTACTTAACTCCAACTGCGCCAATATGTTAAAGGTGCACCATGGCTATGCCATCAGGACCGATGGAGTTTTTGGCCTTCCGGATGGCCTCTTGAACCTCTGTAGCGGTGATAGGAACGGGGACATAGTTTTTGTGTTTATGCGCACGCCTAAGGATTCCACGTCTTGTCCTGTCCTGTGCAGGATGAGGGACATACTGTCGACAGAAAGCCTGTGCACATTTCTTAGGGTCATTTAGTGTCTTGTCACCAAAGGTGATGTCGACATTCTTTGAAGGACCCGTAGGATTTGACAAGGACTTGACTGTGGACCATAATTTCCCAACACCGGTAGAGAGGTTACAAGACCGTAACGAGCTGGTAGCCAAAAACAAAGTTTTGTTAGATTGCGTTCCAGGACATGAAAGATATGAAGGCAACGAAGAAGCGGACCACCTTGAAAAACACGGTGCTCTAACAGCATTTTACGGTCCGGAACCCTTCTGTGGGCTCACCAAGGCCCACGTAAGGGAGACCATAAGCAACTGGGAAGAGAAACAGTGTAGGCCGCATTGGCTTAGCAGCCTAGGACAGAGGCAGGCCAAACTCTTTATAGAACCATCGAAAAGAGTATCGACCAGGCTCATAAATCTAAGAAGGGTGGATCTAAGAACCCTCACTGGGTATTATACGGGACATTGTAGTCTACGTTATCCCCTGAGCAAATTGAATCTGTCAGATACAACAAATTTGTCGGTTTGCGAGCTGGACGATGAAACGCCGGTTCACATACTCTGCGAATGCATTGCGTTAGCAAGAAAGAGAGTTTGCTACCTAGGTGGGGTCACTCACAATCCGTTCGTAATATGGAATAAAAAACCTGACCAGCTCAAATTTATAGAGCCTCCGCATACAGCAATAAGCTGAAAGGTCACACAATAGATCGTATGTTGTTGTTGTAGCGAGGCGTAACCCTGCCCAAATGTCAGACAGGGTCACCCCGAGTGTATTGCTCTTGGCCGGGTCGATATAAGAAAACGGCCCGGGTCGTTTCGGCACGATGGGTACAGCACAAGTACTGGTACCGTTCTCGTAGTACCGGCAATACAAGAAACTAGCCGTGTAGGCCATGTAGGTCATTTAGCGTTACCCAGGGTGCACCAACGGGGAGGCGACCTACTCTTACACCCCCCCGGTTTATTGTATAAATGGTCGCGGTGTAAAAAAGGCCTTATAATAATAATAATAATGGGGTAAGACAACAACGGTACTTCCCAGAACTTTTTCTGCTTTTTTTCTGTCACCTAAATTTGCACATGCGATAGCTTTGCTGGTTGCACTCAGAATAACAAAAATTTTATGTTTTTGGAAAACCGTAAATATTTTGCATAAGATACTGTTTTTCTTTTGGTAATTTGTTATTTCGGTAGGACATAATATGTGGGAATTCTGCATTACCCAATGGTTATCGTGCGTTGCCATATGGTGATCTTGGGTTGATGAGGGTTAAAACTTCAATCCCACACGTATTTGTTATTTGTATTAACAGCTTGTAGCATATTTTTATCACTTGGAGTCTTCAATAAATTAACAAATGAACTACAATTATGATTCAAATTTAGTCTGATGGTTTCTCTCTTTCCTATAAAGGTTATTCAATAGGCTAAACACCTTCTCACAATAAGCATAAGGCAGGATCGCTTACTACTCAGAAAAGGCCAGAAGTAGTCCAAAACAGCCCGAAGTTACTAGCTACCGATCCCTTACTTTTCAGTGTTACTCTACTTGTTTAAATTGCATTTTCGTTGAAAAGATTTGTGTTTGTTCAATAAAGTCGGCGTTATTATACACCTTAAGTTAATTACGAACGAATTACGTCGAAGTTGTATACACCTTAAGTTAATTACTTAGTGAGTTTTCAACATAAAATTGTTATACGGAAACAAAAAATGTTTTTAGTTATAACTTTTAAATGATAAATAATATTGATTCTGTGGCTCCGGATTATGATTTCTGGGACTGAAACGCGTCTTTTGACACCTCTCCCGACGTTTTGTGACGTCTTTTTTGCAGTTTTAGTAGGATAGAAAAAAAATAAATTAAAAATATAAATTTTTCTTATATATTACACATACATAGTTATTTAATGTTTTTGAGTATTTTTAGCGCCTTAACAACATAATTCGTCCTTTTTTCTTATTTTTTTGCGTTTTAGCTACAGCTTTTTTTCGTTGTCAAAATTTGCCAACTGGAGGATAAAAATGGAGATTTTGGGAGAATTGCAGAACCGCAAATTTAGCTTAGCAGTTGTCAAAAACAAAATGTGCCAAAATAAACGAATAAAATGAGCTTAGACATGGAGATTTTTAAACATTTTCCTTCGGTGGAATCGGAAAAGTCGCCAAAAGTTGGCGAAATGAATTTAGAGATGGGTTTTCTGTTCCATATAAGCTATTCAGAAAATCTGTAGCATACTTTTTATGTTTTGGGAATTTTGGCCAGCTCTTAGAGGTAAATACCCTACCCTACGTTGGGCGGTTCTAAACGCACTACCGGGTATTAGACTGCGTACCCAAAATATTTAAGTCTGGTCTATTCAAATTCCTTAAATCCATCAAAACAGTAGCAAACACTGGTAATCCTGAAGGACTAGCTACACACATGTACAAATACATGCATATGTACTCAGTACATATGTAAGACTCCCATCCAAAGGTTTCTCCCTTATATATGACTTATGTATTTTACCTTTTCAAAAATCTTATAACGTATGTAAGCAATATAACCCTGCGGTTGTGGGATTTACAGTATGCCCTACAGAGGCAACTTAAATCCACATTTGCTTAAAATATTGCTTTTCTACTTTCGAAACGAGCAGCACTAAAGCCGTATTCCTTTTTGCTTACAACAGCTTACGCTATTTTTTCTGGGTAGACAGGCATACAAAAAACCACTCACACAACTTAAAATATTCTATAAACGAGCTTCCACCTCACTAACCCAAACCCACTTACCTACCACCATGCAGGAGTACCAAAAATTATTCACTCACACGTCGTGGAAAGCAAAGTGCTTGTGAGAGTTCAACCCTCAACACAATTTTACTGGAAGACAACACAGAATCCAATAAGTAAAATCTTATTGGGATCTAAATCATTGAAATAAGGCAGGGCCGTAGTAAAAATGTTAGAACCTTTTATAGAAGTAAAGTGTCTTTATATACCCAGCTTTGAACTTTAAATATTTAGTTATACATATTGTAAGGGGTTTTTGTGTGACAAATTGGCTCAAAAGCTATTGAACGGATTCTCGAGAAATTGTGACAGTTTATTCTTTGCACAAGTCATTTCGACATTAACTAAATCAGTATTCTTTTTCGGCTTTTCGCACGAATGCTTAATATGCAACCAGAAACTCTGTTAAAAAAACGGACCAGTTAGGGGGCGCTAGAGTCGAGATATTAAAAAACCCCGTATTTATGGTACGTCTGTTTTTTCAGTTTCGCGGAGAAAGGTGGACATGTGCTAGTATTAATATAAAAATCTAGTTAAATAGCAAACAACTACTTTGATGGTCCTATTTTATATTCCTTTATCAAACGTAATAGAAAAGGAGCAAAAATGATTTGAAATGTTATGACATCAGCCTTGAGAGGGCAATAATTACAGTCCAAATAGGAAATAAGAATATTCCAAAAAAATCGTTTAGTTTTAAAATAAAGAAATAGAAGAAAAGATATATACATAAGATGATAAATTCAAAGTGGCTACCCACTAACTACTAATGGTTTCCCAGCAAGCATGGTTCAACTTTTTCTCCAACCTTTGAAAAGCTGTATAGTTCTCAAGTTGATATCCAACTCATTTCCCAATTTTTCCCTACTTGAGATCTGACTTAACTCAAGCCTAAATGTTTGCTGGGTTGGAAATTGTTCTTCTTGAATTGGGTCACCACTCAACAATAACCGGCAACCCTCCAACTATATATTTGTCTTTAAAAATATCCTTTTGTGGTTATTGCTGTTGTTAACAGCAAAAGCACTCCCCGAAGGTTTTGGGGAGTGATGCCGAAATTTACAATCCTTGGACTTATATGAACCCGGTTCGCTGCTCTACTCCCTTGCTGTACTGCCCGACTGTCGTCGTAGCGATTTGGTATGACCAGTGAAACCTTCTTGGTCATGTCATCCCTCCATCCATGAGGAAGGAGAAGATGTGTAATGAGAGGTGAGAGGCATCATATCCGTAGATCAACCATCGAGTTAGCACGTCATTACCTATGTGCATATTAGTCGCCTCTTACGTCCGGTATGCCTACCACGGCCATATTCTAACCCCCTAACCCGCAGTGGCGTAAAAATATCCTTAAAGGAGCCTGCATCTTCCCGGGGTATTTATCGTCAAATTTACGGCACGGCTTTTGTACCGCTAAGATCCAGCTTTTACTTAGGTAGTTTCTTACCCTCCCAACATCATTATGAAACTGCTACCGCTTGGGTAGTCTTTTACCGGCTATGGATCCGGCACTAGAACACTTTTTCGGAACGTCCATCGTCTGCCCCTCTGGTAAGCCATGATAGCATGTAGGTGCTCCCTGCTATTGTTGTATTGACAACAAAGCACTCCATACAGAATATTGTTGTTGTAACATGATCAAACTCTTCTAACGAAAGTTCTTGGAAACGGACAGTTTCAAAAGGATTGGGACCAGGTGAGTTTAATTTGACATGCCGGGCGTTTAAGCGACTTAAGCTATGGTAATTACAAGAACAACAACAACATGGCAATTTTTCATCCATTTACGTCGGATCTGGCAAAATATGTCGAAAAAAACTTGTCAAAACTTAAAAAGCCCTAAAAAAATTCCAAAAAACTTGTCGAATAAAAAAAGTTACGAAAAAAATATAAATTTAGAAAATTCGCGCGAATTTTACGCATCATTCATTACGTTGTTTCTACATCTTATGTATTGATGTTGAGAATTATTTTTCGAAGTTATTTGCAATTGCTCTTGCTAGCAAATATGCCACCTAACGGTAAAAGATGCCACAAATATATAGTCTTTTGACGATTTATTCTGGTGCAATAAACTCATATGGACTTATTTCTGCAAATTTTTAAATCCAAATTTAAATTTTATGTTATAAAAATAATTTAAAAATATTTAGTTCTTTCAATAAATGTTAAATTAATAGGACTACATATTTGAATTTTTTCGAGTATCAATAAAAATCTAAAATTTGGAATTAAACTTCGCCCAATTTTTTATTTCAATTGTGGCCTACTGCGCTTTTTTAATAAACTTTAAATTAATAGGACAAAATATTGATAATATATATAAATGCTAATATCAAAATGTTACCCCCTGCGGGTTAGGCGTTTAGAACATGCCCGATAGGTTCCCTATGTACAGTCATTTCTCAGAGCAGAAAACCCAGGACATCGCCATGGATCTCTGCGCAGTGGAACCACCCGGGGTTTTACCTCGGCCAAGGTCTGTCACTTTCAATGTAACCCTGTTTAGTATGTTTTGTCCCATTCCGAAACTATCATCCTATGGCCTATACGGCTAGTTTCTTGTATTGCCGGTTCTACGAGAACGGTACCAGTACTTGTGCTGTACCCATCGTGCCGAAACAACCCGGGCCGTTTTCTTATATCGACCCGGCCAAGAGCAATACACTCGGGGTGACCCCGTCTGACATTTAGGCAGGGCTACACCTCGCTACAACAACAACAACATCATCCTCCCCCCTTGCATCAGGGCTGCAAGATATTCTATTGTTACGGGCGGGCGTTGAGCCGAACCCCGGACCAAAAGAATGGATATGCAATGTCTGTTGCAAAAAGATATATATTACGCGCAGCAGCTGTTGTTGTTGTAACGATGTGTAGTCCTGCCCAACGCGTATTTTTCCTTAACCTAATTGTCATCAATATCTTCTAACGGGAGTCCAAGGAAACTAGCAGTTTCAATAGGATTGGACCAAAGAGAGATGGGTGTTAGAAGAGTGGGCTCAAATGAGCAAGAAAATAAGTGATTGGTATTGTGGGGGGACGAGCCGCATGCCGGACATACATTCGGCATATCAGGGTTCAGTCTAGATATGTAGGAGTTTAACCTACTACAATATCCAGAGCGTAATTGAGCCAGAGTGACCCTTGTCTCTCGAGGAAGATGACGCTCCTCTTCAGAAATGCCAGGTGTTGCGGCATGTAAGACATTGTTTAGCGGACAGAGCGCAGAGTAATGGCCAACAGACGTTGTATGGATATGCCCCAAAGCCTGTTTGTGCACCTGTAGATCAAACGGCGTTGTTATATAGTGACGGATCTCATCAAAATGTTTACGTAGATGCGACCTTATGGTCCTAGGAGGCGGAATGAGTTCAAGCAGTTGTCTACCGGGATGCTGTGGTTTACAGCAGTTCAGTAGGTACTGCTTGTTTAGCATTTCATTATGCTTTCTAACTGGAAGCATTTCCACCTCATTATGTATATGAGATATAGGTGACATAAGGACGCACCCCGTAGCGGTTCTGAGCGCGGTGTTTTGACAGGCCTGAAGCTGACTCCAGTGAACGTCTGCAAGCCCCGGCGACCATATCGGCGACGCATAGTTCAGGATCGGCCGACCAATTGCCTTGTACGTTACCAACAACGTTTCTTTGTCTTTACCCCAAGTACTGCCGTCTAGTGACTTGAGGATTTTGTTGCGGCTCTGTAATTTTGAGACAATTGCAGCTGAATGGGCAGCGAAAGTGTGCATGGTGTCAAAAGTCACTCCTAAAATTTTTGGGTGAGCGACAGTAGGTATTTTATGATCACCTACATAGATTTCTAATTCCATGCCAACCTGCGCCGTCCACGTCGTGAATAAGGTCGCCGAAGACTTTGTTGGCGACAATGTCAAGGTTCGGGCAGTGAAGAACTCGACTAGAGAGGGGAGATAACCATTTATTTTGGAGCACAGCTCATCAACGGAAGTACCAGTTGCCAATATCGTGCAATCGTCTGCATAAGAAACAATCGAGACTCCATCTGGTGGGGAAGGAAGCTTCGAAATATAGAAGTTAAACAATAACGGGGAGAGGACACCACCCTGTGGTACCCCTTGTTTTATCTTCCTGGCTTTAGATTTTTTGTTTCTAAATACAACAGACGACCGACGACCACTGAGATAATTGGCGGTCCAACGCTTTAGACAGGGGGGGAGTGACGAGTCTTCCAAATCAGCTACAAGTTGCCCATGATTTACTGTGTCAAAAGCTTGACTCAAATCAAGTGCAACTAGAACCGTCCTGTCATTAGGCCTATTTTGATTAAGACCGTCAGTTATCTGAGTGTTTATGACATTTAGAGCAGATGTTGTGCTCCTACCTTTCCTGAAGCCATGTTGGTGCTCGGCTAACATCAAGTGTGATGTGTAGAGCGGGAGTAGGACCGCCTCAAGTGTCTTTACTACTGGCGAGAGGAGTGATATCGGGCGATATGACTCCCCAACGTTAGCTGGCTTGCCAGGCTTTAGTAGTGGGATCACAGTTGCCTGCTTCCATTTGTCGGGTATGACAGCTGTGATCAGAGACAAATTGAAGACGGCCGTTAAATATTTGACTCCCGCTAGGCCGATGTGTTTTAGATGCACCATGGCTATGCCATCAGGGCCGATGGCTTTGGAGTTTTTGGCCTTCCGGATGGCCTCTTGAACCTCTGTAGCGGTGATGGGAACGGGGGCATAGTTTTTGTGTTTATGCGCACGCCTGAAGATTCCACGTCTAGCCCTGTCTTGCGCAGGGTGTGGGACATATTGTCGACAAAAAGCCTGTGCACATTTCCTGGGGTCATTTATTGTCTTATCACCAAAGGTAATGTCGACATTTTTTGGTGGACCCGAAGGATTCGACAAGGACTTGACGGTGGACCATAATTTCCCAACACCGGTAGAGAGGTTACAAGACCTGAGGTGCTCCTCCCATTTGGTTTGTTTGTGTTCGTTAACCAGCCTTCTGATTTCCACGTTGAGATCACCGATCTGTGGGTCAGATGGATCGATGTTGCGTATGAGGTCACGTTCGTTGGCCAAGGCTGCGGCCTCAGCTGGGAAGTTAGGCCTAATATCTTTTATCCTACCAGCTGGTATAAAACGGGATGTAGCCTTTTTAATGACCTCACGTATGTTGCGCTCGCCAACGTGTACGTCAGTGGGAATGGGAAGATCACCAAAGGAGCTCTCCGTGAATTCCAAAAAGCCGACCCAATTGGCCTTTTTGAAATTCACGTAAGTTCTTTTCTCCGACGTGATAAAATCCGTGGCACGATCGACTGACAGGATGATAGGCAGGTGGTCGGATGACAGGGCCACCATAGGTTGCTAGTTGATGCTGTTAATTAACCCCGGGCTAACAATAGTTAGGTCCGGGGAGCTACTGCAGTTAACAGCCATCCTGGTTGAGGAGTCTCCGTTCACAGCACAGAAAGAGGAGTTATCAATTTGCTCGGCTAATTCCCGTCCTCTGCCGTCCACAGAAAGGTGTGAATGCCACATATGGGCATTATGGTGTGGTGTACAAGGAACGCGAGACCACCTCCGCCGTCCGTACGATCATGTCGGAGTACGTGGTAGCCTCCACTCGCTCGGAGATTCGAGTGGGGGCCAAGTTTTGTCTCCTGGATTGCAGCAATTTTGATTTTATGTAGCTGCATAAATGTGGTTATCTCCGCTATCTTGCCGGTCAAGCCGTTGCAGTTAAATTGCAACAATTTAAATTGCGAAGGAGAGGCAATGGCCACTCTGGGAGTTAAAGACTGATGTGTTCGCCCAGATGGTGGTAGGTTATGTCGCGATATTGATCTCCGTTGCAGTCCTGAAGCCGGCGGAATTCGTTCACTATTAGATGAGTGTACATCCGTCGGCGTTGAGGGCTGCACAACTCGACAGCAAGGCGCGACAAACACATCAGTCCAGAGATTTCTGTTTGCGAGCCCAGAACATATGCGTAGGTGACACAGGCCTAGGCATGAGTTGCACTTGACCGATGCCACAGACGCATATATCCTGTGCCGACATACAGTGCACGAAGAGTGAGGGACCAGAAGTTGATGGACTTGACTTTCATTCGTGCTAGTGCCGGAAGAAGTTATTAAAGAGTTTAGAGACGGGGGCTGAAACTCAGTAGTGCTACAAGCATCAACTGATGTGCTACGAAGAAAGTAGCCATGAGTGGGTGCTTGTGCTGTTGATGCACTAGGAAGTAAGCTACAGCCGGGAACACATATATTCTGCTGGGCAATATAATTATTGCAGGTCGTGGAGACTTGATTATTATTAGAGGGCGATAAAGCAACATATGAGCGTCGCTTGCCTCGGGACGTCCTAGGACGTGAACAGCAGGGCGCCACAAAATTTTTATAGAAACTAATTGGCCGATGTGTTTTTGGATCTAGTCCGGAGCAACTAGATTTGTGCAACCAACCTTTGCATGATGCACACTGTACTGAGTGTGATCGTCTTGTATATATTTTCTTCCGACAAACGCAGCAGAACCATTCTCTTGGGCCAGGATTTGGCTCAATGCCAGCCCGGATCAAGAGAATAAGGAGCAGCCGTGCTGCAAGGGGCTGTTCCGGGGATGACAATAGGTGAGGGAATCGTGACGCGTTAGACAGGGTCACTTCGAAATGTATTGCTCTTGGCCGAGTCATTATAAAAAAAAAACAACCCGGGTCGTTTCGGTACGAAGGGTATTGTACAGGTACAAATACCGTTCTCGCAGAACCGGCAATACGTGAAACGCAGCAGCTCAACACTCTCGCTCCCACCGGAGCAGTTTAGACATGAGCAACTCCGAGCACCAGCCTCTCTCTGTTTCTACATCACAGTCCTAGCTCAGTCCTAGGTCGGACCTAATTACCTATGGCGGATATAATATCCACCGGAAAGACCGTCATAGAGTAACAGGAGGTCTGGGAGGTGGTCTAGCGTTCATAACGCACAACTCTGTACAGTATCATCTATTTGATACCGACATGTTGTTTGGGTGTAAAAGTAGGTCGCCTCCCAGTTGGTGCACCCTGGGTAACGCTAAATGGCCTACACGGCTAGTTTCTTGTATTGCCGGTTCTACGAGAACGGTACCAGTACTTGTGCTGTACCCATCGTGCCGAAACGGCCCGGCCGTTTTCTTATATCGACCCGGCCAAGAGCAATACACTCGGGGTGACCCTGTCTGACATTTAGGCAGGGCTACACCTCGCTACAACAACAACAGCGACTCATACTCACGTTGGCGTCTGACCATCTCCCAATAGTCATTACCATCGAACGACCGACGGACTTTATTACACCTGAGCATGGTACATATATTAACTTTACCAAGGCGGACTGGGACAGTTTTCAGACATATACGGACGAATCCTTGGCTGCTCTATCCATTCCTACGGACGTACGCAAAGGCGAACGAGACTTCCGCAACATGTTGTTGTTGTTGTTAACAACAAAACACTCCCCGAAGGTTTTGGGGAGTGATGCCGAAGTTGACAGTCCTTGGCCGGATATGACCCCGGTACGCTGCGGTGCTCCCTTGCGGTACTGCCCCACTGTCGTGGTAGCGATTTGGTATGACCAGTGGAACCTTCTAGGTCATGGCATCCCTCCATCCATGAGGAAGGAGAAGATGGGTAATGAGAGGTGAGAGGCATCATATCCGTAGATCAACCATCGAGTTAGCACGTCAATTACCTATGTGCATATTAGTCGCCTCTTACGACCGGTATGCCTACCTCGGGCATATTCTAAACCCCTAACCCGCAACATCATTGACTTTACCTCTAAACGCTTGTTGTTGTTGTTGTCCTGGCTAGAGGCCAGGAGCGACACAAATACTTAGCGGCTCTATTCAGTCTTTCACTGAACACTTTCGTCATTCCTGAAATATGGAAAAAGGCGAGAGTGGTTCCATTACTAAAACCTAGAAAACCGGCAAACATAGGCGATTCATATCGTCCTATATCACTTTTGTCACCGGTAGTGAAGACGCTAGAGTCCATTTTGCTCCCGTATTATACTGCAAATCTGCACCGGGCTAGTCATCAACATGGCTTCCGTAAGCTGCACAGCACCACCACCGCACTCAATGCCATTACAACAAAAATAAATAGCGGCCTAAATCAAAACCAACCAAATCACAGGACTGTGTTAGTGGCACTTGACCTGTCGAAAGCTTTTGACACAGTCAACCATGCCACTCTCATACAAGATCTGTTTGAGACACAGATACCTGATGGTTTAAAGAGATGGACCGCTAATTATTTGAATGGACGGCAGGCGTCGGTTAACTTTAGAAACGCAACATCAAAACCTAGACGTATTAGACAGGGGGTGCCACAGGGTGGTGTCCTATCCCCGACACTGTTTAATTTCTATCTATCGAAGATGCCCCCACCACCAGAGGTGCACTGTGGCTAGTCATTGTCGGCTGGGGTGGGTTCTTGCCAACCTTACTGTCCTGCGCCATAAACAGATTCCTATCATGCCTATCAAAACGCAGACACAACACTGAAAACGAACAATCGGTTAAACCCGGATGCCACGGACAACCCGTTAAAATTCAAAAATTCAAGAAAAGACAACAAATGAGGCCGGTTAAATTCAAATTCAAAAGAAACTTAACTGGCAACTCAAAGGCAAAACAAAATTTTAAAATAACGAAAACTAACTGAAAATTTGAATAAGTTTAAAAACACGGAAAAAACCGTTTAAGTCAGAAAAGTAACCGAAAACTAACTGAAAGACAAAACTTGAATTTAAAATTTAAAATCAAAAATAAGCAGCGCCCGGTGCTTGGCCCACCCTCATCCATGGCCATCGACGCACCTGATTTCGATGGCGACGGGGAAGGGCCCCTATACTGATGAACTCTGTACGAGAATCAATGGTTACCTCTGCGACCTTTCCAGGTTTTTCACTGAGCGAGATCTGACAATATCTCCGACAAAATCAACGGCGACGCTTTTTACGACATGGACGCACCAGGTGAGAAATGAATTAGACATTTTCGTTGATGGCACTAAGCTACCAACTGTCAGCCACCCAAAGTTATTAGGGATGACACTGGATAATACTTTCTCATTTGCTGGTCATGTGTCAGCAATGGTCTCAAAGGTACGTGGTCGCAACAAGATCCTCAAGTCACTTGCCGGCAGTACTTGGAGAAAAGACAAAGAAACGTTGCTGACTACATATAAGGCCATTGGCCGACCAGTCTTTGACTATGCTGCACCCATATGGTCGCCTAATGTACATAACACCAACTGGACGAAGTTACAAGTCTGCCAAAATACTGCCATCAGAACTGCTACGGGATGTCTCCTCATGTCTTCCGAGTCTCACCTCCATCAGGAGGCAAAACTGCTCAATGTAAAAGAGCATGCGGAAATGCTGAGCAGGCAATTCCTTCTGAACTGCCACAAGCCAGCACATCCAAACCGTCATCTTTTGGACATAGATCCGCCCCCGAGAGACATAAGGAGACATCTCCGTAAGCATTATGATGAGATCCGGCATCATATTACCTTGCCGTTTGATCTGCAGAATCATAAGCGGGCTCTAACCGACATCCACACCGAGTCGGTAGACATATTTGTCGGATCTCTACCTGTGAATCCCGTTCTGAACAGTCCTCCACCGGATATTGCTGAAGAAGAACGCACCTTACCAAGGGAGACAAGAGTGACCTTGGCACAGCTTAGGTCTGGATATGGTGTAAGGTTAAACTCCTACTTATCCAGACTTAATGATACAATCTTAAATACATGCCCTTCATGTGGTAGGACCCCCCATGATACTCTACATCTCTTCAATTGTTCATCTGAACCTACTCTTCTAACCCCTCTGTCCCTCTGGACAAACCCTGTTGAAACTGCACGTTTCCTTGGACTCCCCTTAGAAGAGCTTGATGAAGATCTTCGGAATGATCATACACTCTAGACAGGGCAATGCATTGTTAACAACAACAACAACAACAACAACAACAACAGAACATGCCCGAGGTAGGCATACCGGTAGTAAGAGGCGACTAATATGCACATAGGTAATGACGTGCTAACTCGATGGTTGATCTACGGATATGATGCCTCTCATTACCAATCTCCTCCTTCCTCATGGATGGAGGGATGACATGACCTAGAAGGTTCCACTGGTCATGCCAAATCGCACCCAGACGGTCTGGCAGTACCGCAGCTTACCGGGTTCATATCCGGCCAAGGACTGTCAATTTCGGAATCACTCCCCAAAACCTGCGGGGTGTTTTTGCTGTTAACAACAACAACAACAACAACAACAACAACATAGTAAACATTTTAAAAATTCGGCCTATGAGATTCGACATTTTTTCGACATATCGTACGGGTCCAGATTATTTCATTTGCCGTCCTTTATAATTCGCAAATTTTTAAGTATAAAATATTCTGAAGTTATAGGTTTTGTTCACAATCCCAAATCGGAAGTTAAGCCCGAGGTACATAAAACTTTGTGAAACTTGGACAGGTGCGCGCCTCGGCTTTGAGCATTTGCCAAAATCTCGCTTTTCTTTACGTTTCAAAAACTTTGTATGAAAGTGAAACCTACAAAGTTTTATGTAATTGGGGCTTTATTCACTCAAAATAGGGTGGCTTTCAACCAAGCCAATACCTCAGAACCACTGTACTCATCCGAAGATTTGTGATTATAAACAGTGACGTGGCTGACAATATCTTTGATGACAGCAAATACTTCGTCTTGTTGTTGTTGTTGTAACGAGGTGTAGTCCTGCCCAACGCGTATTTTTGCTTAACCTAATTGTCATCAATATCTTCTAACGGGAGTCCAAGGAAACTAGCAGTTTCAATAGGGTTGGACCAAAGAGAGATGGGTGTTAGAAGAGTGGGCTCAAATGAGCAAGAAAATAAGTGATTGGTATTGTGGGGGGACGAGCCGCATGCCGGACATACATTCGGCACATCAGGGTTCAGTCTAGATATGTAGGAGTTTAACCTACTACAATATCCAGAGCGTAATTGAGTATTGTCCTCGTTCACCGTAAGATAGCAATATCGGCCAATGATAACAATATCGGGGGCATCGTCAGAACTGCTACATCATTGCAGAATTAAAAATTCAGACATGGCAGCACACAGCCAACTCCTTTTCGTATTGTCAAAGCGTCCTAGAAATCGAAAGGGAAATAGTGCTTGTCGATTTTCTTATCATGGGTCTTCTCCAGGATTTGGCTCGATAGAACAAATGGCGGTTGTTCCGTCTTCTTTAGGCGCATTATTATTATTATTATTATTATCATGTTGTTGTTGTTTTTGTTGTTGTTGTTGTTGTTGTTTTTGTTGTGTTTCCTTGCGTTACTGCCCGACCGTATCGGGAGTGATTTTGTATGACCATTGGAACCTTCTAGGTCATGTCATCCCTCCATCCGCAAGGAAGAAGAAAGTGGGTAATGAGAGGTGAGAGGCGTCATATCCGTAGATCAACCATCGAGCTAGCACATCATTACCTATGTGCATATTAGTCGCCTCTTACGACATGTATGCCTACATCGGGCCCATTCTAAACCCCTAATCCGCAGGGGCAGCATTATTAGTTATTATCATCATAGTCGAATGATAGAACGTTTTTTCTATTGTCAATTATTGGGGTATCGAGGATATTGCCCCAGTCAACCATTATTTTCTGTCAGCAATCATCTCAGCACTCTTTTCGGCGTCACTTTTCGCTTTTTTCCAAAACAGATAAGCCGACATCAGCAAGGTAGTGCCTAACGTCCATCAAGTGGCCAAATAAAGTGGGCATCAGATTTATGGCGGCAATCTAAAAAATCTGATGAATCAATCCAGTGTCTTTGAATATAAGTACGTTTGAACCAATGATAGCATGTTAACATACCTAAATCACACATTTTAAGCCGATTTCAAGTTAAATTCGGTACACGATTTCAATTTGTAACTAGTAATGAGTAATAAGGTTTATAAGTTGCTTTTATATGCTTTTATATAAATGTTTACTAGTGTAAGGGTTAATATATACAAAATTCAGACCGCATTTCAGTTCTGTGCTGTTGTCATGCCTTGCTATAGGAATTAAGGCGCGTATCCATTGAGCATGCATAGAAATGTATTGCTCTTGGCCGAGTCATTATAAAAAAAAAACAACCCGGGTCGTTTCGGTACGAAGGGTATTGTACAGGTACAAATACCGTTCTCGCAGAACCGGCAATACGTGAAACGCAGCAGCTCAACACTCTCGCTCCCACCGGAGCAGTTTAGACATGAGCAACTCCGAGCACCAGCCTCTCTCTGTTTCTACATCACAGTCCTAGCTCAGTCCTAGGTCGGACCTCATTACCTATGGCGGATATAACATCCACCGGAAAGACCGTCATAGAGTAACAGGAGGTCTGGGAGGTGGTCTAGCGTTCATAACGCACAACTCTGTACAGTATCATCTATTTGATACCGACATGTTGTTTGGGTGTAAAAGTAGGTCGCCTCCCAGTTGGTGCACCCTGGGTAACGCTAAATGGCCTAAACGGCTAGTTTCTTGTATTGCCGGTTCTACGAGAACGGTACCAGTACTTGTGCTGTACCCATTGTGCCGAAACGGCCCGGCCGTTTTCTTATATCGACCCGGCCAAGAGCAATACACTCGGGGTGACCCTGTCTGACATTTAGGCAGGGCTACACCTCGCTACAACAACAACAGCGACTCATACTCACGTTGGCGTCTGACCATCTCCCAATAGTCATTACCATCGAACGACCGACGGACTTTATTACACCTGAGCATGGTACATATATTAACTTTACCAAGGCGGACTGGGACAGTTTTCAGACATATACGGACGAATCCTTGGCTGCTCTATCCATTCCTACGGACGTACGCAAAGGCGAACGAGACTTCCGCAACATGTTGTTGTTGTTGTTAACAACAAAACACTCCCCGAAGGTTTTGGGGAGTGATGCCGAAGTTGACAGTCCTTGGGCGGATATGACCCCGGTACGCTGCGGTGCTCCCTTGCGGTACTGCCCGACTGTCGTGGTAGCGATTTGGTATGACCAGTGGAACCTTCTAGGTCATGGCATCCCTCCATCCATGAGGAAGGAGAAGATGGGTAATGAGAGGTGAGAGGCATCATATCCGTAGATCAACCATCGAGTTAGCACGTCAATTACCTATGTGCATATTAGTCGCCTCTTACGACCGGTATGCCTACCTCGGGCATATTCTAGACCCCTAACCCGCAACATCATTGACTTGGCCTCTAAACGCTTGTTGTTGTTGTTGTCCTGGCTAGAGGCCAGGAGCGACACAAATACTTAGCGGCTCTATTCAGTCTTTCACTGAACACTTTCGTCATTCCTGAAATATGGAAAAAGGCGAGAGTGGTTCCATTACTAAAACCTAGAAAACCGGCAAACATAGGCGATTCATATCGTCCTATATCACTTTTGTCACCGGTAGTGAAGACGCTAGAGTCCATTTTGCTCCCGTATTATACTGCAAATCTGCACCTGGCTAGTCATCAACATGGCTTCCGTAAGCTGCACAGCACCACCACCGCACTCAATGCCATTACAACAAAAATAAATAGCGGCCTAAATCAAAACCAACCAAATCACAGGACTGTGTTAGTGGCACTTGACCTGTCGAAAGCTTTTGACACAGTCAACCATGCCACTCTCATACAAGATCTGTTTGAGACACAGATACCTGATGGTTTAAAGAGATGGACCGCTAATTATTTGAATGGACGGCAGGCGTCGGTTAACTTTAGAAACGCAACATCAAAACCTAGACGTATTAGACAGGGGGTGCCACAGGGTGGTGTCCTATCCCCGACACTGTTTAATTTCTATCTATCGAAGATGCCCCCACCACCAGAGGTGCACTGTGGCTAGTCATTGTCGGCTGGGGTGGGTTCTTGCCAACCTTACTGTCCTGCGCCATAAACAGATTCCTATCATGCCTATCAAAACGCAGACACAACACTGAAAACGAACAATCGGTTAAACCCGGATGCCACGGACAACCCGTTAAAATTCAAAAATTCAAGAAAAGACAACAAATGAGGCCGGTTAAATTCAAATTCAAAAGAAACTTAACTGGCAACTCAAAGGCAAAACAAAATTTTAAAATAACGAAAACTAACTGAAAATTTGAATAAGTTTAAAAACACGGAAAAAACCGTTTAAGTCAGAAAAGTAACCGAAAACTAACTGAAAGACAAAACTTGAATTTAAAATTTAAAATCAAAAATAAGCAGCGCCCGGTGCTTGGCCCACCCTCATCCATGGCCATCGACGCACCTGATTTCGATGGCGACGGGGAAGGGCCCCTATACTGATGAACTCTGTACGAGAATCAATGGTTACCTCTGCGACCTTTCCAGGTTTTTCACTGAGCGAGATCTGACAATATCTCCGACAAAATCAACGGCGACGCTTTTTACGACATGGACGCACCAGGTGAGAAATGAATTAGACATTTTCGTTGATGGCACTAAGCTACCAACTGTCAGCCACCCAAAGTTATTAGGGATGACACTGGATAATACTTTCTCATTTGCTGGTCATGTGTCAGCAATGGTCTCAAAGGTACGTGGTCGCAACAAGATCCTCAAGTCACTTGCCGGCAGTACTTGGAGAAAAGACAAAGAAACGTTGCTGACTACATATAAGGCCATTGGCCGACCAGTCTTTGACTATGCTGCACCCATATGGTCGCCTAATGTACATAACACCAACTGGACGAAGTTACAAGTCTGCCAAAATACTGCCATCAGAACTGCTACGGGATGTCTCCTCATGTCTTCCGAGTCTCACCTCCATCAGGAGGCAAAACTGCTCAATGTAAAAGAGCATGCGGAAATGCTGAGCAGGCAATTCCTTCTGAACTGCCACAAGCCAGCACATCCAAACCGTCATCTTTTGGACATAGATCCGCCCCCGAGAGACATAAGGAGACATCTCCGTAAGCATTATGATGAGATCCGGCATCATATTACCTTGCCGTTTGATCTGCAGAATCATAAGCGGGCTCTAACCGACATCCACACCGAGTCGGTAGACATATTTGTCGGATCTCTACCTGTGAATCCCGTTCTGAACAGTCCTCCACCGGATATTGCTGAAGAAGAACGCACCTTACCAAGGGAGACAAGAGTGACCTTGGCACAGCTTAGGTCTGGATATAGTGTAAGGTTAAACTCCTACTTATCCAGACTTAATGATACAATCTTAAATACATGCCCTTCATGTGGTAGGACCCCCCATGATACTCTACATCTCTTCAATTGTTCATCTGAACCTACTCTTCTAACCCCTCTGTCCCTCTGGACAAACCCTGTTGAAACTGCACGTTTCCTTGGACTCCCCTTAGAAGAGCTTGATGAAGATCTTCGGAATGATCATACACTCTAGACAGGGCAATGCATTGTTAACAACAACAACAACAACAACAACAACAGAACATGCCCGAGGTAGGCATACCGGTAGTAAGAGGCGACTAATATGCACATAGGTAATGACGTGCTAACTCGATGGTTGATCTACGGATATGATGCCTCTCATTACCAATCTCCTCCTTCCTCATGGATGGAGGGATGACATGACCTAGAAGGTTCCACTGGTCATGCCAAATCGCACCCAGACGGTCTGGCAGTACCGCAGCTTACCGGGTTCATATCCGGCCAAGGACTGTCAATTTCGGAATCACTCCCCAAAACCTGCGGGGTGTTTTTGCTGTTAACAACAACAACAACAACAACAACAACAACAACATAGTAAACATTTTAAAAATTCGGCCTATGAGATTCGACATTTTTTCGACATATCGTACGGGTCCAGATTATTTCATTTGCCGTCCTTTATAATTCGCAAATTTTTAAGTATAAAATATTCTGAAGTTATAGGTTTTGTTCACAATCCCAAATCGGAAGTTAAGCCCGAGGTACATAAAACTTTGTGAAACTTTGACAGGTGCGCGCCTCGGCTTTGAGCATTTGCCAAAATCTCGCTTTTCTTTACGTTTCAAAAACTTTGTATGAAAGTGAAACCTACAAAGTTTTATGTAATTGGGGCTTTATTCACTCAAAATAGGGTGGCTTTCAACCAAGCCAATACCTCAGAACCACTGTACTCATCCGAAGATTTGTGATTATAAACAGTGACGTGGCTGCCAATATCTTTGATGACAGCAAATACTTCGTCTTGTTGTTGTTGTTGTAACGAGGTGTAGTCCTGCCCAACGCGTATTTTTGCTTAACCTAATTGTCATCAATATCTTCTAACGGGAGTCCAAGGAAACTAGCAGTTTCAATAGGGTTGGACCAAAGAGAGATGGGTGTTAGAAGAGTGGGCTCAAATGAGCAAGAAAATAAGTGATTGGTATTGTGGGGGGACGAGCCGCATGCCGGACATACATTCGGCACATCAGGGTTCAGTCTAGATATGTAGGAGTTTAACCTACTACAATATCCAGAGCGTTGTTGTTGTTGTTGTTGTTAACAATGCATTGCCCTGTCTAGAGTGTATGATCATTCCGAAGATCTTCATCAAGCTCTTCTAAGGGGAGTCCAAGGAAACGTGCAGTTTCAACAGGGTTTGTCCAGAGGGACAGAGGGGTTAGAAGAGTAGGTTCAAATGAACAATTGAAGAGATGTAGAGTATCATGGGGGGTCCTACCACATGCAGGGTATGTATTTAAGATTGTATCATTAAGTCTGGATAAGTAGGAGCTTAGCCTTACACTATATCCAGACCTAAGCTGTGCCAAGGTCACTCTTGTCTCCCTTGGTAAGGTGCGTTCTTCTTCAGCAATATCCGGTGGAGGACTGTTCAGAACGGGGTTCATAGGTAGAGATCCGACAAAAGTATCTACCGACTCGGTGTGGATGTCGGTTAGAGCCCGCTTATGATTCTGCAGATCAAACGGCAAGGTAATATGATGCCGGATCTCATCATAATGTTTACGGAGATGTTTCCTTATGTCTCTCGGGGGCGGATCTATGTCCAAAAGATGACGGTTTGGATGTGCTGGCTTGTGGCAGTTCAGAAGGAATTGCTTGCTCAGCATTTCCGCATGCTCTTTTACATTGAGCAGTTTTGCCTCCTGATGGAGGTGAGACTCGGAAGACATGAGGAGACATCCCGTAGCAGTTCTGATGGCAGTATTTTGGCAGACTTGTAACTTCGTCCAGTTGGTGTTATGTACATTAGGCGACCATATGGGTGCAGCATAGTCAAAGACTGGTCGGCCAATGGCCTTATATGTAGTCAACAACGTTTCTTTGTCTTTTCCCCAAGTACTGCCGGCAAGTGACTTGAGGATCTTGTTGCGACCACGTACCTTTGAGACCATTGCAGACACATGACCAGCAAATGAGAAAGTATTATCCAATGTCATCCCTAATAACTTTGGGTGGCTGACAGTTGGTAGCTTAGTGCCGTCAACGAAAATGTCTAATTCATTTCTCACCTGGTGCGTCCACGTCGTAAAAAGCGTCGCCGTTGATTTAGTCGGAGATATCGTCAGATCTCGCTCTGTGAAAAACCTGGAAAGGTCGCAGAGGTAACCGTTGATTTTATTACAGAGTTCATCAGTATAGGGGCCCTTCCCCGTCGCCATTATTGTACAGTCGTCAGCATAAGAAACGACGGAGACACCCTCTGGTGGTGGGGGCATCTTCGATAGATAGAAATTAAACAGTGTCGGGGATAGGACACCACCCTGTGGCACCCCCTGTCTAATTCGTCTTGGTTTTGATGTTGCGTTTCTAAAGTTGACCGACGCCTGCAGCCCATTCAAGTAATTAGCGGTCCATCTCTTTAACCCATCAGGTATTTGTGTTTCTAATAGATCTTGTATGAGAGTGGCATGGTTGACTGTGTCAAAAGCTTTCGACAAGTCAAGTGCCACTAACACAGTCCTGTGATTTGGTTGGTTTTGATTTAGACCGCTATTTATTTGCGTTGTAATGGCATTGAGTGCGGTGGTGGTGCTGTGCAGCTTACGGAAGCCATGTTGATGATTAGCCAGGTGCAGATTTGCGGTGTAATACGGGAGCAAAATGGACTCTAGCGTCTTCACTACCGGCGACAAAAGTGATATAGGGCGATATGAATCGCCTATGTTTGCCGGCTTTCTAGGTTTTAATAATGGAACCACTCTCGCCTTTTTCCATATTTCAGGAATGACGAAAGTGTTCAGTGAAAGATTGAATAGAGCCGCTAAGTATTTGTGTCCCTCCTGGCCTAGATGTTTCAGCATCTTCGTGGCAATGCCGTCGGGGCCGATGGATTTTGAGGGCTTAGCCTGTCTGATGGCTTCCTTGACCTCTGAGGCAGTGATGACAATGGGCGTGTTTTGGTTTTTGTATTTACGCGCCTGTCGCATGGTTCTACGTTTAGCTCTATCGGGTGGGGAATGTAGTACAAATTGTCTACAGAAGGAGTTCGCACATCCCCTAGGGTCCTTCTTCACCCTGTCACCGAAAGTAATATCAACTTTATCCTTGTGTTGTGTTGGATTAGATAGAGCTTTGACCGTAGTCCATAATTTGCCAACACCGCATTGCTCTAGGTGTTGTTTCCATTTGGCCAGTTTGTGTTTATCGACCAACCTACGAATTTCCGCGTTGAGATCCCTTATACGGGGGTCTGCGGGATTGAGACTTCGCACTTCATCTCTTTCTCTAGCCATGGCCGCTGCCTCCGCGGGGAAATTTGGTCTTATTCGGGATATTCGACCCGCAGGAATGAAGCGTCTAGAGGCCAAGTCAATGATGTTGCGGAAGTCTCGTTCGCCTTTGCGTACGTCCGTAGGAATGGATAGAGCAGCCAAGGATTCGTCCGTATATGTCTGAAAACTGTCCCAGTCCGCCTTGGTAAAGTTGATGTATGTACCATGCTCAGGTGTTATAAAGTCCGTCGGTCGTTCGATGGTAATGACTATTGGGAGATGGTCAGACGCCAACGTGAGTATGGGTCGCCAATTGGTGTTGTTCAATAGTCCTGCACTTACGATAGAAATATCTGGCGAACTATAGCAGTTACCCGATACTCTCGTTGGGGCGTCTCCGTTCAATGTACAGAAAGCCGTATCATCTATTTGTTCTGCGAGTACATGCCCCCTACTGTCTGCTGGCAAGTTTGAGTGCCACATATCGTGGTGCGCATTGAAGTCGCCCAGGATCACGCGGTTATCTCCTCGTAATAGCAAGCTAATGTCGGGGTGATAACCGGTGGGGCAACTTGAGACAGGGGGTATATAGATGTTTATGATTTGCAGATCGACATCTCCTGTACGGATGGTAATTCCTTGGTTTTCTAAGATATCATCCGTTCCTTCGATGTCGGTATCAAATAGATGATACTGTACAGAGTTGTGCGTTATGAACGCTAGACCACCTCCCAGACCTCCTGTTACTCTATGACGGTCTTTCCGGTGAATGTTATATCCGCCATAGGTAATGAGGTCCGACCTTGGACTGAGCTTGGTTTCTTGGATTGCGGCAAGTTTTATGTCATATTGCGTCATCAAATTGGTTATCTCTGCGATCTTACCAGTTAATCCGTTACAGTTGTGCTGTAAGATTTGGAAGTGCGCCGGTGGGGTCGATGTCGAGTTAACCAAAGGCGTGAGAGACGGATGTGTTCGCCCAGGTGTTGGTAGGCGAAGACCAACGCTGTGCCTCAGCCTAGTTAGCTGTGGACCTGGTGTAACCGGGTTGGCTGGCGTCGTAGGCTGAGGCGTGTTACAGCATGGTGCGATGAACGCATCCGTCCAAAGATTCCTGTTCGCGAGCCCAGAGCATAGATGCACGTGGCATTGGCCTAAGCAGTTATTGCATTTGACCGATGACGCGAGCGTGTATAATCTTTGCCGACAAACAGTACACGTCGAGACAGGTGCAAGAAGATGTTGATCCTGACTCACGTGTAAACGGGAGGGGGGGTGTAACAAAGAAACAGACAGAGACTGATGCTCGGAGTTGCTCATGTCTAAACTGCTCCGGTGGGAGCAAGAGTGTTGAGCTGCTGCGCGTGATGTTGACGCCATAAGGCACGAGCAACAGTCTGGAATTTGTGTGGCGGGTATAGCAGAAATGCTGCTAGTCGTTAAGACATTATTATTATTATTATTAGTATTGCTACTAGAAGGTGGCGGTAGGGGTGCGCTTGAACGGCGCTTACCGCGGGACGCCCGACGGCGCAAACAACAAGGGGCCACGAAAGTACTAAAGAAAGTACGGGGTCTGTGGATGTTAAGGTTAAGCCCTGAACATCCAGATTTATGGAGCCATCTCTTACACGAGAAGCATTGCACAGAATGCGACCGTTTAATATATATTTTTTTGCAACAGACACTGCATATCCATTCTTTTGGTCCGGGGTTCGGCTCAACGCCCGCCCGTAACAAAAGAATATCTTGCAGCCCTGCTGCAAGGGGGGAGGATGATAGTTTCGGAATGGGACAAAACATACTAAACAGGGTTACATTGGGTTCGTTTCTACGTACTGCCGGTTCTGCGAGAAAGGTACATGTGCTTGCGCAGTACCCTTCGTACCGAAACGACCCAGGCTGTATTTTTTTATTACAGCCTGGCCAAGAGCAGTACACCCGAAGTGACCCTGTCTAACGTGTCACGATTCCTCCCCCTTAAATTGTCATCCCTGGAGCAGTTCCTTGCAGCAGGGCTGCTCCCTATTCTGTTGTTCCGGTCTGGCGTTGAGCTAAACCCTGGTCCAACAGAATGGTTCTGCTGCGTGTGCCGGAAGAAAATTTATACCAGATGTTCGCATTCGGTGCAATGCACATCTTGTAAAGGTTGGCTACACAAGTCTAGTTGTTCCGGACTAGATCCAAAGACACACCGGCCTCTTAGTTTTTTTAAAACCTTCGTGGCGCCTTGCTGTTCACGTCTTAGAACGTCCCGTGGCTCGCGACGCTCCGGCGTAGCGCTATCGCCTCCCCTTCGCAATATATCTATTGCTCAGCAAACATTGTGTGTTCCCAGTTGTAGCTCGCGCCCTAGCGCGCTAACACCTCACACAGCAGCTCATAGCTACTCCCTACGTAGCACATCTATAGATGTTGTGAGCACTGCTGAGCTACAACTCCCGCCCCAAAATATTCTCCTCCCCTCTACTTCTTCCGGTACCGGCACAAGTGTGAATCAAGGCCATCAGCTCCTGGTCCCTCACACTATGTGCACTGTTTGTCGGCACAGAATATATGCGTCCAGAGTGCCATCGGTCAAGTGCAATATCTGCCTTGGCCAATGTCACCTGCGCATATGCTCAGGGCTCGCAAACAGAAATCTATGGACTGATGCGTATGTTGCGCCGTGTTGTCGAGCTGTGCAGCCCACATTGCCGACAAATTCTACCTCGTTTCCCAACGAGCGGAATTTGTCGCCTTCAGGACTGCGACGACGATCACGGACTAGCATATTACCTCCACGGCGAGCGCACCAGTCCCTGACTCCCAGAGTGACCATTGCCTCTCCCCCGCATTTCAAAATAATGCAATTAAACTGCAATGGTATAACTGGCAAGATTGTGGAGATCACCAGGTTTATGCAGCAAAACTCCATCAAAATTGCTGCAATCCAGGAGACTAAACTTGGCACCCAC
Organism: Campiglossa producta; assembly: GCA_964058755.1. Lineage (NCBI taxonomy): Eukaryota > Metazoa > Arthropoda > Insecta > Diptera > Tephritidae > Campiglossa > Campiglossa producta. The sequence goes on along the minus strand of CAXKVI010000005.1, from coordinate 62,571,718 downwards.
TCGGATCTCAGAGCGAGTGGTGGCTACCACATTCTCCGGCATGATCGTACGGACGGTGGGGGTGGTCTTGCGTTCATCATCCACCAAACCGTGCGGTATAGGGAATTTGCATTCAACACCGACCAAGAGGACATACCCTTAGAGCGACAGGGTATTGTCATTTCAGCTGGAGGTGTTGATCTCGAGCTGATAAACATCTACATACCTCCCGTCACCTGTTGTCCCAGAAGTTATCGCCCTGATTTAAGCGATTTCCTACGGGGCGATAACCGTGTCATTATGGGCGATTTTAATGCACACCATGACATGTGGCATTCACGCCATTCTGCTGACGCCAGAGGACGGGAAATAGCCGAGCAAATTGACGCTTCCACATTCTGCGCGGTGAACACGGACGCCCCCACGAGGATGGCAGTAAATTGCAGTAGCTCCCCGGACATAACAATTGTTAGTCCAGGTCTAATAAACTGCATAAACTGGCGCCCAATGGTGGCTTTGGCATCAGATCACCTGCCAATCATCCTGTCCGTTGATCCTGCCCCGGATTTCACCACCTCTGAGAAGAGATCCTACGTAAACTTCAGGAGGGCTGACTGGGTTGGCTTTACTGAGTTTACTGAGAGCTCCTTTGGTGCTCTTCCCATACCGACTGACGTACGCCAAGGTGAAAAGGAAATACGTAAGGTCATAAATAGAGCTGCAGCCCTTTTTATACCAGCTGGGAGAATACAGAATATACGGCCAAACTTCCCAACTGAAGCTGCAGCCCTGGCCAATGAACGTGACCATATACGTAGCATCGATCCCGCAGACCCACAGATCAGTGGTCTCAACGCGGAAATCAGACGGTTGGTAGATGAACACAAACATGCCAAATGGGAGGAGCATCTGAGGTCTTGTAACCTCTCTACCGGTGTTGGAAAATTATGGTCCACAGTCAAATCCCTGTCAAATTCGACGGGCCCACCAAAAAACGTAGACATCACCTTCGGTGATAAGACGTTTAGTGACCCGAAGAAAAGTGCAACGGCCTTTTGCCGACAGTTTGTACCACACCCTGCACAGGACAGGGACAGACGTAGGATCTTCAGGTGTGCGCATAAACACAAAAACAATGCCCCCGTTTCCATCACCGCTACAGAGGTTCGAGAGGCCATCAGGAAAGCCAAAAACTCTAAAGCTATGGGCCCTGACGACATAGCCATGGTGCATTTAAAACACATCGGCGAAGAGGGAGTAAAATACCTCACTACCGTCTTCAATTTGTCCCTGGCCACTTCTGTCATACCTGAAAAATGGAAACAGGCAGTCGTGGTCCCACTACTAAAGCCTGGCAAGCCAGCTAACGTAGGGGAGTCTTATCGTCCGATATCGCTCCTCTCGCCAGTAGTGAAGACATTGGAGGCGGTATTACTTCCTCTTTACACATCAAAGTTGAGGTTAGCCGAGCACCAACATGGCTTTAGAAAAATACGGAGCACAACATCTGCTCTAAATGCCATTAACACTCAGATAACTGACGGACTCAACCAGAAAAGCCCTCATCACAGGACGGTTCTAGTTGCTCTTGACCTGTCTCAAGCTTTTGACACAGTAAATCATGGACAACTGGTATCCGATTTGGAAGATTCATCGCTCCCCCCCTGTCTTAAGCGTTGGTCCGCCAATTATCTGAGTGGTCGTCAATCGTCTGTAGTTTTCAGAAACAAAAAATCAAAACCGAGAAAGATTAAACAAGGGGTACCGCAGGGTGGTGTCCTTTCCCCGCTTCTGTTTAATCTTTATATTTCGAGGCTTCCTTCCCCACCAGATGGAGTCTCGATTGTCTCTTACGCAGACGATTGTACGATCCTGGCTTCTGGCACTTCCGTTGATGAGCTATGCTCCAGGATCAATGGTTATCTCCCCTCTCTTGTTGAGTTTTTCACTGCCCGGAGCCTGACATTGTCGCCAACGAAGTCCTCGGCGGCACTATTCACGACCTGGACGGCGCAAGTTGGCATGGAGTTAGAAATCTACGTAGGCGATCAAAAATTACCTACTGTCTCTCACCCCAAAATCTTAGGGGTAACTTTCGACCCCATGCACAAATTCGCTGCTCATTCAACCGCAATTGTCTCTAAGCTACAAAGCCGCAACAAAATTCTCAAGTCGCTAGCCGGCAGCACTTGGGGTAAAGACAAAGAAACGTTGCTGGCAACCTATAAAGCAATTGGTCGGCCGATCCTGAATTACGCGTCGCCGATATGGTCGCCGGGGCTTGCTGAGGTTCATTGGAAAAGACTGCAGGCCTGCCAAAATACCGCACTCAGAACCGCCACGGGATGCGTCCTTATGTCTCCAAAACATCATTTACATCATGAGGTGGAAATGCTCCCAGTTTTGGAGCACAATGAAATGCTAAACAAGCAGTACCTGTTGAACTGTTGCAAACCACAACATCCCAACAGACTACTGCTTGAGTATGAGCCACCTCCTAGGACCGTAAGGGCACATCTACGTGAGCATTTTGATGAGATCCGGCACCTCACACTTTCGCCGTTTGATCCAAAGGTACATACGCAGGCCCTGAAGCACATCCATGACACGTCCGTTGCGTATTATGTCTCGCTCTGTCCACTGAACGCCGTTTTGCACGCCAAACCACCTCGCGTCGCGGCTGAGGAGCGTCATCTTCCTCGAGAGACAAGGGTCACTCTGGCTCAATTACGCTCTGGATACTGTAGCAGGTTAAACTCCTACTTATCCAGACTAGACCTTGACGTGCCGAATGAATGTCCGGCATGCGGCTCGTCACCCCATAATACCAACCATTTATTTATCTGCTCTTCGGAGCCCACTCTTCTAACACCCATCTCCCTCTGGTCCAACCCTGTTGAAACTGCAAGTTTCCTAGGACTCCCGTTAGAAGAAATTGATGACAATTTAGGTTAAGGAAAAGTACACGCTGGGCAGGGCTACGCTTCGTTACAACAACAACAACAACAACATTGAAAGTGACAGTCCTTGGCCGAGGTAAAACCCCGGGTGGTTCCACTGCGCAGAGATCCATGGCGATGTCCTGGGTTTTCTGCTCTGAGAAGTGACTGTACATAGGGAACCATATCCAGAGCGTAATTGAGTATTGTCCTCGTTCACCGTAAGATAGCAATATCGGCCAATGATAACAATATCGGGGGCATCGTCAGAACTGCTACATCATTGCAGAATTAAAAATTCAGACATGGCAGCACACAGCCAACTCCTTTTCGTATTGTCAAAGCGTCCTAGAAATCGAAAGGGAAATAGTGCTTGTCGATTTTCTTATCATGGGTCTTCTCCAGGATTTGGCTCGATAGAACAAATGGCGGTTGTTCCGTCTTCTTTAGGCGCATTATTATTATTATTATTATTATCATGTTGTTGTTGTTTTTGTTGTTGTTGTTGTTGTTGTTTTTGTTGTGTTTCCTTGCGTTACTGCCCGACCGTATCGGGAGTGATTTTGTATGACCATTGGAACCTTCTAGGTCATGTCATCCCTCCATCCGCAAGGAAGAAGAAAGTGGGTAATGAGAGGTGAGAGGCGTCATATCCGTAGATCAACCATCGAGCTAGCACATCATTACCTATGTGCATATTAGTCGCCTTTTACGACATGTATGCCTACATCGGGCCCATTCTAAACCCCTAATCCGCAGGGGCAGCATTATTAGTTATTATCATCATAGTCGAATGATAGAACGTTTTTTCTATTGTCAATTATTGGGGTATCGAGGATATTGCCCCAGTCAACCATTATTTTCTGTCAGCAATCATCTCAGCACTCTTTTCGGCGTCACTTTTCGCTTTTTTCCAAAACAGATAAGCCGACATCAGCAAGGTAGTGCCTAACGTCCATCAAGTGGCCAAATAAAGTGGGCATCAGATTTATGGCGGCAATCTAAAAAATCTGATGAATCAATCCAGTGTCTTTGAATATAAGTACGTTTGAACCAATGATAGCATGTTAACATACCTAAATCACACATTTTAAGCCGATTTCAAGTTAAATTCGGTACACGATTTCAATTTGTAACTAGTAATGAGTAATAAGGTTTATAAGTTGCTTTTATATGCTTTTATATAAATGTTTACTAGTGTAAGGGTTAATATATACAAAATTCAGACCGCATTTCAGTTCTGTGCTGTTGTCATGCCTTGCTATAGGAATTAAGGCGCGTATCCATTGAGCATGCATAGATTCCGGACATTCGCAGAAGCACCAAACAGTCCCGCGCCGGACCAAATATCAGACATAGCGCACAAAGCGCAGTGCCAAAAAGCCAACGCTGACAGTCTCACAGATACGGCGGCCACCACAGTCAGCAAATCATAAAAGAACACAATTTGTTAAACAAAATAGCTGGAGATGAGGTATATTAAGTGTTTAAATTACACTGCAGTAAAAAAAATTAACATTAGGCCTGAAATGTTGGCGAATTAGATTCGAATTGGGGTCCATAGCAAGTGAATCGGTTATCTAACCAAAAAAGATATTCAGCACCTCGCATTACATTTTTTCTATATGGGTAGCTCAACGAGCGGTGTGAGGCAGACTTCCCAAAACGGCGACATACATAGATACTCAATTTTCAATGTAGGTAACCATTTAGGAAACTAAAAATATTTAATGCTTGTCTTTTCCTAATATTAACTTGATATAGTGCTCGCTTCTAACAAATTGACACCAGCAGAATATTTTAAATCTTGTATAATTATTCCCTTTTTACGGTAGGTGGATATATTTAGGCTTTTCTATTTGCTCCCATTTCTGTGGGAGCAGAGCAAATTGCATGGGGAAAATCGAAACGTCTATCACGTCTGCGTGCAATATACGCACCTGCGTGTAAATTTTGTTGACAATAATTTGAGATTTTCCAACGTATTGCACTTCAAGTCACTGAATTGCATCGTGTTCACATTGTCCTTAAAATTTTTAGTAAATTTGGCACGATTCACATATTTTTTCCACTTTGCTTAGGAGAAAATCCAACATTTCCGAGCAGATGAAAATTTTTATTCAAGAAAATTACCCGAAGACACGACAAAACGAACCCCATAAAAATACGCCACAGCAAGGCAAACGATTGGGGCTGTATTTATTTTTGTAGTGTTGTTGCTGCTATTGTTGTTTGTGTATTCACAAATAAGAAAGGGTGGTGGCGGGTGGTACATACAGAATACAGAAAGTACGAAAGCGTGCTGCCAAACGTAATCAGTTCTTTAAAGAACATGGTGTGAAAGGTATGGTGAACTCCCAATGTTGTGTGACTTTCGTACGCTTAAGCCCCAATTACATACAACTTTGTGAAACTTTGACAAATGCGCGCCTCGACTTTGAGCATTTGCCAAAATCTCGCTTCGCTTTACGTTCCACAAACTTTGTATGAAAGTGGAGCCTGCAAAGTCTTTTTTGAAGGCAGTACTACAGTATAATCAGTGCTCTCACTATGGTGAAAGTCCTCTTCTTAAATATTTTAACAAAATAAATTATATTATAGTATGAAGAAACTTTCAAAATTTGAGGAAAAGGTTTGACAGCCCAGTCAAATATAAACGCTCAGCGTGAGTCATGATGTAATAGCTTTGTTTCTTTCCTGCTAATTATGAATAATTATGAATAATTATTCCTAAAAAAGTGTTCTTTGAAAAAATTAGCAGCGAATTCAGCAGCTTTTTGACATTTAATTGAGAGAGAGAGCGCCAATTCGCTGCAAGTTATTGCTGGAGATTTTTCGTCCAGCAGAAACCAGCAAGCAGGAACAGCTGATCGGTGACATAGCAAAACAACAACAAAAAATGTAAATTCAAATTGTTAGCCAATCAGAAACATAACAGCTGTTTTGTCTGCAAGTTTCTGCTGAACCCTGTTCGACGAAAAATTAGCAGAAATGAGATTTTGACAGCTTTTTAGAAGACTCTCTTCTGCTGACAGTTCTTTGCTGGAGATTTCAAGAAACAAAGCTAATAATTTGAAAGGTGATATTTAAATACACCTTCTCGCTCTACCACCGCCATCTTGAACGCCACCGGTATTTGCAACGTTGCCTCTTCAGAAAACTACTTTTTATTCCAGAGCAAATTTAGTTAAAAACGCTTGTTTTGGCAACACCTTTGTTACCAATTTCCTTTTGTTCTGACACTTATGTATATCTTTCAAATTATTCAAAACTACCAAATAACAATTTTTTTTGGAAAATTGCTTGAATTTTGTGTTTTGTGGACAATTAAGGGTAAGATTTGCTAAAAAATCGTTTAAATATTATTGATTTCATGTATTAAATATATTTTCAGATGCAGAAAACTGGCTACTGCTGTTAAGTCGCGAAAGGTTTGTGGAGGAGCGCAGTTTCCGTCGATTTACCCCGTGTGTCCTTACGCTTGTAGTAGGAGGCCTTCCAAGCTTTAGAAACACTACCGTGACGCTTTTCCAGGAGCACGGCTCTTCGCCATCCAAGACGACCAAAAGTACATCAAGTTTTGGCAAAAGACGCACCTTTTAATGTCGCTGTGGATGTTCATCGTACAAAAGTCAACATGCTCCCAATGTGGCTACCCCGCTGCTAAGCTGCGCTCATACAACTGGTCCGTGAATGCCAAGAGGAGGAAGACCACTGACACGGGTCGCATGCGTTATCTGAAGGTCTTACGTCGCCGTTTCCGCAACGTTCTCCTCGAAGGAACACAAGCCAAACCCAAGAAGGCCTCTGAAACTAAAGAACTATACCCCTTATCATAATTATAGGACACCTCGTTCTGACATATTATAAGCCCTTATGTCATTTTATTTTAATTTTAATTTTTTGCTTATAGAATTCGAATCTATGTATGAACGTCCTTGTCGTTCATCTCCATATACGTATGCATATGTATGTTGCGTGAATAATTCACGAATGCATTTAAAAACGATTAAATGAAATAAAAAAGTAAAATAAAATAAAGTAAAGAAATAAAAAAATAAATAAATAAATAAAATAAAAATAAAAAAATTCCAAAAAAAAATTAAAATAGAATAAAATAAAAATAAAAAAATGTATAATAAAAAAAATTAAAAGTAAATACTAACAAAAAAAAACAAAAAAAAATTAAATTAAAAAAAAAAAAAACACTAAAAAAATAAAGTAATAAAAAACCAAATAAAATAAAATTAAAAAATAAAATGAAAAAAATATAATAAAAAATACAATAGAAAAAAAAATAAAAAAATCAAATAAAATAAAATAAAAAAAAATAAAGAAAATAATAAAAAACGAAATAAAAAATAATAAAATAAAAAAAAAAATAAAAAATAAAATTGAAAAAATAAAATAAAAACAAGATAATAAAAAACTAAAAGTATTTTCTGCATATGTTGGTGAATAATTCACTAATGCATTAAAATAAAAAATAAAATTAGAAAAAAATAATAAATAGTAAAATAAAATAGAAAAAAATTTAAATAATAAAGTAAAATAAAATTTAAAAAAATATAAAGAAAATAAAAAAAAATAAAAATGAAATAAAATAATAAAACAAAATAAAGGTAAATAAAAATAAATAAACAAATTTAATAAAAATTTAATTAAATTAAAAAATAAAAACAAGATAATAAAAACAAAAACTATAGAATAAAAAAATTTAAATAAAATAACAAGAAACAAATTAACAAAAAAAATAAATGAATAAATGTTGTGGATTCCATATATTACAGAGTTAAACGCAGAGTGTAAATTCAAGGTGATGACTTTATTATATTTCAACCGGAAGGGAAAGATAGAAAGGTATCTTGTAATAAGTGGAGCCAATTTTGTCGATACTAAGGATGATGCCAGATCTGTATGTTATTTATGTCAATAATTTCAACACTTTCCCTCAGATCTGACGCCATAGATAAGTTCAATATAAGTGTACAAATGTAGATATGCATACATGACATGATTTTAGTTACTTGGTTCTATTTACGTTCTTATGTATGTATGCAATGATAAGTGAATAATACATTTCAAAAATTTTTCATTTACAAATTGTTTTTATACCAATATTTTTAACGCAATTGAGATGCTTGCTTGCTAGCAATGTTTTGGTCAAAACGTCCGCTGGCATATCGTCTGTTCTCATGTATTTTATTGTGATATCTTTTCTTTCGACAGCTTCTCGGACGAAATGGTGACGGATGTCGACGTGCTTCGTACGATTGTGGAGTATGGGATTTTTGGTTAGCTTACCAGCGCTCTGGTTATCGTTGAAGATAGTTACGGTTTGCTCTTTGCCCAATATTTCTTGGAGTAGGCGTTTCAGGTGTATGGCTTTTTTCGTTGAGTCGGATATAGCCATGTACTCAGCTTCGGTGCTTGATACGGCTACGGTTCGTTGCTTTCTAGACTCCCAGCTTACAGCTGCATTGGCTAATGTAAATACGAAGCCGGTATACGAGCGCCTGCCGTCAATGTTGGATCCCCAATCAGCGTCGGCAAATCCGGTTAACGAGACTCCATTCGTATGACTATAGGAAATTCCGAGGTTTTGTGTACCCTTTGAATGTCGTAACACGCGTTTTGCTGCCACCCAATGTGCTGTTCCGTAGTTTGCGTTGAATTGGCTCAATACGCTTACTATGTGGGCAATATCCGGCCTTGTTGACACGGCGAGATACATGAGTGAGCCCACTAAGCTTTGATATGGCAACTTACTAGCGGAACGGATATCGTCTTCTGTCTTTGGTGACATTTCTTTAGATAGTTTTATGCTCGCGTTTCCAGGCGTACTGACTGGCTTGCAGTCATTCATTTCGAAACTTTTAAGTAGGTGAGCGATGTATTTTGATTGGCTCATTGTAATAGCATTAGTTTCTAAATTTTGATTAAATTCGATTCTGAGGAAATATGTACTTTATATGACCTAAGTCTTTCATTTCGAAGGCGGACGCGAGCTCGCCTTTTATTTGTTCTAACTTATGTTTACTATTCGATGCCACGATAAGGTCATCGAGAGTATATAGCGATGAGCGCTATGACGTTATTGTGTTGGTATATATACAGGCATGGATCGCACTTCGATGCAGTCATGTTCAAGCTCTGTAGTTTCTGGTCCAGCTTTTGGTACCACAGTCGGCCTGACTGTTTCAGCCCATAAATTGCTTTTCTTAGTAGACAAACTTTGTTTTCGGCATACTTAGTGCCTTCGTTATGACCTACTACCTTCGGCAAGTCGTCTGGCAGGGTCATGTAAATTTCGGTCTCGATCGTTCCATTTAAGTAAGCACTAACGAAGTCGAGTTGGTGAACATCTAAGCCCATTTCAGCAGATATAGCCATTACTCAGCGAATTGTATTAAGTCTGGCCACTGGGGCGAAGGTTTAACTGTAGTCGATTCCAGCTCTCTGCGTGAAGCCTTTTGCTACAAGTCGAGCCTTCCTACAGTCGATGCTTCCGTCTGACTTGTACTTAGTGCGCTACGCCCATTTTGATTCTACGACCTTTTTCCCGTCTGGGCGGTCCACTATCTCCCACGTGTTATTTGCGAGAAGCGTTCGATACTCTTTTAGCATAGCTTTCTTCCATTGATTTGCTTCGGGGCTAGCGAGAGCTTCAGCGCTACTTTCTGGGTCTGTACTTTGTATTAATGCTGTGCTATAGGGGCTTTTGTCGATTTCACCATTCTCGTCGATCTCTGAGCGATCGCCGCTCGGTGGTGTTCTGGTTGCCGGTACCATATTGTGCTCTAGTCGAGGTCTGCCACGCGATTTCGTTACTATCTTCTTTCGGCGACCTCTGCCTCGCTTCATCGCTCGGGTGACATGCGACTTGGGAGTATCTTTTATCTCTTCGATTGGTTGTGGCAGCTGAATTTGCTGCTCTTCTGGATGCGCTTTTGGCTTATTCGATTATAATTGTGAGTAAATTTCGATGTCGTTCGTGCAAAATTCTTCGTATTTATTTAAGTAATGCTGTGAAGTGAATACCACCTCTCTACTTCGATATTCTATTGCCTTCACCGCGAGTCGAACTAAGAATTATTAACTGCTGAACGGAGATCTCTACCATGATGCTATCGTGTGCTTGTGCTTGGTAGCGTCGAATTACACATTCGAAGAAGGCATACCTGAATTTGAATTAATAAGGGATCTTCTAAAAATATATAGTTTTCCTTTTCAATATATTCAATATGCATCTAGTGAAAATAAGAGGATGTTCTCATTGATTGACTTTAAACAGGTTTTCTCATAAAAACAAGCAGATTTCTTCTAACTTTTGACAAAAGTACATAAAAAATTCATAAATAAGAAGCTAACTCCTTGTTTTTAGCCGGTTTCCTTTTCAATAAATTTGAGAAGAAATTCAAGCTAAAATCTAGAAGATTTCCCAGCACAAATTTCTTCAAATTTGTCCCCACTCGCTCTCCCCGGCCAAAAAGCTTTTTTAGATGTCGATCTCTTTGATTATAGGGGAACTTTTTGGCTCTGTGTGATTTAAACTTACATTTATTCGGGGTTTTGTCTAGCATGTATGCGATGCAACCAAACTTTTGCAGATACCCGCCATGTGGGGTCTTTCCGGTCCATATTTTGTAAGGAACTTCGCCATCTAAACTTTGCGATGGACAGCGATTGCGTAAGTAGTTAGCTGTGTTCTGCCCAATATGCCGGAGGTAGGCCTGCTTGTATGCTGCGGTGTATATTCGATTGTAAATTCTTGGCGTATACCTTCAGTTCTCAAAAAAATTTTCATAGCGTTGCATGTGTACTCAGTACCATTATCGCTACGCAAGCACTTTATTCTTTTGCCGGTCTGAGTTTCAACCAAGCTTTAATACTCTTTGAATTTGTCAATGACTTCGTTTTTGTGCTTTAGGAAAAATATTTGGCACCATTTGCTTTTGTCATCGATGAACGTTACAAACAGGGTTGCCGTTTGGATACAATTGTATCCATTTGGATACATTTTAAGTCAATGGATACAAAGATACAAAAAGTTTTAAATGGATACATTTTTAACAGCTCCAACAATCGTTTTGTATTTTCAAAGAAACGAACAAAATCCAAGAAGCTATACATTATGGTGATTCAAATAAAAAGAATTTGTTTTTTTTCGGTCATACCCCCTGAAAAGTTAGGTATTGATAAGAAAATAAGCTTTGCAAAAAATTAGCCCTTTAACTTAACCCTTAGGGGTGGCTATTTTTTCCGCCCTTTTGTATGGGAAAAAGTGAGATTTTTTTCAAAGTGTTTTTTCTCATAATTTTTTAAATTTTTGTGTGTGTTACTGTGTATGTGTGTGCCACAGTGCAAAAATCTTTCATTTTTATCTCTCCTTTTTTGAAAAACATTTCAAATATTATGAGATAAATCACTGTGAAAAAAATCCAATTTTTTCCCATACATTTTCCATAAAAAAGGGCGAAAAAATAGCCACCCCTATGGATTAAGTTACAGCGCTAACTTTTTGCTTGGCTTATTTTCTCATCGATACCTAACTTTTTAGGGCCTAAGAACAAGTCGACCTTTTTTGAATCACCTGAGAAAAATCACTTTAAAAAAAAACCTATTCTTTCCCATACATTTTAACTAAAAAAGGGTGAAAAAAAATAATAAGGGTTAAGTTACAGCGCTTTTTTTTGCTTGGCTTATTTTCTCATCGATACCCAACTTTTTAGAGCCTAAGAACAAGTCGACATTTTTTGAATCACCCTAGTGTATATGTTTCTTTGCTAGTAAAAAATGTGGATACATTTTTGTCAGGATGGATACACTTTTGGATACAAAAAAAATTGAGCTTGTGGCAACGCTGGTTACAAAGTACTGTGAGCCTGCAAACGACTGTGTCCTCATCGGCCCACACACGTCGCTATGCACAAGTTCTAATATGTTGTGACGAATTCGATGATTCCTTGATTATTTTCCCTGAGTTCGATCACTGTACGTTAAATAAAACACTCCGATTCTGCTTAATAAGTAGTACGCTTTATTCAGTACTAAAAACCGTAGTACAATATCGCGGGTTAATTCACTGTTCAGTACTTCACTGTACAACACTTCAAAATAAACTGATTGATTTGCGTTGTCTTTGCGCGGTTTATATACCCTAGCAAACAGCAGCATCACAACCTAGAAATGTCTACACCTATCTGGTTTATTCGTGCAACAGTGTTCTCGAAGCGTTTATCTATCGTCATCTCCTCTTTGTGCCACATTCGTAAACACGCGAGCTGCCTCTCCCTCTCTCGCTCTCACGTCATGTATGTAAACAGCTGTAGTTGTGGTAGTGACGCTAGTGGTGGAAGATGAGCGATTCTTGATAACATTCGCCACACTGCCCTCCACCTAAGTCTGATCGTCCCGATCAGACACATTTCCCGATCCGAACGTTGCTAGTCTCTCCAGGGGAACCACTTTCATTTTGTTCCGTAGCATTCCAACAGCCTGTATGCGGTAAACAACGTCGTTGATCCGTTTCACAACTCTGTATGGTCCTTCCCAGTTGCACTGAACTTTGGGAGGCACACTTTTCCTCCGTTGTGGCCTGTTAAGGAATACTAAATCTCCTTCCAGAAACCCTTCTGTTTCCATTGCTTTGTCGTACCTGGTTTTCATGTTTTTGCTTATAGTTCTGGGGAATGGACCAGCTTCATCCAAGGCAATCCTTTCAACCGGTGCATCTGAGTTGCACTGCCTCCTTCGACCATGACTCGTGGACCTCAGCACCTTTGCTCTGATGCACTCATCGCATTTGGCAATCCACTCCTTTACCGACTGACCGTAACCAACCCAATAAAATGTCTGCTTAATCCTCTCCAAGGTCTTCTTGACTCCTAGATGACCTCCACTTGGATCGTTATGCATTTCCCTGAGAACATCAGACACCCGCTTCCTTGGAACAACTATAAGCTTCCGAGCGCATTGACCATCCTCACTCTCCCATATTCGATGGAAACAACCGGATACCATTTGTAAACTGTTCCATTGTGCCCAATATGACTTGGCAACTGGACTCGCCGCTGACATTTCTTTTCTTGATGGTCGTTTGTCTCGCTCAAGCCCTCGGATCACACATGCCAGATCTGAATCTTCCTGTTGACTTCTCCAAATATTCTCAAGCAGGCATTTGTCTATCAAAGCCATTGGTTGAGGAGGTACCTTTGCCTTTCGAGTGTCCCTGTGCTTCATCTCTAATGAAACTCCTTTGGTGTAATACCCAATGTTGTGTCCAAAGATCAGAGGTACTTCTTGGCCATTGTATCTCATAACTCTATTTCTCAGGTTCATGTGAATGTCTCTCACAGCCAAGAAGTCGACGCCAATGATGACTTCGTCCACAATATCTGCCACTAAGAAGTTGTGGTATGTAGTCGCATTCCCAATCGCAACTTTGCACCGCACTTCTCCATGAACCAGCTTACTTTCACCAGTTACTGTCCGCAACTTTGCATCCTGTAATGGTCGCACTCTCTTATGGACCAAGTCATTTCTAATGATGGAATGAGATGCGCCAGTATCCACAGTGAATAACCGCTCTTTTCCGTCCAAGAAACCTCTAACAGTAACAGTACTTGCTTTCCCTCCGACCTGCGACACAGAAACTATAGGGCATTCATCTTGGTCATCTCCTCCTGCGTTACCTTTACGTCCACAAGCATTGCCGAAGTCTCTGTAGCCGATATTGCAATGACGCACCATATGGCCAGATTTTCCGCACTTGAAGCATTTAATGGCTGCCTCATTTTTCTGTTGCTTTCCGTTCACTGCTTCTAGGATTGCGTCCACCCATTCTGGTCGTTCCACCTCCACACGATGAGCCTTGTACGCTGGCTTGCACAAAAGTGATGCTGTTTCTTGAGTTAGAGCATGTGATACCATCTCCGCAAATGATCTCTTTGGATTTGCATAGGTGGCCCGCTTCGTCTCCACATCACGTATTCCATTTATGAAACTTTGTATCTTTACCCTCTCCATGTACTCTACAGGTGCATCCGCGTTTGCTAGGTGCGCTAACCTCTCGATGTCCAATGCAAATTCTTGTAAGGTCTCATTGGGCTTCTGGCAGCGATTTTGTAGCTCTATTTGGTAAATCTGCTTCCGATGCTCGCTACCATAACGTCTCTCCACAGCACCCATCAATGATTCATAGTTGTTTCGTTCGCCATCAGGAATAGTCTGTAAGATTTCGGCTGCCGGTCCTTTCAATGCTACGAAGAGTGCAGCGACTTTATCTTCAGCGCCCCAGTTGTTCACAGCTGCTGTCTTCTCAAATTGTAGCTTAAATACCTGGAAAGGAACAGATCCGTCAAATGATGGAGGTTTTACCTTGGGTACGCTTGTGGAAACACTGTGACGATTCAGCTGCAACTCCTGGATACGACTTCTTAACGCATCCACCTCGGCCTCGACTTTCTCCTCAAGCTGCATTATTTTCTCGTCCTGTATTTTTAGCTGTGAGGACATACGTTCATCCTGCTCCTCCAGCTGTAATGCTATTTTTGAAGATAGCCGGGCCTCCTGCTCCTCAAGTTGTGCTGAGATCTGAGATGTCATGTATGTCCTCTGTTCTTCCAACGCAGATGCCATGTGTGTCTTCTGTTCCTCCAACTTTGATGCCATGCGTGTCTCTTGTTGTTCCAACTGAGATGACATGCTTGTTGTTATGTTGTTTGACATCTGAGCCAAGGCAGCCAATAAAGAGTTTGTGTCCACATTTGCCACTGAATCCTGAAAGTCCTTTTGCTCTTCTATTTTCGTCGCTCCCTCTGCCGAAAGTTGAAAAACATGATCGTCAACATTGATTCCTTCCGCTTCCATAGCCTCTCGCAACCGTGATTGTAGCTCTGCTTTATTGCCCGTTGTTGACAATCCACGTCGTTCCAACTCGTTTTTGAGTTGCTGGATCTTCAACTCATTCAACTTTGTCATGTCCTTGTTATCCTTAAAATGTCCTTGTTATCCTTTTCAATGTCCTTGTTATCCTTTCCAATGTCCTTGTTATCCTTTTCAATGTCCTTGAATTTATTTAACAATACCGCTTCTGACACCAATTGTGACGAATTCGATGATTCCTTGATTATTTTCCCTGAGTTCGATCACTGTACGTTAAATAAAACACTCCGATTCTGCTTAATAAGTAGTACGCTTTATTCAGTACTAAAAACCGTAGTACAATATCGCGGGTTAATTCACTGTTCAGTACTTCACTGTACAACACTTCAAAATAAACTGATTGATTTGCGTTGTCTTTGCGCGGTTTATATACCCTAGCAAACAGCAGCATCACAACCTAGAAATGTCTACACCTTTCTGGTTTATTCGTGCAACAGTGTTCTCGAAGCGTTTATCTATCGTCATCTCCTCTTTGTGCCACATTCGTAAACACGCGAGCTGCCTCTCCCTCTCTCGCTCTCACGTCATGTATGTAAACAGCTGTAGTTGTGTAGTGACGCTAGTGGTGGAAGATGAGCGATTCTTGATAACATTCGCCACAATGTCTTTGGTTGTGCGACTCGATTTTCGGAATGTTTGCTGGGTTTGCTTTCCCTGAATGCAAGTGTTGCACATTGCTAAATTCGTTTTTGCATTTACGTTAACGCCAATCACTTTCTTATTTTCGATGATTGCTTTGAGATCTTTTTCGTTTAGATCACAGTATAACCAGTATTTGCACTGTGGTGAAAGTTCTCCATGGAGGTGAATTTTTCAGAGTTGAAATCCATGGTAGGATGGAATTTCGCGGACGCATGGTTGCATTTCAGTAACAAAAAAAACTTTAGAAATATTTCAAGAAAAAAAAGGACGTGTGGCACTCGTGGACTGCCGCGGTAAAGCTATTGCATATTATCAACTTATGCGATTAAAATATTTATGCAACATTTTGTTTTTCTTTGATATTAGTTCAAGTTTTGTCTTTGATATTAATTGTGTTACACTTTGTAAGCGTGGTGACCGACAAGAAAACAAATTTTTACTTTTAAGCTTGGTATTGTCTTCATGCGTGAAAAATGTTGCAAGTAGCTTAAACACCATTTTAAAACACTTTTTTGATAAATGAAGTATAACAAAGGTTTCTAACATAGTATTACTACCGTGTAGATTAGTTTTTCAAGCCGTAAAATCAAAGGATTTGGAATTATAGGCGTTACCAACATTTCACGGCAAAAAAAGTTGCAAAGGCAATTACGCCATGATAAATCAAGTTCAAGACGTGAAAAGGACTGAATAAGATGGGAAACGATGATAGTAACATATTTTTTATTCTAGTCATTAAGATTGCGAATTCAAATGTTTTCTAGGCCACTTGCAACATTTTTCACGAAGACAATACCCAGCTTTATTGAATACTAGCAGAGTACCCATTTTATACATACCTGATTTTAAACCACATTTAAATAAAAGTAAGTTACTTCATGTTAGTAATTTGAGCTTTTAATTAGTTAATTATTTATAATTAATTATTTATAATTGAAATTATAGCTTTATGGTAACTGAAATAGGAAACATACGTTTGAGACTTGATATCCTCTAAGTATCTTGAAAATACCGCGTCAATGGTGGTCCCATATTTTGTTGTGGATTCTTTTGGATCATTATTTATTTTCAAATTGAATTTTTCAAAAAGAAAACTTGTCAGCCGCTCTGATTTTTTATCAGCGAAGTTGATATTGAAATCGCCGGCCAAGATAAGTGGAAATTTATCACCATTTGTACCAAGTGTTTTTGCCCCTTCTACCGAGTACTCCAGTAAAGTGCGATGAATAAAATGCTCTACCTCTTCCAATTTTGGATTCGGCGAAATGTAGATTGCTACCATGACAATGTGTAAACCATTACTAAGTTTGCATAAGCACGCAGAAATATCTCCAACAAATGAGTACATATCATTAACATCGCTAACGTGTCCATTATTTATTTCAATATTCAGAGACATAATATTAGTAACATTATTGTTATTTTGGTAAATAGCTACACCACCCTTAGGAGCAGTATCTCGTTTGAATTGAACAATACATTTGAAATTAGGTATTTCAATCGGATTATCACGCGTCATGCAAGTTTCGGTAAGAAGTAAGACATTTGTTTGTCTGGTAACTGAATCTTGTAAATCGTATTTGTGACTATTTAGACTTTGGCAATTGAAATTCATTATTGAAATGCCATTTCTATTACTAATGAAATCTAAGACGCTTTGAGCTATCGTCTGAACATTATTTAAAGACAATCTTTTAAATTCTTGCAACAAAGATGCAGTCGATGCAGCTTGCTTTCGATTATGATAAAACTTAAATGCGGCATTATCGTTTTTGGTCGTGATATACAATTTTTCAATATTTGTCACCCGAGAGAGCGCAACATAAACGAGTTCCTGAGAATGTGCTTTACTATATTCATATACTATTTCGTTAAAAGTTCCACCTTGCGACTTAAATATTGATGATGTGACGTTGACTCATGAACATTTGAGTTCATATGAATATTGATGATGTGACGTTGACTCATGAACGTTTGAGTTCATATAAATATTGATGATGTGACGTTGACTCATGAACATTTGAGTTCATATGAATATTGATGATGTGACGTTGACTCATGAACATTTGAGTTCATATGAATATTGAAGATGTGACGTTGACTCATGAACATTTGAGTTCATATGAATATTGAAAATGTGACGTTGACTCATGAACATTTGAGTTCATATGAATATTGAAGATGTGACGTTGACTCATGAACATTTGAGTTCATATGAATATTGAAGATGTGACGTTGACTCATGAACATTTGAGTTCATATGAATATTGAAGATGTGACGTTGACTCATGAACATTTGAGTTCATATAAATATTGATGATGTGACGTTGACTCATGAACATTTGAGTTCATATAAATATTGATGATGTGACGTTGACTCATGAACATTTGATCCGGATCCGGATCCGGACCCCGACCCGGACCTGGATCCGGACCCTGACCCGGACCCAGATGTGACTTTGACTTTGACCTGGACCTTAACTTTATGATAGAGATATAAAATTTTCGAATCTTTTCGAACCTTTTCGAATCTTTTCGAACCTTTTCGAACCTTTTTTGAAAAATATCCGTCACTAACTTTTTTGATTTGGTGCCAGGCCTGCGATAAAATCTATGCAATAGCTTAAAAATGAATTTAATGTATATATTCCATGAATTAATATAATATCATGAATTTACTGCACTACAAGAAGTATAAAAAATGTATATTAAAGGCCATATTGTAAAATTTCGTACAAATGCATATTGATGATCGGCTCTTTATGAACGATGCTATTAAATAGTAGTTTTGCGCAAAAAAGCACCCCTGTTGAGGACATTGAGGTGAATTTGAAATTCTTAGAAATTTTCCAAAAAAAATAAAGAAAATATTTTGCTTGCAGTTTTATATTTATTTATACTATTTATTTAATAGTAATATACGATTATCTGGCAGCTTTAATGTCAAGGTACGGTGTTAATGAACTATGAGTCATTTTATATATAAAAACTAATGTGTTTTTGTTTTAGGAGTGTCCAGTCTAAATATTAGCTGGAGAAGTTGAAATACTTATTACTAACCGGATAAGTATTTCCAGTACCTGGCAAATGAGGACTATTGTTATTGTGAACAAAAACCATGAACTACAAGTTGCGATGGAGCATTGCAAGCTGCACGTAATCGTGGCTGCCGCCGGAGGCCTTTTTATTCCATCTATACAATGTCCCAGGGGGTACCATAACAGTCGCCCATACGGCAGTTGCTACCCAAGGCCTTTTTTGTTGCATCTTGAATGAATGAATTAATCGTATGCACTCTGCGTGGTATTAGTTTCCTTTAGGGGTCAACTTCTAATAAATTAGCTAAAATTATGTGATATAGCTCAAAAGACGGCGTTCGGCCTCAGGATCTCGAATCCGGAAGCGCTTTTTTAATATTTTGCTTCTCTGCAGAGATATTTGCAATCAAAGTTTCAAGTTTTCATGTGGTTGTTGTAATTTTATTAGACTGTCCCTAAAAACGTGCAAAAAAAGTCCCGCCGTGGCGGTAGCCACGGTTATGTCACACGTCCGGACTTGGGATGGCGTAGCCCAGGGTTATTTTTTATAAGCGCGGCCGAAGGCCGCCAACTCAGAAAAGTGTTTCGTACATAAATACCATGGATTGCGCCCCATTTTTGGTATTGGACCCGGGTCATTTTTCGGTTTTTTGACCATAACTTTTCACTAAAACAAAAAATTAAAAAAAGCGCTTCCGGATTCGTGATCCTGAGTCCAAAACCCGTCTTTTGAGCTATCTCCCATAATTTTAGCTAATATATTAGCAGTTGACCCCTAAAGGAAACTAATACCCTCTGCGTTTATGCTCCTTTTTGGGGCGGCTAAAATCAAATCTGTTATAAATGAAACAAATTAATATAAACTAGTATATCCCGTGGTCGAAATTCGACCAATTTAAAATAGTTGAACTTATTCAAACATCTGATCAACTTTTTGTCATTAGCTGCCTTTAGGCCCGTGGCCGAACCTCGACCAACTTAAATGTATACATTAAAAACTCATCTATAGGCAAAATGAGGCCATCAAAGTATTTAAAAAATAGTGGCTGTTATTATATAATAAAAATATTAAATTACAGCAGCCCTTTCCAAAATTATTTATGGCAAATGCCATGCAAATATTCGGATTTCGAGATTTTAATTTGCACTTGAATAATCGGATGATGAGATTGTGCTTAACAAATAGCCACTAATTTATGCGATTGTTTTGTCTCAAACGGTAGAAATCACAAAAATTTATAGAAGTAATCTACCGAAGTCCGATAAATAGACTACTGTGTCCGATAAATAGACTTCGATCTTATATCATCAAAAATTAGACAAAAAAACCCAAATTGAATAAGCGGTTATCGCATTTCTATAATGGGTGGTATATATGCATATGCTTTCCGTCAACTAAAAATATTCAGCAATTTTTTTCTCGAAAATAGATATCACAAACATAAAAATTTTAAAAAAGTCAAGATAAGAAATTTTTATATATTGAAAAAAATAAAAACAATTTTCAATGACAAAAAATAAAAAAAAAAAATTGGCCGATAGCTCTACTTGAATCATTAACCGCTCGACCACTACCCCCGACGCTTCCCACTGGGCTATCGCTTTATGTACAAATTGATTGTCAGATAACCAATTCAAGTGGCATGAGAAATTTTCATTCGCTTATTACAGATAAATGAAGCAGGATTGGTTATATATTAGATAAGTGTGCACTGCCTTAGAGGTATGCCAACAAATCCATATGCATTTCATAAATATTTATGCATATTTAGTATGGGTTTAAGCTTGGCAAATATTTATATGTAAAATTTGTTAGCCTATTAATATAATAGATTTTCATCATTTGCACAACTTTTTTTATTTCCATTTGATTTTCACCACGCGTGATAGGGTTGTGTTTAATCACTCAGGGCTGCATTTTGTTGAAGTATTTGTTAGATAGTGCTTTTTTCTCTAATACTACACGTTGACCTGCAAACTGGTTTTCCTTTCAGTTTAAAACGGTTAAAACAATTTAGGCATGTTCATAATCGATATAAAGTAGGTACTTAAGTTAGCGTCAACCCTTTGATACCCTTTCCATGGGTCTATCTGACGCTAAATTTAGTACCTACTTTATTTCGTTCAGATTGTTGGACAGAGACAGATAAATATACAAGACTAAATGGGCTTGCTCAAGAACATCCTACAAATTATGACGGATAACACATAATAATCAAAAAACTAAATTTATAATAGAACTATTTTTTCTACACCTTTTTCACTCGTACTTCAAAAACCGTAAAAATACTTTAGATAACTCGAGACCGTAAATTAGACTTCAGAAGCTTAAAAATGTACTCCAAAATAATCAGTTCTACTTCAGAAACAACAAATTCCAATCCAGAAGATGTTTCTGAAGTACATTTGATTTTTCTGGAATACGTTTTACAGTTTCTCGAATACAATGGGCTTCTTCGTAGCAAATTTTGCGAATATTAACAACCATTTACGTTTTTTAAAGTACATTTTACACTCTAACCCACAATAAAATATACAGGCAGATTCTAAATAATTTCTTACTTTGCGGATTTTCTCCCTCTCATATAATTTGTGAGCGAAAATGTATGAAAAAGGTTCACTAGTGAAATTTATTTAGATTGGCACGATAAGCTTTTTGTCGAAAAATTCTCAAATTTCGAAATTTGTTTTGCGTAAAATTTCGCAAAAATCATTGGATCATATGTTTCAATTTTGTGATATTGGAGTACTTCAATTGTAATACTTTCTAATACCTCAGCGGACCACCTTCAGCTTATTGAAAGCCGATCATTGCTCATGCTTTATTGACCAAAATCACGACACGATCGCTCTGAAAATAGATACTCCAAGGAGTAACAACATTGGAATACATTGCAAAGTACTCTGAAAACAGAAACAACTGTAGCGTCTCGTTGTGACATTTAATTTTGACAGCTGACATAAATGCACGTAGACAAAGGCAACCTGTCTTATAACCGCGTTTTAACACGCGTTAACGCAGACTTGATCTAGTTTTATCTTTTTGGGTACGATGACATAATCAGCTGATTTTTCCTTGTATATTTTTTGGTTTTGTGCGTATTTGTCAAAGTTATAAATGTCACGCAACGCAATAAAGCTGTATTTGTTTTCGACTGAATACTCCTATACGTGAGAAAAAACGCTGTGCATTGGTTCTTGGTTGAGTTGTAAAATAGTAATTTCTTTTTTTTTAGAAATATAACCTAATATATACATATATAGTTTTACTTAAAACGCAAAATCCTAAATTTGACTATTTCTCCTCTTTTAAAGTAATTTATTACCTCATAAAATTTGCAACACAACACCCTGAAATGGCTGAAAATAGTTGACTGCAACCCGAAGTTCTCTATGGAGGGGAATATAAGTACGTTTGTGCATTGTGAATCTATACTGATATTGATACACAATGGCCGAAAGCTTCGTGCCAATCTTGGAGTGTGGTGAGTTTGGTGTTGGCTACGGCAGCCAATTCTAATTGTTCTTCTACGTAAAGCTACGTTTACACTGCACCAAATGCATCACTTTTGGCCAAGTTTTTTCGAGACCGTTCATCCGCAGATTGAATTTGATCACCAAATTAGGTCAAATTAAATTAAATTAATCTAATTTGGCAAACAAATTCATTCTGCGGACAAATAACATTCTCGAAATAACTTCGCCAAATGCGATGCATTTGGTGCAGTGTAAATGTATCATAATACAAGTTATTTATGGGTCAGTTACATAAAACTTTATTTTAGCCTTACCTCAAACTTTGACTTTGACAGAAAAGTTCAGTATACGTATTTAAACCAAGCATGGCAAATTGGAGATCTCAAAGTTGAAGCGAGGTTGAAATTTGGCAAACTCTCAAATTTTGCTTGCTTTGCCTGCTTTGACAATCAGTTGTTGATGACTTTGCTTCAATTAAAGAATAAAATGTTGGAGAAAATAATAATTAATTCATTTTTTCTCTATTAAATTAATAAATTAAGTAAAACATTACGAATGCAAAGAAAAAAATAACGAAAAGAAATGTATAAAAGAGAAGCGTCAAGGCGTTCATTGTAGCATACCTCTAAAGTTGGACGTAAAGTTTTGAGGTAGCAAATGCCAGGCGAGGTAAACAAAGCTTTATGTATTCGACCCTTAAAGGGTTACGCGCTCAGCTATAAATACTTTTGCGCCAGTCGATTTGTTTATTACGATGGCTTTGTTTCCAGTAAATGTTACTTCAAGACCGTGGTGAGTCATTTTCGGTACTGACAATAGGTTTGTACGCAAATCCGACACGTATAAAGTGTCTTTTAGTGTAACATTCGAACCTGTGCTTGAAATGACCTTTACTATGCCATGCCCGTCTATTTTCGTGAAACTGTTATTGGCTAACGCTAATGTCTTACCTTTTGATTCTTCGAGGAATTGAAACTTTTCTCGGAACGAGCACATGTGAGACGATGCCCCCGAGTCGAGGCACCATTTCGCGCTTACATTAGTGTTGCTTGCACCCAAAACGACTTCTTCAGCTTTACACGATGAATCGTTCTGGTTTCGTTTGTGGCACTGTGACTTAGATTTAAAATTTTTAGACTTGCAGTCCCTGGCCTTGTGCCCAATCTTTCCGCATGTGTGGCAAGTATACTTCAATGTGGTCTTTTGTTGATCTGGATGATTTGAGTTTTGAGGCTTGCTAAATTTCTTGCTTATGCTGCCTTCGTTCGCGTACAATACATCTTCGGGCGGTGGCATATTATTTGCCATATCATTTCGTTTACGTGCCTCAAACTCTTCGAGCAATTTGACTTTCAAGGCTTCTAGTTTCGGAAGCTTTTCCTGAGATTCAATGGCGATTCTAAAAGTTTCAAATTCATTCGGAATGCTGTACAGGAGAAGGATTGTCAGCAGCTCCTCTATAACGACTAGGTCCAATTCGACTAACTTGT
Organism: Campiglossa producta; assembly: GCA_964058755.1. NCBI lineage: Eukaryota > Metazoa > Arthropoda > Insecta > Diptera > Tephritidae > Campiglossa > Campiglossa producta. The sequence continues at coordinate 62,548,207 of CAXKVI010000005.1, read as the reverse complement.
CGACAATCTCAAAAAATTTTCTTAGGTGTTTTCTAATATCATCACTCGGCGACATTTTGTGTAATATTAGTGATTTCAGTAGCATTGCTTTTCGGGCTGGCCCCCGCGATTGGTATACTGAGTGCAGCTTGTCCCATATATCTTTCGATGTACCTACGACAGTGTTTTAATTGTTGCAGTTCTGATGGACACATTGATAGCACCAAATCTGTCTTCGCTTTGGCATCGTTGTCGTCCCATTCACTTACTGCTTCGGGTGGTGATGCTGGTTTTGCACAGCTACCATTCACGTATTTCCACGTTCCATTTTTCGTTAATATTGCCTGCACCTGTATTTGTATGTCTGTACATGTCAGATATCGACAAAAAAATAATTTGGGGAAGCCCCACCCGACCAACGCTCACGAAAATGTTTTAGTTTTCGAAGCTTTAGCAATAATTTTCCTGACAAATGTATCGAGAATGGGTTCCGCAAAACTATCGTAAAAGTATTACATGTCGCCCAGTTTGTGGCAGCAGAGCTCACTTTCTCGATATCCGTTTGCGATCAGTTTACGACACTTTATAGCTGTTCAAAACGGATCGCAACCGAATAAATTTTCGATGCGATTTGCTATCGAGAAGGTACCTAAAACAGTATCGAAAACGGGCAACAAACTAATACATTTTCGATGCGTTTTGCTATCGAGAAAGTACCTAAAACAGTATCGAAAACGGTTCGAGAATGCTTACGCCAACGCCACCTCGTTTACATTCAAAATTAATTAATTAATATATATTTTTTGATAATTTCATTCATTTTATTTAATTTACTTCAGGGTATACATAATTTATATAATTTAAATCACAAACATATTGCAAATAGATAGAACTACATAGTTAATTAATGTACATAGGACAAATGCGTTTAAAATAATATTAAAATATGTGTGTGGTCGACAAGCAGAGAGTGCTGAATATGCGACGGCACCGACAGTTTGGATTGAGGATATTGATGGAAAGTCACCCTGGAGTATTTAGATTCCCGATATAGCCATACAGGAAGAAATCCTGAAAACGGTTTAAGAAGGAAAAAAATGGTTAGATTCAGTGAAATTTAAATATTCGAAAGCTATAAAACACTTACAAGAGCGTACAATTGCTGGCGTATGCCGATGATATTGATATCATTGGCCTTAGCAACCGCGCCGTAAGTGCTGCCTTCTCTGGGCTGGATAAAGAAGCGAAAAAAGTGGGTCTTGCGGTGAACGAGGACAAGACGAAGTACCTACTGTCATCAAAGAAAGAATCGGCGCACCTGCGCCTTGGCAGCCAAGTCACCGTTGATGGCTACAAGTTTGAAACGGTGAGAGATTTCGTCTATTTGGGAACCAGCATTAACACCGAAAATAATATCAGTCTAGAAATCCAACGGAGAATCACTCTTGCCAACAAGTGCTACTTTGGACTGAGTAGGCAATTGAGAAGTAAAGTCCTCTCTCGAAGAACAAAGATCACGCTCTATAAGTCTCTCATCATACCAGTCCTGATGTACGGCTCGGAATCATGGACAGTATCCAGAGAAGATGAGATGGCCCTTGGAGTATTTGAGAGAAAAGTTCTCCGGAAGATTTATGGTCCTTCCCGTGATGCCAACGGCGAGTATCGAAGGAAATTCAACGATGAGCTGTACGAGCTTTACGCAGACCTGACCATAGTTCAGCGGATTAAAGCCCAAAGGCTCCGCTGGCTGGGTCATGTTATGCGAATGGAAAAAGAAGCTCCAGCACAGAAAGTTTTACTATCGACACCCGAATTCGGCAGCAGAGGAAGGGGGAGGCCGCGACTGAGATGGAAACAACAGGTGGAGGATGACTTGTACTCCCTTGGGGTTTCCAATTGGCGTCAGTTATCGCTAAAAAGGAATGACTGGCGTGCTTTGATTCGAAACGGCCAAAATCGCCTAGGCGGTTAAGCGTCATTATGACGCAAGCCAAGATTAGATTAGATAAAATACTTACTTTGATTTCCAAACAAGTCCTTTCCATTTCCCCACTTATTTATACAGTTCCAAGGAAGACCAGAGAGCTTCTGGTATTTCAGTGTTAATAATTGAATTAATTTTTCATTTAATTGACAAATATATGAAGGTGACAGAGAAAAAAATAAACATCCGTTTTTAACTCGAGACTCTTATATATAGCGAACTTTCAAGGTACGAGAAACTGTCGCAATTCTCTTAAGTTCGCTAACATCCGTTTAAAACCCGATACTCTTATATGTAGCGAAATTTCAAGGTACGAGAAACTATCGCAATTCCCTTAAGTTCTCTAACATCCGTTTTAAACCCGAGACTCTTATATCTAACGAACTTTCAAGTTACGAGAAACTATCATTAATCTCCGATGTTAGTTTAAATAGGATTCTTGGTCGGGTGGGGCATTATTAAGCGAGTAGAATCCAAATCAACCATTTTAAAAATGTGTGTGTGTCTGTCTGTCTGTCTGTCCGTATGTTTGTGGCCGTATCACTCTGAAAGTAATGAATGGAACTGAATGAATTCAAAGTTCAGAATATAATGACCAATAATAACAACTAAATTATAATAAAGCCGGGACACGGGCAAAGAATGTACCATCAATAAGCTAAGGCTTGGCTGATGCGTGCAACAAAAATCCTAAGCCAAACTTAATAGCAACAGAATGTCGCTTTGGGTATGTGCTTTAGGTAAGAAATAACATTGTTAAATAAAATAACAACAAAAAAATGTGCGAGAATATAGTTGCAATTTGCCTGCAGGCACTCTAAGCAGGGTTTGGTGTAATGATTACACACTGCGGTTTTTAGAAAATCCCTAATCTCCTTGGTTCGATGACCAGTAAAAAAGGGTGATGCTAAATTTCTAAAAGCAACAATACAAAGCGGTTTGACAAGATCCTTCAACAAGATCGAAATTGCAATCATCGTAGTTGGTATTGTATGTAGCATTTTTCAACTTGTTTTCGCCAAAAAACTCAGAAGAATAATTTGATAAAAATTATTCGACAGGTCAAAAGTCCACAAAAATTTTCAAAGTTCAGAATATAATGACCAATAATAACAACTAAATTATAATAAAGCCGGGACACGGGCAAAGAATGTACCATCAATAAGCTAAGGCTTGGCTGATGCGTGCAACAAAAATCCTAAGCCAAACTTAATAGCAACAGAATGTCGCTTTGGGTATGTGCTTTAGGTAAGAAATAACATTGTTAAATAAAATAAAAACAAAAAAATGTGCGAGAATATAGTTGCAATTTGCCTGCAGGCACTCTAAGCAGGGTTTGGTGTAATGATTACACACCGCGGTTTTTAGAAAATTCCTAATCTCCTTGGTTCGATGACCAGTAAAAAAGGGTGATGCTAAATTTCGAAAAGCAAGAATACAAAGCGGTTTGACAAGATCCTTCAACAAGATCGAAATTGCAATCATCGTAGTTGGTATTGTATGTAGCATTTTTCAACTTGTTTTCGCCAAAAAACTCAGAAGAAAAATTTGATAAAAATTATTCGACAGGTCAAAAGTCCACTAAAATTTTCAAAGTTCAGAATATAATGACCAATAATAACAACTAAATTATAATAAAGCCGGGACACGGGCAAAGAATGTACCATCAATAAGCTAAGGCTTGGCTGATGCGTGCAACAAAAATCCTAAGCCAAACTTAATAGCAACAGAATGTCGCTTTGGGTATATGCTTTAGGTAAGAAATAACATTGTTAAATAAAATAACAACAAAAAAATGTGCGAGAATATAGTTGCAATTTGCCTGCAGGCACTCTAAGCAGGGTTTGGTGTAATGATTACACACTGCGGTTTTTAGAAAATCCCTAATCTCCTTTGTTCGATGACCAGTAAAAAAGGGTGATGCTAAATTTCTAAAAGCAACAATACAAAGCGGTTTGACAAGATCCTTCAACAAGATCGAAATTGCAATCATCGTAGTTGGTATTGTATGTAGCATTTTTCAACTTGTTTTCGCCAAAAAACTCAGAAGAATAATTTGATAAAAATTATTCGACAGGTCAAAAGTCCACAAAAATTTTCAAAGTTCAGAATATAATGACCAATAATAACAACTAAATTATAATAAAGCCGGGACACGGGCAAAGAATGTACCATCAATAAGCTAAGGCTTGGCTGATGCGTGCAACAAAAATCCTAAGCCAAACTTAATAGCAACAGAATGTCGCTTTGGGTATGTGCTTTAGGTAAGAAATAACATTGTTAAATAAAATAACAACAAAAAAATGTGCGAGAATATAGTTGCAATTTGCCTGCAGGCACTCTAAGCAGGGTTTGGTGTAATGATTACACACTGCGGTTTTTAGAAAATCCCTAATCTCCTTGGTTCGATGACCAGTAAAAAAGGGTGATGCTAAATTTCTAAAAGCAACAATACAAAGCGGTTTGACAAGATCCTTCAACAAGATCGAAATTGCAATCATCGTAGTTGGTATTGTATGTAGCATTTTTCAACTTGTTTTCGCCAAAAAACTCAGAAGAATAATTTGATAAAAATTATTCGACAGGTCAAAAGTCCACAAAAATTTTCAAATTTCGAAACTTTTGTCGTTGGATTGCTCGACGCTCAACTTAAAATTGAAGATATTACCCTTTTCGATATCAACCGGTTTTGGAGTTATCGCCCAATCGCCTGTCTGTATGTTTGTGGTCATAACACTCTAAAAGTACTGAATGGAATTGAATCGTTGGATTGCTATACGCTCAACTTAAAGTTTAAGATATTATTTTTTGCGATATCTCAACGGGTTTTGAGGTTATCGCCCAATATGTGACCAGGGGTGTCCAGGGGTGAATGTCTTAGTACAATATGGGTGTCAAACGAAAGTGTCAATGAGTGCTATAATATGCGATGTGATTCATTTAAATATCTGGAATTGTTTTGGAGATATCTTGAAATTTCGATAGCTCGACCCGTTTCGGAGGTATCGACGAATATTTCCACAAAAATGTGTATATAGGTTAGGTTAGGTTCAAGTGGCTGCCGCAGAGGCACACTTAGGCCAGTTTTGAAAGGCCCGTTGTGATACCACCAACACAAGGAAAGTCAGTCCCGGGACCCAGCCATAGGGAAAATCTCTGAGTTGTTGGGATTTTCCACATAGCAGAATCCCGGGACTGACACTCCTAAACCGACACCGTTACTCCTCCTCGAACCACTTAGATGACTTTATGAAGCCCATCAAGTCCTTTATGTCCAGTTCCGCGATCTGGATTAGGCTATCTAGGAACGGAACTCCCAAAAAGCGCGTTCTCGCGCCGCTTAAAGCAGGACAGTTGCAGATGAGGTGCTCCACTGTTTCCTTCTCCTCATCATCTTTGCAACTCCTGCATCATCGTCGGTAGGGCACACCTAGCCTTTCTGCATGCCTACCAATGAGGCAGTGACCGGTTAATACCCCTATCAATATGCAGATTTCCCTCCTAGTTAGGGCATAAATGCGTCTAGACCTTTTAAGATCCCATTTTGGCCAGGTTTGTTTCGATATCCGACACCCTGGGGATTGCAGCCATCTTTCGTTGGCTTGACGGAGTGTGTGCTCCTTCAGCATTAGTTTGCATGTGGCAAACGGCATACCTAAGCGCTCTTTATCCTGAAGAACCTGCTTGGTCGTGCCCTGCCTGGCAAGCTCGTCTGCCTTACAGTTTCCCTCAATGTCCCTATGTCCCGGGACCCATATGAGGTTTACGCGGTTCTGTTGGGCCATCTCCTGAAGAGATCGACGACAGCTGAGCGTCAGTTCAGAGTTGAACGTGTATGAGCCAAGGGATTTGATGGCCGCTTGGCTATCGCTGAAAATAGCGATATCTTCTCCGATAACACGTTTGCTTAACCAGGCCGCGGCGTCCAGGATTGCCGAGACTTCCGCCTGGAAGACTCTACAATGATCAGGGAGTCTGAAGGAGAGCTCAAGGTCCAAATCCCTTGAATAAACTCCTCCTCCAACTCTGCCGTCCAACTTCGAGCCGTCGGTGTATATGGAAGTGCCACCATTTGTTTCGGGACACCAATCCGTCCTCTCCCAGTCTTCTCTGCTGGGAATGTTTATTTTGAAACAGCTATCCCCGACTGTAGTAGTCGCACAACGATCTGTGCTTAGAGGGAGAAAGCTGTAAGATTCCAGAATACTGGAGTGTCCAATAGTACCCGCAGCCCAACTGGAGGTTTCTCTTAGGCGCAGAGCTGATGCCGCCGCTGACCGAAACCCTTCCAGATCAAGTGGCAAAATGCCCAGAATGACCTGGAGGGCTTCGTTGGGCGTTGTCCTTAGCGCACCGCTTATACAGATCATATTGGATCTATGGACTTTCCGCAACAGATTCAGGTATGTTGCCTTGCTCAGCGCAGGCCACCATACGACGACTCCATAAAGCATGATTGGGCGAATGATGGCCGTGTAGATCCAACTGCATACTGTAGGGCTGAGCCCCCATTTTTTGCCAATGGCTCTTTTGCATGTGTAAAGAGCGATGCAAGCTTTCTTCTGGCGCTGAAGAACATTCTCCTTCCAATTCAATTTCCTGTCCAGAACTATGCCTAGAAACTTGGCCTTATCCGACAAGCCCAGGCGCGTGCCATCTAGTTCTGGTAGGCTTAGTGGCGGTATTTTGTACCGGTTGGTGAAAAAGACAAGTTCCACCTTCCCTGGGTTGATACTAAGTCCGCAGCGAGAGGACCACGTCGAAACTTCTCGCAGTGCTACTTGCATCAGGTCACACAGAGTTTGTGGGAACTTGCCTCTGAATGCAATAGCTAAATCGTCTGCGTATGCCACTATCTTCCCGCCCCCCCCCAGCTTGTGTCACGTAGCAACGAGTTGACTGTGAGGTTCCATAAAAGCGGGGAAAGAACACCACCCTGGGGTGTTCCCCTTGGGACATAACGTGATAACTCAACCGTACCAAGTGAAGAAGCTATTTTCCTTCCCCTTAAAAGTTGGTCAATTAAATCAGTTAGAGGTCTATCTACGCCCAGATTAGTTAGAGGGGAGTTGATAGCCTCCGGGCTTATATTGTTGAAAGCCCCCTCAATGTCTAGGAGGGCCACGAGACAGTAGTCCTTTTCACACAGCGATTTCTCAATGACAGACACTAGGCTGTGCAGAGCGGTTTCTGTTGATTTGCCCTTGGTGTATGCATGCTGATAGCTAGAGATAAGGTTGCTATCAATAGTTGTTAAGAGGTAGTCGCTTAGTATCCTCTCAAAGGTTTTTAGTACAAAGGACGAGAGACTGATCGGTCTGTAGTCTTTTGGCTCGTAGTGGGATGCCTTCCCAGCCTTAGGGATAAACACTACCGTGGCGCTTCTCCAGGAGCCCGGAATGTGGTTGAGAGCCAGGCAGGCTGTGAAGAGAAATACCAGCCATTTAGCTGATGTCTCCAACGTGTTTATAAGTTGCGCGGGGATAATCCCGTCCGGCCCGGCAGCCTTATACGGTTCAAAGCTCTTAACTGCCCACCTTACTCTTTCCTCAGTGATGGGTATATTTACTGCCAGGTTTGTTGCAGGTGCTAGTGGTGCATCATGCAGATTCCCCGGAAAATGTGTATTCAAGAGCAGCTCAAGGGTTTCCTCTTCCGTGCTGGTCCAGGATCCGTCAGGTTTTCGCAGATAGCTGATGGTTGTTTGACTTTTCGAGAGGACTCTTCTAAGTCTCGCTGTGTCGTCGACCTTTTCGACGCCAGTGCAGAAATTTCTCCACGAGGTTCTCTTCGCCTGTCTCAGAGCTTTTTTGTAGGCCCTTAGTTTAGCTTTATATTCGTGCCAATGAGGCTCAGAGCCGAAGCTCTTGGCCTTGTTAAATTGTTTCCGGCATGATATTCGGAGCGAGTCCAAATCGTAGGACCACCAATGTGGCCTGTGTTTACCGCGTGGTTTTGGCACTGGACAAGCCTGTCCTAGAGCATTTGAGAGCGCCGATGTAAATGTAGTAACAAGATCCTCCAGCTCCTCTACTGATGAGGGGGCTTGTGAGGGCAGTACTGGTAGGTCTCTGTCTAATATTTCATTGTGTAACTGCCAGTGTTACGTGGATTGCGCTTCATGATTGGTTGTTCTACAATAAAGTCTAAAACCATTTCTATGTAACGGTGGTCGGAGAAAGAATGTTCTTCCAGAACCCGCCATTTTCTGACCCACTCATAAGCGCCTTCACTACAGATAGTGAGGTCTATGACCTCCCTGCGGGTCTTTGTGATAAAAGTAGGCTCTTTACCCACGTTGCAAATCACCAGGTTGGTTGTTAAGAGGTAATCAAACAGAGACTCGCCCCTGGCATTGATGTCGGAGCTCCCCCATTGGACATGGTGAGCATTAGCGTCCGCTCCAATAATAAGATTACCCGTGCAGAAATTTGACACCAGGTCTTTCACCTCCGTTTGTGGTGGGGGTTCTTCGGCGTCGTAGGGCATATAGACCGAAGCCACCGTCAGGCGGGTGCTGTCGACCGTTAGACTGATAGCGGTAATATCCCCATTGGTGTAATTAGGTAGGAGAAAGGAGTTCAACTCAGACTTGACCAGAATACACGTTCTGACTTTGCTCTCCCCGCTGGCTCGAATGAGCTTGAAGCCCTTAGTCCCCAATCCGCAGATTCTCGAGCTATTGACCCAGGGTTCTTGGATGAGGACCACATCCACGTCGCCTTTAGAAAGACGACTACTTAAAGCAGCCGAAGCTACTTTAGATTTGTGCAGATTAATCTGAAGCACCACCAACATGAGAGCGCACAGACTTCCCTGCCGTCCCCATATCGTCGAGGTTTGCCCCATCCCGGAGGTTGCCTATCAACGACGAGTTGTTCCGATTAACTGCCCGATATGGCGTTGTAGGTGTCTTGCTGTCTGTAGCGTTAGATGTTAATCGCTCAGCGTTGGCTGCTACCACCGTGACGTCGAGGGCTTCCTCGTCCTGTAGGCTGTCCTCCATCTCCGAGTTGTTCACAGCACTATCGCCAAGGGACGTGGCGGATAACATGCTTTCCGCATCGGAATCCTCCGCTTCCTCTTCTGGTAATTCGTTTTCCGGTTCCCCCGGAGCAGCCGAGAAGGCAGCGCGCTGAGCATCACCACGATATACGTGGATAACGATCTGGCCTACGCTGTAATGTACTAGGCCATTGCACCTTTTGAGGGGCTCGATTGACTCTTTATTCATGGTGAACACCACCTATCTGTCGGGCCCTACCACATCCCCGACCAGATTGACACTCCAGTCATGCGTTGGGAGGGACGGATTCATTAGCCGTAGCATCCCGAGAATTCTATTGGGTTCGTCAGGGATGGCCGGAATCCACGCCCTTGCCCTTGGACGAGCTGGAATGTCCTTCCAGTCGACGACCTCTATCTTTGCGCCCTTGACTTCACCCAGTTTAGCAGCTTCTGCCTTGTACAGTGCTACGGTTTTTGCATCCTCGCATGCGAGTAATTTAATCTGACCCTGGTGCCAACCCGCATCCGTTACTCGCGCCGAACTACCCGGAAACTCCGGAGCAACGTTGAGAAGAATGTTGCCGAGTTCATTTCGCACGTAATGCCACCGGTCCTTGGGGATGGCCAGACGGTCAAGGACGCCTATAAGGATCCTGTCCTTGGTTACCTCAGCAAAGCTTAGTTTGCCCGCTCCAGGGGTATTCTGATGCCGCTTGGGAGGGGGAATTAACTCCAGGTCCGATCTCTGGCGCTTGAAAGGGTTAACTTTTAACCTCTTCGGCATGTAAGAATTTTGGAAATCCGGTATCACAGCTTTCGCTAGCTCTACCAATTTACTGGAATTCGGCGACAGCGATTCCTGCGGTACCCCTTCATACCTCTGCAGGATCTTTGCAGCCAATCTTTTCTCGTGGTATGTGAAGCGGCGGGGAGATGTCTCCCGGGAGTGCGGACCCGTAGTTGCCATCGCGGTCGCTCTCCTTGCCGACATCTCAGTTGCAGCTTCCTTCTCCTTCGAAACTCCGAGGCCAGGTCGTGGGACCTCTGCCACGGACGTAAGGATACTGGTTTTCATATCAGCGGTTGATGGGAGTTTAGTATCCGCCGTTGTCCGCTTAGCTGCGTTGGCAACCGCACTGGTGCTAGCTCCCATCAAGTCAATCTTACTCGATAGAGGGTTGGTTGACCGACTCGTAGTTGCCATCGCTGTCGATCCCCCCCTTGATTGTGGAACGGAGGTTGTCCTCCGGCGTTGTTGTTGCTTTCTCGTCTGCTCCTCCATAGCTCTCCTTTGCTGAGGAGTGAAATTTGGCGTTGTTTGCTTTTTAGGGTTTTCGTTTTTATTAGGTTATTTGAGTTCATCTTGTTCGTACGACCCATCGCCGGACAAGGCCAGCTTAGGGTCAAGGGAAGAGTAGGGGAAAATGTGTCGTCCGCCGCGGCAGAGCCCCGTACCGCGGTAAGGCCATGCTTACTCTCTGAGGCGGCCCGGTATCAGAGAGGCTCCGTTCAAATACAGCCACGATTTGCCTCCCGGCTGCAAACGTCCAATAGGCACGGTTTCGCATAACCCCCTGGATTGGGAGGGGGAAGATCTTTGCCGTCGCGCCAGAGAGGCTAGGCTGCTCTCGTGATGAAGTGCCGTGCGGAGCTATGATCACAAGGGCAGCGTAGCCCTGTGGCTATCGTCTTAAGCCCTCGTACCGCGGCAAGGTATCCACCCTTCACGAGGGAAATGTGTATATACATATGATATTAAAAAATAAATATTTGGAATACAAATTTGCGCCTTTTCCAAAACACAGTTTTTTGAGATAGTATAAAATATTACTCACAACAATGTATAGGAATCAAGTTCTTCCTTTCAAAGTATGTCGTCCATAACATATACGCGTTCGCGGTCCAGCCCGCGTTGCGGCCGCGTGTTGTGGCCGCCCCTTGCGCCCTCGCGTCGCGGGTTCGCGGGAACGTTTTCACCTAAGAAAGCTAGATCTGCCACACATTTCCATGCTCCAACACAATTTACGCACGTTGTTTACGAGCCAAATTTCATGCTTAAATTTACGATAAATGTGCTAAACATTTTTCATACAAATTTTGACACATGATATACGATGTCGTGAATTTAAGAGGTATACCATAAATGCGATGCAAATAAGAAAATACACGAATACCCTTATTTTTATACCCAGCGTACTAGCACTAGTACAAGGGTATATTAATTTTGTTCACATAACGGTTGTATGTAACGGCACAAAATAATCGAGATAGATATAGAGTTCCATATATGAAAGTTCTTATGATTAAAAGAGGAGTTGATTAAAAAGAGGAGTTGATTAAGGCATGTCCGTCCGTCTGTCCGTCCGTGTACACGATAACTTGTGTAAAAATCGAGATATTTGCATGACATTTTGTATACAGGTTACTTTCTGGCCAAGGTAGGTTGCTATTGAAAATGGACAAATTGGCATATCTCGGCAGCTGAAATGGCTAAAATGATATAATTTTATAGATGAACCCCCCTGGTAATTCTTTTATGATTTTTCCAAAAAAATTTTATAGTGGGCGTGGCACCGCCCACTTTTAAGGGGGGCATTTTTGAAAATTCGACTGGGCGTAACTTTTAAACTGATTACGATAGAACGATGGAATTTGGCACAAAGCATACCAGTATCGTTGGGAGTATACCTGATGAAACTGGAAAAAATCGCTCTCCAATCACGCCCACTTTCGATATCGAAAATTTCCAAAATCACATAAATTGACATACTTCGGTAACGGAAATGGCTAAAATGATATAATTTGGTAGGATGAACCCCCTAGTCATTCTATTATGATTTTTTGATAAATTTTTAAAAGTAGGCGTGGCATCGTCCACTTTTTAGGGAGGCATATTTGATAATTTCACGGGTCATAACTTTTAAACTGATTACGGTAGAACGATGAAATTGGTACAAGGTATACTATCATAATAGAGAGTATACCTGATGTCATTTGACGAAATCGCTTCCCAACCACACCCACTTTCGATATGGAACATTTCGAAAATCTAATAAATTGACATAATTCGGTAACGGCTAAAATGATATAATTTTATACCCTGGTTATAATATAATGATTTTTTTTACAAAGCATACCAGTATCGTTGGGAGTATACCTGATGAAACTGGAAAAAATCGCTCTCCAATCACGCCCACTTTCGATATCGAAAATTTCCAAAATCACATAAATTGACATACTTCGGTAACGGAAATGGCTAAAATGATATAATTTGGTAGGATGAACCCCCTAGTCATTCTATTATGATTTTTTGATAAATTTTTAAAAGTAGGCGTGGCATCGCCCACTTTTCAGGGAGGCATATTTGAAAATTTCACGGGTCATAACTTTTAAACTGTTACGGTAGAACGATGAAATTGGTACAAGGTATACTAGCATAAGCGGGAGCATATCTGATGTAATTGGACCAAATCGCTTTCCGACCACGCCCACTTTCGATATGGAACATTTCGAAAATCTAATAAATTGACATAATTCGGTGACGAACCCCTCAATCAATCTATTATGATTTTTGATAAATGTTTAGATGTGGGCGTGGCAACGCCCACCTTTAAGGGAGGCATTTGGAATATTCGACTGGTCAAAACTTTTAAACTTATTACTTCAGACTCATGAAATTTGGCACAACATATACTAGCAATATATGTGATGAAATTGGACGAGATCTATTCCCGACCTCGCCCACTTTCGATATGGAAAATTACGAAAATCACATAAATTGACATAATTCGGTAAGGTAAATAGCTAAGATAGTAAAAACTTAAGGTAAATCCTCCTAGGGCCTATATCTTTGTTATCCCGTTCCGAAAATTACCGCTGGGTATTTAATGTTCGGTTCACCCGAACTTAGACTTCCTTACTTGTTATTCATCACTTTGATTATTTTGAATAAAAATAGCCGGTCACTCATCACTCAAATTTTTTTCCAATCTATCTATCTATCTACATAGATATTTATATATGTATATAAAATTCAAATTATGTACCTATGGATCCGGTGACCATCCGTTCTGTTTTTGCCAAAACAGTTGGCAATACCAAGCCTTAAGTAAAAAGAGTTCTGTTTTTTCAAAAAAAATTTATGGTCACCGTACCTATGGACGAACTTGGCTTCTAAACGAATGAGCCGATCGTAACCAAAATTTACACACGCACTGGATATCTTCCAGGGATGGTCACAGGCTAAAAAATATTTTGATATATATGTACATATGTATGTACAAATGGAATTTTTCATTGTCCGTATTTTTGGAAGTATTCGGGTTAGACCACCGAAATTCGGTGAGGGGTTGTACGAGATCGATCCCTACCACCTCCAAAAAAATTGCGGATAACGAAAAAGGGGGCGTGGCACGTCCCATACAAATGGAATTTTTCGTTGTAGGTATCTCTGGAATTATTTATGTTAGACCGCTGAAATTTGGTGAGAGACTGGATGAGATCGAGCCCTACCACTTCCAAAAAACTGGGGATAACGAAAAAGGGGGCGTGTTTCCTCTTATACGAAGGAGATAGGGATATGGATTGAAATAGATATAGGGATCGGGTTAGATAAACATGCAGGGAAATAAATTTGTGGCAGGACATTGTCTGCCGGGTCAGCTAGTAGTTAATAAAAATTAATTTTTAATTTTATCGTCACTCGTCGCTCAAAAATAAATATTACCCTTACCTGGCTGTTCCCTGATCAAAGAACAAGAAACCAGATTGATCATGTCTTGATCGACGGCAGACACAGCTCCACCGTTCTAGACGTGCGAACCCTACGCGGTCCCAATATCGACTCGGACCATTATCTTGTTGCAGCCAAAATACGTACACGCCTCTGTACCACCTCCAAAAAAATTGCGGATAACGAAAAAGGGGGCGTGGCACGTCCCATACAAATGGAATTTTTCGTTGTAGGTATCTCTGGAATTATTTATGTTAGACCGCTGAAATTTGGTGAGAGACTGGATGAGATCGAGCCCTACCACTTCCAAAAAACTGGGGATAACGAAAAAGGGGGCGTGTTTCCTCTTATACGAAGGAGATAGGGATATGGATTGAAATAGATATAGGGATCGGGTTAGATAAACATGCAGGGAAATAAATTTGTGGCAGGACATTGTCTGCCGGGTCAGCTAGTAGTTAATAAAAATTAATTTTTAATTTTATCGTCACTCGTCGCTCAAAAATAAATATTACCCTTACCTGGCTGTTCCCTGATCAAAGAACAAGAAACCAGATTGATCATGTCTTGATCGACGGCAGACACAGCTCCACCGTTCTAGACGTGCGAACCCTACGCGGTCCCAATATCGACTCGGACCATTATCTTGTTGCAGCCAAAATACGTACACGCCTCTGTGCAGCGAAGAAAGTGCGCATAGTAACGGAAGGAAAGTTTGACGTCGAGAAGCTACGCGCGGCACGGACAGCAGATAATTTCTCCACTCGACTCTCACACCTGCTATCGGAGAGCAATCCACGACCTAACAATGCAACCGAGCAATGGAAGCATATCTCTCACTCATTACGTAACGCCGCTGAGGCCACTATAGGGTTTCAGCGAGCCCGCAAAAACAACTGACGATGGAAAAGTCGTCCCACCACCTGATTATGATGAAGTGAGGATAGCTATATCCTAGCTCAAAAACAACAAAGCGCCTGGAAAAGACGGACTACCCGCCGAGGTGTTCAAACACGGAAGCGAAGAGCTGGTAAAAAGCATGCCTCAAGATTGGAATTTAAGTGTGCTCTGCCCATTCCACAAGAAACACCGCGGAATCAGTCTTCTTAATATCGCATATAAGTTTCTTTCTAGCGTACTGTGTGAAAGATTGAAGCCCATCGTAGACAAACTGATTGGACCTTATCAGTGTGGCTTTAGACCATCGACCAGATTTTCACGATACGCCAAATCCTGGAGAAGACCCATGATAAAAGAATCGATACACACCACCTCTTTGTCGATTTTAAAGTTGCTTTTGACAGCGCAAAAAGGAGGTGCCTGTATACCGCCATGTCTGAATTTGACTTCCCTGCAAAGCTTATACGGCTTTGCCAAATGACGTTGAGCAATACCAACAGCTCCGTCAGAATCGGGAAGGACATCTCTGAGCCATTTGAAACCAAACGAGGCTTCAGACAGGGCGACTAACTTTCGTGCGATTTCTTCAACCTAATGCTGGAGAAGACAATTCGAGCAGCAGATCTAAACCGCAATGGCACAATCTTTTACAAGAGCGTGCAATTGCTGGCGTATGCCGATGATATTGATATCATTGGCCTTAAGAACCGCGCCGTAAGCGCTGCCTTCTCTGGGCTGGATAAAGACGGGAAAAAAGCGGATCTTGCGGTGAACGTGGACAAGACGAAGTATCTGCTGCCATCAAAGAAAGAATCGGCGCACCTGCGCCTTAGCAGCCAAGTCACCGTTGATGGCTACAAGTTTTAAACGGTGAGAGACTTCGTCTATTTGGGAATGCTGACATTAACACCGAAAATAATCTCAGTCTAGAAATCCAACGAAGTAACCAACTCTTGCCAACAAGTGTTACTTTGGACTAAGTAAGCAATTGAGAAGTAAAGTCCTCTCTCCACAAACAAAGATCACGCGCTATAAGTCTCTCATCATACCAGTCCTGATGTACGGCTCGGAATCATGGACAGTGTCAAGAGAAGATGAGATGGCCCTTGGAGTATTTGAGAGAAAAGTTCTCCGGAAGATTTATGGTCCTTACCGTGATTCCAACCGCGAATATCGAAGGAAATTTAACGATGAGCTGTACGAGCTGTACGTAGACCTGACCATAGTCCAGCAGATTAGAGCCCAAAGGCTCCGCTGGCTGGGTCATGTTATGCGAATGGAAAAAGAAGCTCCAGCACAGAAAGTTTTCCTATCGACACCCGAATTCGGCAGCAGAGGAAGGGGGAGGCCCCGACTGGGATGGAAACAACAGGTGGAGGATGACTTGAACTCCCTTGGGGCTTCCAATTGGCGTCAGTTGTCGGTAAAAAGGAATGCCTGGCGTGTTTTGATACGAAACGGCCAAAATAGCCTAGGCCGTTAAGCGTCATTATGGCGCAAGCCAAGATTAGTAGTAGAGTGACGAAAAAACATATATGTAATACTTCTATATTGGCAGCAAGGTATCTTCTCAATGTGTAATAATTACGAAATCAATTCGAGGCAAGCTAGTACCGTTTTTGTCCATGTATTATGTACGTGTCAAGGCAAATTCATACATGGTGGTAGCACGGCGAATTGGGCAATATTCGCTTCAGTTCGCCGTACGTAAAATGTCAAAGTGAAAGAGGATACAAAATATCAACAATCACGTGTTTTCTT
>CAXKVI010000005.1:62228350-62531640 GCA_964058755.1 Campiglossa producta | reverse complement strand
TGGAAATACTTATCCGGTTAGTAATAAGTATTTCAACTTCTCCAGCTAATATTTAGACTGGACACTCCTAAAACAAAAACACATTAGTTTTTATATATAAGATGACTTATAGTTCATTAACACCTTACCTTGACATTAAAGCTACCAGATAATCGTATATTACTATTAAATAAATAGTATAAATAAATATAAAACTGCAAGCAAAATATTTTCTTTATTTTGTTTTGGAAAATTTCTAAGAATTTCAAATTCACCTCAATGTCCTCAACTAACAGGGGTGCTTTTTTGCGCAAAACTACTATTTAATAGCATCGTTCATAAAGAGCCGATCATCAATATGCATTTGTACGAAATTTTACAATATGGCCTTTAATATACATTTTTTATACTTCTTGTAGTGCAGTAAATTCATGATATTATATTAATTCATGGAATATATACATTAAATTCATTTTTTTTCTTGAAATATTTCTAAAGTTTTTTTTGTTACTGAAATGCAACCATGCGTCCGCGAAATTCCATCCTACCATGGATTTCAACTCTGAAAAATTCACCTCCATGGAGAACTTTCACCTCAGTGCAAACACTGTGATGCTAATCACCATGTTTGGCAATCGTGGTCTCGACTTGATTTTAATTTATTTTTGTTTACATCTGCTGTTTTAATAAAAATTACTATTTCAATGACTAAACGTGCTGCTGGGCTTGTCATATTTCGCCGCTTAGAAGAGCAGATTCAATATCTTCGGCTTAAGTGCAGTATACGGACAATTCCAAAATCAAAAAAAGGAGTGTGAGGATTGATAGACATGGTCAACATGAGTATAACTACACAAATTTTTTTGTGGGCAATTGATAATAACAGAAGTTATTAAGGGTCAAAGTTCATATGAAGCATTTTTTAAATCTAAATTTCTCTTAAAGTATCGAACCGATTTTCAAAATTTTTTCTTCATTGAATAGGTTGTAAAATTACCTTTCACTTGATATGCTGTTTGTATTCCTATCCCGTAAAATACTTAAAAAATTCGATGTTTAAAAGTGTTAAATTTACTAAGTAAATTACGCATATTTATTTGTGCATATGTATGTATTTGAATAGGGTTTGCAAGCCTCACCTATACTAAACTAAATGGGTGTACTATGCAGAAGGACTCACCGTGGCGGTAGCCACGGTTAGAGCACACGTCCGGACTCCGCCAAATGGGTTTACTACGCAGAAGTACTCACTGCGGCGGTAGCCGCAGTTGGTGCACACGTCCGGACATGGGATGGCGTAGCCCAGGGTTATTTTAAATAAGCGCGGCCGAAGGCCGCCTACGCGGAAAGGTGTTGAAATAAAAAAAATATGTTTTTTTTTTATTTTTTGTTTAAGTGTGGCAACATCCTTCTTTGACAACAAATTTGTTGTGAAATATCTGTGTATAGCCGTGCGATGGTGAAAATTTATAATTTTGTGAAAATAGATGAAATTTAAAAAATTGTGCGTTAGTTACCTATAGTGCCATGCAAAATTTGCAAAACTTCAACAACCATTATCTCAGTAAATATAAGGGTCCTTACGCTAAGATTATATATTTGTGTTCAGAAAAAGCTCCTCTATCCTCCTGAAAAAACCGTTTTTTTTCTAGCTGTGCGAGTCTATACTAAAATTTCCCCAATGCGTCGGAGGTGTTTTACACAAAAAAACTGTGAATTAAACCCCCGGTCGCTTATCGGCAAGTGTAAATTTTTTGGGGGTTATTTTTAGTAAAAATTTAAAATTTTGTACATACGCGGTTTTGCACCCACAGCAGTGGTACCTCAAATAAAAGGTAATTCAATTACCTATCCAATGCAAAAAAAATTTTGGAAATCGGTGCAATAGTATTGAAGATATTTTGATTTTAAAAAATGTTTTAAATGAACTTTGACCCTCAATAACTTTTGTTGTTGTTGTTTGCCCAACAAAAAAAATATACCGTTATGTTTCTTTTATTAATACCTATCGATCTCAACTTTTCGTTTTTTTATATCAGCATTGTCCGTATACTGCACTTGTTCCATATCTTCTACTACGTGCATCCTACGGTGATTTTCACTGGAGTTCTCCTAAAGGACATGTCGATTCCGGGGAAGATGATTTTACAACCGCTCTGCGAGAGACTGAAGAAGAAGCCGGGTAAGTGCTAATATCTTGCGTGATTCAACGAGAACGACTGCAACATATGTAAATCCAATTTTCAGATACTCAGAGAAAGATTTAATTATATATCGAGGCAAACCAAAAGTACTGAACTACATAGTTAAGGGAACCCCGAAAGTGGTCGTATATTGGTTAGCTCAATTAAAAGATGCTACAAAGGAACCAACACTATCAGATGAGCATACTGAAATGATGTGGCTGCCTAAGGATGCTGCAAAAGAAATAGTTGGATTTAAAGATAACCAGGACATGATTGAAGAGTTCCATGCATTTATACTTAGTCTATCATCTTCCAAGAGTAACTCGTGAAAGATCATTTTCTTGTGTGACTACCAAATAACCTAAAAAAAATCCCAACCAATTTGAATAGCAAATAAACAATTAAGCCATGGTACAATAACAACATGGTGATAGGAGGCATATATCGTCACGTTAATTCACAAAGGCCCTAACTGACAAAAAATTTTTTACAGGAGAGGCAAAAAAGAAAAAAAAATTTAAATTGAACGCATGCAAAGATAGCTTTGTAAATTTGGAATATCTCCGTTGTTACTGCTCGTAACTACTTAAAATTTGCAGTGAGTGTGGATTTTAGTATGGGTGTGTTCGAGCCAGAGACTTGTAACAAAACTCGTACCGAAACGAAACTCGCGTTTCTGGATAGAAACTAAATTCGAAACAAAATGATTGTAACGGTTTCAGCAGAAACAAAATCTGTAACGAAACTAAATTAATTTTGTTCCTTGTAACAGAAACCGAAACAGAAACAAAACTCCTTTGTAACAAAAGTCGTAACAAAACTCCGAAACGGTTCCAGCAGAAACAAAACCTGTAACGAAACTAAATTAATTTCGTTCCTTGTAACAGAAACAAAATTATTAGTTTTGTTCCTTGTAACAAAACCCGTAACGAAACTAAATTAATTTTGTTCCTTGTAACAGAAACCGAAATAGAAACAAAACTCCTTTGTAACAAAAGTCGTAACAAAACTCCGAAATGGTTCCAGCAGAAACAAAACCTGTAACGAAACTAAATTAATTTTGTTCCTTGTAACAGAAACAAAATTATTAGTTTTGTTCCTTGTAACAAAACCCGTAACGAAACTAAATTAATTTTGTTCCTTGTAACAGAAACCGAAACAGAAACAAAATTAATTTTGTTTCACAGTAGCAAAACTATATTTGCAGTACATTAGGATGGATTTATTATTTTATGGTATATAATATACATTTATAGTTTCGTTGCTGGATAATTCGTACTGGACTTTTTGACGAACACACCTATTGTTGCATATATGTAGTCATCTAAGTATCAGCAACATTGCATCAATAAAGTAACATGACTGCAATATTGCAGTAATATTGAGCGGCTCGAACACACCCTATATCATAGTTAAATATGTGAAAAAGTCATTTTCGATAATAATGGCCAGTTACATAAAGCTTTATTTCAACTTTACCTCAAACTTTGACTTTGACAGAAAAGTTCAGTATACGTATTTAAACAAAGCATGGCAAATTGGAGACCTTAAAGTTGAAGCAAGGTTAAAATTTGGCAAACTCTCAAATTTTGCTTGCTTTGCTTGCTTTGACAATCAGATGTGGATGGCTTTGCTTTAATTAAAGAATAAAAAGTTGGCGGAAATAATATTTAATTCCCTTTCTCTCTATTAAATTAATAAATTAACCAAAACACTCTGAATGCAAAGAAATAAATAACGAAAACAAATGTATAAAAGAGAAGCGTCAAGGCGTTCACTGCAGCATACCTCTGAAGTTGGACGCAAAGTTTTGAGGTAGCAAATGTCAGGCGAGGTTAACAAAGCTTTATGTATTCGACCCTTTAGGGCCTTTGTGAATTAAGGTAACGATATGCATATAGTACAAAGCTAAGACATACAATCTTACAACTATTGAAATATATTGAGTTATTGATTACCCTGGCTTTATTAGTGGACTGCTCCGGCCATCATTGTATACCTTATATAGTAGCGCAACTCAAGCCACAATTACATAAAACTTTGCAGGTTCCACTTTCATACGAAGTTTGTGGAACGTAAGCGAAGCAATATTTTGGCAAATGCTCAAATCTGAGGCGCGCATATTTCAAAGTTTCATAAAGTTTTAGGTCCGATCCTTTACTTTTCTGACAAAAACTAGTAGAACTGTCAAATTTAGAAAATCCGCTCTCAGTGCGAGAGCAATATCAAGGAGTACGGGATCGCAAAAATGGTAGAACTGTCAAACTTGATCGCTTAACAGTTCTACAACAAGTAGTCAGAATTTACCAGCAAAATATCTGCTGACTAAATCCTGCAACTTTCTGACTAAGGAGAACTCAATTTTCTGCTCTCACCAGTCAGAAAAGTGGCGTACGGGATCACTTTTCTGTAGTTCGTGACTATTTCTGACTGTCAAATTGGAGTACGGGATCAGAGCTTTTATGTAGTTGGGGCTTAAGCCCATTGTATACCTGAAGCTTTGGAGTTTCCAAAATGCTAAGCCATGTGCGAATCTTAACTATTAACATAATTACAGCCATTTAAATTCAAGCAAAGTCATCCACATCTGATTGTCAAAGCAAGCAAAATTTGAGAGTTTGCCAAATTTCAACTTTGAGGTTTCCCATTTGCCATTTATCGTTGAAACACGTATAATGAACTTATCAGTCAAAGCCAAAGTCCGAGGTGGAGTTGAAATAAAGTGTTATGTAACTGACCCTTTACTTGTAGACTCATGGATCTCGAAAACCGAGCAAAAGTCGAATTCGTCAAAAGTTGTGCAATAAAATCTGTTCGTGCTTGTCTGCTTTGAATTGGCGATAGTAAAGCGCTATTGTATGATAAAGAGAAATATTCAGGCTTTCATAATCGTGTACTTTGATCCAAATGTTGCTTCTAATTACAGAGGTCCAAACAAATAGGTTGTTGTTGTAACGATGTGTAGTCCTGCCCAACGCGTATTTTTCCTTAACCTAATTGTCATCAATATCTTCTAACGGGAGTCCAAGGAAACTAGCAGTTTCAATAGGGTTGGACCAAAGAGAGATGGGTGTTAGAAGAGTGGGCTCAAATGAGCAAGAAAATAAGTGATTGGTATTGTGGGGGGACGAGCCGCATGCCGGACATACATTCGGCACATCAGGGTTCAGTCTAGATATGTAGGAGTTTAACCTACTACAATATCCAGAGCGTAATTGAGCCAGAGTGACCCTTGTCTCTCGAGGAAGATGACGCTCCTCTTCAGAAATGCCAGGTGTTGCGGCATGTAAGACATTGTTTAACGGACAGAGCGCAGAGTAATGGCCAACAGACGTTGTATGGATATGCCCCAAAGCCTGTTTGTGCACCTGTAGATCAAACGGCGTTGTTATATAATGACGGATCTCATCAAAATGTTTACGTAGATGCGATCTTATGGTCCTAGGAGGCGGAATGAGTTCAAGCAGTTGTCTACAGGGATGCCGTGGTTTACAGCAATTCAGTAGGTACTGCTTGTTTAGCATTTCATTATGCTCCCTAACTGGAAGCATTTCCACCTCATTATGTATATGAGATATAGGTGACATAAGGACGCACCCCGTAGCGGTTCTGAGCGCGGTGTTTTGACAGGCCTGAAGCTGATTCCCGTGAACGTCTGCAAGCCCCGGCGACCATATCGGCGACGCATAGTTCAGGATCGGCCGACCAATTGCCTTGTACGTTACCAACAACGTTTCTTTGTCTTTACCCCAAGTACTGCCGGCTAGTGACTTGAGGATTTTGTTGCGGCTCTGTAATTTTGAGACAATTGCAGCTGAATGGGCAGCGAAAGTGTGCATGGTGTCAAAAGTCACTCCTAAAATTTTTGGGTGAGCGACAGTAGGTATTTTATGATCACCTACATAAATTTCTAATTCCATGCCAACCTGCGCCGTCCACGTCGTGAATAAGGTCGCCGAAGACTTTGTTGGCGACAATGTCAAGGTTCGGGCAGTGAAGAACTCGACTAGAGAGGGGAGATAACCATTTATTTTGGAGCACAGCTCATCAACGGAAGCACCAGTTGCCAATATCGTGCAATCGTCTGCGTAAGAAACAATCGTAACTTCTTCTGGTGGAGGAGGAAGCTTCGAAATATAGAAGTTAAACAATAACGGGGAGAGGACACCACCCTGTGGTACCCCTTGTTTTATCTTCCTGGCTTTAGATTTTTTGTTTCTAAATACAACAGACGACCGACGACCACTGAGATAATTGGCGGTCCAACGCTTTAGACAGAGGGGGAGTGACGAGTCTTCCAAATCAGCCACAAGTTGCCCATGATTTACTGTGTCAAAAGCTTGACTCAAATCAAGTGCAACTAGAACCGTCCTGTCATTAGGCCTATTTTGATTAAGACCGTCAGTTATCTGAGTGTTTATGACATTTAGAGCAGATGTTGTGCTCCTACCTTTCCTGAAGCCATGTTGGTGCTCGGCTAACATCAAGTGTGATGTGTAGAGCGGGAGTAGGACCGCCTCAAGTGTCTTTACTACTGGCGAGAGGAGTGATATCGGGCGATATGACTCCCCAACGTTAGCTGGCTTGCCAGGCTTTAGTAGTGGGATCACAGTTGCCTGCTTCCATTTGTCGGGTATGACAGCTGTGATCAGAGACAAATTGAAGACGGCCGTTAAATATTTGACTCCCGCTAGGCCGATGTGTTTTAGATGCACCATGGCTATGCCATCAGGGCCGATGGCTTTGGAGTTTTTGGCCTTCCGGATGGCCTCTTGAACCTCTGTAGCGGTGATGGGAACGGGGGCATAGTTTTTGTGTTTATGCGCACGCCTGAAGATTCCACGTCTAGCCCTGTCTTGCGCAGGGTGTGGGACATATTGTCGACAAAAAGCCTGTGCACATTTCCTGGGGTCATTTATTGTCTTGTCACCAAAGGTAATGTCGACATTTTTTGGTGGACCCGAAGGATTCGACAAGGACTTGACGGTGGACCATAATTTCCCAACACCGGTAGAGAGGTTACAAGACCTGAGGTGCTCCTCCCATTTGGTTTGTTTGTGTTCGTTAACCAGCCTTCTGATTTCCACGTTGAGATCACCGATCTGTGGGTCAGATGGATCGATGTTGCGTATGAGGTCACGTTCGTTGGCCAAGGCTGCGGCCTCAGCTGGGAAGTTAGGCCTAATATCTTTTATCCTACCAGCTGGTATAAAACGGGCTGTAGCCTTTTTAATGACCTCACGTATGTTACGCTCGCCAACGTGTACGTCAGTGGGAATGGGAAGATCACCAAAGGAGCTCTCCGTGAATTCCAAAAAGCCGACCCAATTGGCCTTTTTGAATTTCACGTAAGTTCTTTTCTCCGACGTGATAAAATCCGTGGCACGATCGACAGACAGGATGATAGGCAGGTGGTCGGATGACAGGGCCACCATAGGTTGCCAGTTGATGCTGTTAATTAACCCCGGGCTAACAATAGTTAGGTCCGGGGAGCTACTGCAGTTAACAGCCATCCTAGTTGAGGAGTCTCCGTTCACAGTACAGAAAGAGGAGTTATCAATTTGCTCGGCTAATTCCCGTCCTCTGCCGTCCACAGAAAGGTGTGAATGCCACATATCATGATGGGCATTAAAATCGCCCATGATGATACGGTTATCGCCACAAAGAAACGCCCTAAGGTCAGGACGATAACTTCTGGGGCATCAGGTGACGGGAGGAATGTATATATTGATTAGCTCGAGATCAACGCCACCAGCTTGTATAACTATACCTTGACACTCTAAAGGTAAAGCTTTCGGCAGAATCAGTCCGTCACGTACGTGCCGGAAAAGGAAGAAAATGACAGCCGAGTAGGATGTGTGCATTTTGCATGTAAAACGCTACATTGACAAAGTATCAGTCAACGGATCCGGTATCCTTCGCCAATTTTCTACTTTGACGGAACGTCAGCTGCGTGACAAATGTCAAAATCAATTTTACCGCCAATTTGACAACAGGATTGTGAAAATTGTGACTATAACAAGTATTACTTGAATATTTTTCATGTTTTTAACCGAAATTTTGCTTTTGTTATGTTTTTTTTTTTAATAATTTCCGTTTTGCGCCAATTACTTTGTTGACATATCTGTGTACTTCAACATGACGTACGTCAATCGCTATGTGCCATCCCTGTACGGCACGTACGTTTTGTCACGACGTACGTCACGTACGTGACGTATTGACGGACTGATTCTGCCGAAAGCTTAAGTCACTTTGGTCAGTGTTGATATCAAATTCCCTATACTGCACCGTATGGTGTACAAGGAACGCGAGACCACCTCCGCCGTCCGTACGATCATGCCGGAGTACGTGGTAGCCTCCACTCGCTCGGAGATTCGAGTGGGGGCCAAGTTTCGTCTCCTGGATTGCAGCAATTTTGATTTTATGTAGCTGCATAAATGTGGTTATCTCCGCTATCTTGCCGGTCAAGCCGTTGCAGTTAAATTGCAACAATTTAAATTGCGAACGAGAGGCAATGGCCACTCTGGGAGTTAAAGACTGATGTGTTCGCCCAGATGGTGGTAGGTTATGTCGCGATATTGATCTCCGTTGCAGTCCTGAAGCCGTTCACTATTAGATGAGTGTACATCCGTCGGCGTTGAGGGCTGCACAACTCGACAGCAAGGCGCGACAAACACATCAGTCCAGAGATTTCTGTTTGCGAGCCCAGAACATATGCGTAGGTGACACAGGCCTAGGCAGGAGTTGCACTTGACCGATGCCACAGACGCATATATCCTGTGCCGACATACAGTGCACGAAGAGTGAGGGACCAGAAGTTGATGGACTTGACTTTCATTCGTGCTAGTGCCGGAAGAAGTTATTAAAGAGTTTAGAGACGGGGGCTGAAGCTCAATAGTGCTACAAGCATCAACTGATGTGCTACGAAGAAAGTAGCCATGAGTGGGTGCTTGTGCTGTTGATGCACTAGGAAGTAAGCTACAGCCGGGAACACATATATTCTGCTGGGCAATATAATTATTGCAGGTCGTGGAGACTTGATTATTAGAGGGCGATAAAGCAACATATGAGCGGCGCTTGCCTCGGGACGTCCTAGGACGTGAACAGCAGGGCGCCACAAAATTTTTATAGAAACTAATGGGCCGATGTGTTTTTGGATCTAGTCCGGAGCAACTAGATTTGTGCAACCAACCTTTGCATGATGCACACTGTACTGAGTGTGATCGTCTTGTATATATTTTCTTCCGACAAACGCAGCAGAACCATTCTCTTGGGCCAGGATTTGGCTCAATGCCAGCCCGGATCAAGAGAATAAGGAGCAGCCGTGCTGCAAGGGGCTGTTCCGGGGATGACAATAGGTGAGGGAATCGTGACGCGTTAGACAGGGTCACTTCGAAATGTATTGCTCTTGGCCGAGTCATTATAAAAAAAAACAACCCGGGTCGTTTCGGTACGAAGGGTATTGTACAGGTACAAATACGGTTCTCGCAGAACCGGCAATACGTGAAACAAATAGGTCTTTTGGGACGTTGAAGGTTTCATCTCAAATGCGTCTCAGGTTGATATCAAACAAAATGGCTTATTGGGCAACATACTATTCCTTCATTCCATTTCATTTGGAGTCAAACAGCCAGTGCCTTCCATTAAAATTCGTAAGAAGAAGAAAATAAGTTGCCAAACTATAGTAGGGATAAACAATGCTTAAGCCTGATTTACATAAAACTTCAAAGGATCCACTTCCATACAAAGTTTGTGAACGTAAAGCGCCACAAAAAGTTAAGCGTTAAGCAGAATCAGTCCGTCAATACGTCATGTACCTGACGTACGCCGTGAAAAACGTACGTGCCGCACAGGGATGGCACATAGCGATTGACGTACGTCATGTTGAAGTACACAGATATGTCAACAAAGTAATTGGCGCAAAACGAGAATTATTAAAACAAACCATAACAAATGCAAAATTTCGGTTAAAAACATGGAAAATATACAAGTAATACTTTATAGTGATGCTAATAGAAGCAATTGAGCTTTTCAGGCGGCTTTACAACCACAGATGGTAGGTAAGTCCATCTTTACAGGACAGGAATATCCACGGCTTTATTGATGTGAATTTTGCATTCCCTGAGGAGTTCAGAATTAATATTAGAATGGAGAAGCCCATATTTGATCTACTGCTGAACCTGCTTAGGGAAAAACTAACCAAGCATTCAAGCCGCAAATCTATAAATAAAAATATACACCGGCAATTACTTTGGTTCAATTTGCTTTTTCACAATTTTCACAAATGCGTTGTCAAATTGGCGGTAAAATTGATTTTGACATTTGTCACGCAGCTGCCGTTCCGTCAAAATAGAAAATTGGCAAAGGATGCCGGATCCGTTGACTGATACTTTGTCAAAAGGTGGGCAAAGTTTTATGTAAATCGGCTCTTAAGCCCGAGTTACATAAAGGTTAGGTTAGGTTCAAGTGGCTGCCGCAGAGGCACACTTAGGCCAGTTTTGAAAGGCCCGTTGTGATACCACCAACACAAGGAAATTCAGTCCCGGGACCCAGCCAAATGGAAAATCCCTGAGTTGTTGGGATTTTCCACATAGCAGAATCCCGGGACTGACACTCCTAAACCGACACCGTTACTCCTCCTCGAACCACTTAGATGACTTTATGAAGGCCATCAAGTCCTTTATGTCCAGTTCCGCGATCTGGCTTAGGCTATCCAGGAACGGAACTCCCAAAAAGCGCGTTCTCGCGCCGCTTAAAGCCGGACAGTTGCAGATGAGGTGTTCCACTGTTTCCTCCCCCTCATCATCTTTGCAACTCCTGCAGCATCGTCGGTAGGGCACACTTAGCCTTTCTGCATGCCTACCAATGAGGCAGTGACCGGTTAATACCCCTATCAATATGCAGATTTCCCTCCTAGATAGGGCATAAATGCGTCTAGACCTTTTAAGATCCCATTTTGGCCAGGTTTGTTTCGATATCCGACACCCTGGGGATTGCAGCCATCTTTCGTTGGCTTGACGGAGTGTGTGCTCCTTCAGCATTAGTTTGCATGTGGCAAACGGCATACCTAAGCGCTCTTTATCCTGAAGAACCTGCTTGGTCGTGCCCTGCCTGGCAAGCTCGTCTGCCTTACAGTTTCCCTCAATGTCCCTATGTCCCGGGACCCATATGAGGTTTACGCGGTTCTGTTGGGCCATCTCCTGAAGAGATCGACGACAGCTGAGCGTCAGTTCAGAGTTGAACGTGTATGAGCCAAGGGATTTGATGGCCGCTTGGCTATCGCTGAAAATAGCGATATCTTCTCCGATAACACGTTTGCTTAACCAGGCCGCGGCGTCCAGGATTGCCGAGACTTCCGCCTGGAAGACTCTACAATGATCAGGGAGTCTGAAGGAGAGCTCAAGGTCCAAATCCCTTGAATAAACTCCTCCTCCAACTCTGCCGTCCAACTTCGAGCCGTCGGTGTATATGGAAGTGCCACCATTTGTTTCGGGACACCAATCCGTCCTCTCCCAGTCTTCTCTGCTGGGAATGTTTATTTTGAAACAGCTATCCCCGACTGTAGTAGTCGCACAACGATCTGTGCTTAGAGGGAGAAAGCTGTAAGATTCCAGAATACTGGAGTGTCCAATAGTACCCGCAGCCCAACTGGAGGTTTCTCTTAGGCGCAGAGCTGATGCCGCCGCTGACCGAAACCCTTCCAGATCAAGTGGCAAAATGCCCAGAATGACCTGGAGGGCTTCGTTGGGCGTTGTCCTTAGCGCACCGCTTATACAGATCATATTGGATCTATGGACTTTCCGCAACAGATTCAGGTATGTTGCCTTGCTCAGCGCAGGCCACCATACGACGACTCCATAAAGCATGATTGGGCGAATGATGGCCGTGTAGATCCAACTGCATACTGTAGGGCTGAGCCCCCATTTTTTGCCAATGGCTCTTTTGCATGTGTAAAGAGCGATGCAAGCTTTCTTCTGGCGCTGAAGAACATTCTCCTTCCAATTCAATTTCCTGTCCAGAACTATGCCTAGAAACTTGGCCTTATCCGACAAGCCCAGGCGCGTGCCATCTAGTTCTGGTAGGCTTAGTGGCGGTATTTTGTACCGGTTGGTGAAAAAGACAAGTTCCACCTTCCCTGGGTTGATACTAAGTCCGCAGCGAGAGGACCACGTCGAAACTTCTCGCAGTGCTACTTGCATCAGGTCACACAGAGTTTGTGGGAACTTGCCTCTGAATGCAATAGCTAAATCGTCTGCGTATGCCACTATCTTCCCGCCCCCCCCCAGCTTGTGTCACGTAGCAACGAGTTGACTGTGAGGTTCCATAAAAGCGGGGAAAGAACACCACCCTGGGGTGTTCCCCTTGGGACATAACGTGATAACTCAACCGTACCAAGTGAAGAAGCTATTTTCCTTCCCCTTAAAAGTTGGTCAATTAAATCAGTTAGAGGTCTATCTACGCCCAGATTAGTTAGAGGGGAGTTGATAGCCTCCGGGCTTATATTGTTGAAAGCCCCCTCAATGTCTAGGAGGGCCACGAGACAGTAGTCCTTTTCACACAGCGATTTCTCAATGACAGACACTAGGCTGTGCAGAGCGGTTTCTGTTGATTTGCCCTTGGTGTATGCATGCTGATAGCTAGAGATAAGGTTGCTATCAATAGTTGTTAAGAGGTAGTCGCTTAGTATCCTCTCAAAGGTTTTTAGTACAAAGGACGAGAGACTGATCGGTCTGTAGTCTTTTGGCTCGTAGTGGGATGCCTTCCCAGCCTTAGGGATAAACACTACCGTGGCGCTTCTCCAGGAGCCCGGAATGTGGTTGAGAGCCAGGCAGGCTGTGAAGAGAAATACCAGCCATTTAGCTGATGTCTCCAACGTGTTTATAAGTTGCGCGGGGATAATCCCGTCCGGCCCGGCAGCCTTATACGGTTCAAAGCTCTTAACTGCCCACCTTACTCTTTCCTCAGTGATGGGTATATTTACTGCCAGGTTTGTTGCAGGTGCTAGTGGTGCATCATGCAGATTCCCCGGAAAATGTGTATTCAAGAGCAGCTCAAGGGTTTCCTCTTCCGTGCTGGTCCAGGATCCGTCAGGTTTTCGCAGATAGCTGATGGTTGTTTGACTTTTCGAGAGGACTCTTCTAAGTCTCGCTGTGTCGTCGACCTTTTCGACGCCAGTGCAGAAATTTCTCCACGAGGTTCTCTTCGCCTGTCTCAGAGCTTTTTTGTAGGCCCTTAGTTTAGCTTTATATTCGTGCCAATGAGGCTCAGAGCCGAAGCTCTTGGCCTTGTTAAATTGTTTCCGGCATGATATTCGGAGCGAGTCCAAATCGTAGGACCACCAATGTGGCCTGTGTTTACCGCGTGGTTTTGGCACTGGACAAGCCTGTCCTAGAGCATTTGAGAGCGCCGATGTAAATGTAGTAACAAGATCCTCCAGCTCCTCTACTGATGAGGGGGCTTGTGAGGGCAGTACTGGTAGGTCTCTGTCTAATATTTCATTGTGTAACTGCCAGTGTTACGTGGATTGCGCTTCATGATTGGTTGTTCTACAATAAAGTCTAAAACCATTTCTATGTAACGGTGGTCGGAGAAAGAATGTTCTTCCAGAACCCGCCATTTTCTGACCCACTCATAAGCGCCTTCACTACAGATAGTGAGGTCTATGACCTCCCTGCGGGTCTTTGTGATAAAAGTAGGCTCTTTACCCACGTTGCAAATCACCAGGTTGGTTGTTAAGAGGTAATCAAACAGAGACTCGCCCCTGGCATTGATGTCGGAGCTCCCCCATTGGACATGGTGAGCATTAGCGTCCGCTCCAATAATAAGATTACCCGTGCAGAAATTTGACACCAGGTCTTTCACCTCCGTTTGTGGTGGGGGTTCTTCGGCGTCGTAGGGCATATAGACCGAAGCCACCGTCAGGCGGGTGCTGTCGACCGTTAGACTGATAGCGGTAATATCCCCATTGGTGTAATTAGGTAGGAGAAAGGAGTTCAACTCAGACTTGACCAGAATACACGTTCTGACTTTGCTCTCCCCGCTGGCTCGAATGAGCTTGAAGCCCTTAGTCCCCAATCCGCAGATTCTCGAGCTATTGACCCAGGGTTCTTGGATGAGGACCACATCCACGTCGCCTTTAGAAAGACGACTACTTAAAGCAGCCGAAGCTACTTTAGATTTGTGCAGATTAATCTGAAGCACCACCAACATGAGAGCGCACAGACTTCCCTGCCGTCCCCATATCGTCGAGGTTTGCCCCATCCCGGAGGTTGCCTATCAACGACGAGTTGTTCCGATTAACTGCCCGATATGGCGTTGTAGGTGTCTTGCTGTCTGTAGCGTTAGATGTTAATCGCTCAGCGTTGGCTGCTACCACCGTGACGTCGAGGGCTTCCTCGTCCTGTAGGCTGTCCTCCATCTCCGAGTTGTTCACAGCACTATCGCCAAGGGACGTGGCGGATAACATGCTTTCCGCATCGGAATCCTCCGCTTCCTCTTCTGGTAATTCGTTTTCCGGTTCCCCCGGAGCAGCCGAGAAGGCAGCGCGCTGAGCATCACCACGATATACGTGGATAACGATCTGGCCTACGCTGTAATGTACTAGGCCATTGCACCTTTTGAGGGGCTCGATTGACTCTTTATTCATGGTGAACACCACCTATCTGTCGGGCCCTACCACATCCCCGACCAGATTGACACTCCAGTCATGCGTTGGGAGGGACGGATTCATTAGCCGTAGCATCCCGAGAATTCTATTGGGTTCGTCAGGGATGGCCGGAATCCACGCCCTTGCCCTTGGACGAGCTGGAATGTCCTTCCAGTCGACGACCTCTATCTTTGCGCCCTTGACTTCACCCAGTTTAGCAGCTTCTGCCTTGTACAGTGCTACGGTTTTTGCATCCTCGCATGCGAGTAATTTAATCTGACCCTGGTGCCAACCCGCATCCGTTACTCGCGCCGAACTACCCGGAAACTCCGGAGCAACGTTGAGAAGAATGTTGCCGAGTTCATTTCGCACGTAATGCCACCGGTCCTTGGGGATGGCCAGACGGTCAAGGACGCCTATAAGGATCCTGTCCTTGGTTACCTCAGCAAAGCTTAGTTTGCCCGCTCCAGGGGTATTCTGATGCCGCTTGGGAGGGGGAATTAACTCCAGGTCCGATCTCTGGCGCTTGAAAGGGTTAACTTTTAACCTCTTCGGCATGTAAGAATTTTGGAAATCCGGTATCACAGCTTTCGCTAGCTCTACCAATTTACTGGAATTCGGCGACAGCGATTCCTGCGGTACCCCTTCATACCTCTGCAGGATCTTTGCAGCCAATCTTTTCTCGTGGTATGTGAAGCGGCGGGGAGATGTCTCCCGGGAGTGCGGACCCGTAGTTGCCATCGCGGTCGCTCTCCTTGCCGACATCTCAGTTGCAGCTTCCTTCTCCTTCGAAACTCCGAGGCCAGGTCGTGGGACCTCTGCCACGGACGTAAGGATACTGGTTTTCATATCAGCGGTTGATGGGAGTTTAGTATCCGCCGTTGTCCGCTTAGCTGCGTTGGCAACCGCACTGGTGCTAGCTCCCATCAAGTCAATCTTACTCGATAGAGGGTTGGTTGACCGACTCGTAGTTGCCATCGCTGTCGATCCCCCCCTTGATTGTGGAACGGAGGTTGTCCTCCGGCGTTGTTGTTGCTTTCTCGTCTGCTCCTCCATAGCTCTCCTTTGCTGAGGAGTGAAATTTGGCGTTGTTTGCTTTTTAGGGTTTTCGTTTTTATTAGGTTATTTGAGTTCATCTTGTTCGTACGACCCATCGCCGGACAAGGCCAGCTTAGGGTCAAGGGAAGAGTAGGGGAAAATGTGTCGTCCGCCGCGGCAGAGCCCCGTACCGCGGTAAGGCCATGCTTACTCTCTGAGGCGGCCCGGTATCAGAGAGGCTCCGTTCAAATACAGCCACGATTTGCCTCCCGGCTGCAAACGTCCAATAGGCACGGTTTCGCATAACCCCCTGGATTGGGAGGGGGAAGATCTTTGCCGTCGCGCCAGAGAGGCTAGGCTGCTCTCGTGATGAAGTGCCGTGCGGAGCTATGATCACAAGGGCAGCGTAGCCCTGTGGCTATCGTCTTAAGCCCTCGTACCGCGGCAAGGTATCCACCCTTCACGAGGGAAATGTGTATATACATATGATATTAAAAAATAAATATTTGGAATACAAATTTGCGCCTTTTCCAAAACACAGTTTTTTGAGATAGTATAAAATATTACTCACAACAATGTATAGGAATCAAGTTCTTCCTTTCAAAGTATGTCGTCCATAACATATACGCGTTCGCGGTCCAGCCCGCGTTGCGGCCGCGTGTTGTGGCCGCCCCTTGCGCCCTCGCGTCGCGGGTTCGCGGGAACGTTTTCACCTAAGAAAGCTAGATCTGCCACACATTTCCATGCTCCAACACAATTTACGCACGTTGTTTACGAGCCAAATTTCATGCTTAAATTTACGATAAATGTGCTAAACATTTTTCATACAAATTTTGACACATGATATACGATGTCGTGAATTTAAGAGGTATACCATAAATGCGATGCAAATAAGAAAATACACGAATACCCTTATTTTTATACCCAGCGTACTAGCACTAGTACAAGGGTATATTAATTTTGTTCACATAACGGTTGTATGTAACGGCACAAAATAATCGAGATAGATATAGAGTTCCATATATGAAAGTTCTTATGATTAAAAGAGGAGTTGATTAAAAAGAGGAGTTGATTAAGGCATGTCCGTCCGTCTGTCCGTCCGTGTACACGATAACTTGTGTAAAAATCGAGATATTTGCATGACATTTTGTATACAGGTTACTTTCTGGCCAAGGTAGGTTGCTATTGAAAATGGACAAATTGGCATATCTCGGCAGCTGAAATGGCTAAAATGATATAATTTTATAGATGAACCCCCCTGGTAATTCTTTTATGATTTTTCCAAAAAAATTTTATAGTGGGCGTGGCACCGCCCACTTTTAAGGGGGGCATTTTTGAAAATTCGACTGGGCGTAACTTTTAAACTGATTACGATAGAACGATGGAATTTGGCACAAAGCATACCAGTATCGTTGGGAGTATACCTGATGAAACTGGAAAAAATCGCTCTCCAATCACGCCCACTTTCGATATCGAAAATTTCCAAAATCACATAAATTGACATACTTCGGTAACGGAAATGGCTAAAATGATATAATTTGGTAGGATGAACCCCCTAGTCATTCTATTATGATTTTTTGATAAATTTTTAAAAGTAGGCGTGGCATCGTCCACTTTTTAGGGAGGCATATTTGATAATTTCACGGGTCATAACTTTTAAACTGATTACGGTAGAACGATGAAATTGGTACAAGGTATACTATCATAATAGAGAGTATACCTGATGTCATTTGACGAAATCGCTTCCCAACCACACCCACTTTCGATATGGAACATTTCGAAAATCTAATAAATTGACATAATTCGGTAACGGCTAAAATGATATAATTTTATACCCTGGTTATAATATAATGATTTTTTTTACAAAGCATACCAGTATCGTTGGGAGTATACCTGATGAAACTGGAAAAAATCGCTCTCCAATCACGCCCACTTTCGATATCGAAAATTTCCAAAATCACATAAATTGACATACTTCGGTAACGGAAATGGCTAAAATGATATAATTTGGTAGGATGAACCCCCTAGTCATTCTATTATGATTTTTTGATAAATTTTTAAAAGTAGGCGTGGCATCGCCCACTTTTCAGGGAGGCATATTTGAAAATTTCACGGGTCATAACTTTTAAACTGTTACGGTAGAACGATGAAATTGGTACAAGGTATACTAGCATAAGCGGGAGCATATCTGATGTAATTGGACCAAATCGCTTTCCGACCACGCCCACTTTCGATATGGAACATTTCGAAAATCTAATAAATTGACATAATTCGGTGACGAACCCCTCAATCAATCTATTATGATTTTTGATAAATGTTTAGATGTGGGCGTGGCAACGCCCACCTTTAAGGGAGGCATTTG
The DNA here is from genome assembly GCA_964058755.1 of Campiglossa producta. NCBI lineage: Eukaryota > Metazoa > Arthropoda > Insecta > Diptera > Tephritidae > Campiglossa > Campiglossa producta. The sequence continues at coordinate 62,513,429 of CAXKVI010000005.1, read as the reverse complement.
GAATATTCGACTGGTCAAAACTTTTAAACTTATTACTTCAGACTCATGAAATTTGGCACAACATATACTAGCAATATATGTGATGAAATTGGACGAGATCTATTCCCGACCTCGCCCACTTTCGATATGGAAAATTACGAAAATCACATAAATTGACATAATTCGGTAAGGTAAATAGCTAAGATAGTAAAAACTTAAGGTAAATCCTCCTAGGGCCTATATCTTTGTTATCCCGTTCCGAAAATTACCGCTGGGTATTTAATGTTCGGTTCACCCGAACTTAGACTTCCTTACTTGTTATTCATCACTTTGATTTTTTTGAATAAAAATAGCCGGTCACTCATCACTCAAATTTTTTTCCAATCTATCTATCTATCTACATAGATATTTATATATGTATATAAAATTCAAATTATGTACCTATGGATCCGGTGACCATCCGTTCTGTTTTTGCCAAAACAGTTGGCAATACCAAGCCTTAAGTAAAAAGAGTTCTGTTTTTTCAAAAAAAATTTATGGTCACCGTACCTATGGACGAACTTGGCTTCTAAACGAATGAGCCGATCGTAACCAAAATTTACACACGCACTGGATATCTTCCAGGGATGGTCACAGGCTAAAAAATATTTTGATATATATGTACATATGTATGTACAAATGGAATTTTTCATTGTCCGTATTTTTGGAAGTATTCGGGTTAGACCACCGAAATTCGGTGAGGGGTTGTACGAGATCGATCCCTACCACCTCCAAAAAAATTGCGGATAACGAAAAAGGGGGCGTGGCACGTCCCATACAAATGGAATTTTTCGTTGTAGGTATCTCTGGAATTATTTATGTTAGACCGCTGAAATTTGGTGAGAGACTGGATGAGATCGAGCCCTACCACTTCCAAAAAACTGGGGATAACGAAAAAGGGGGCGTGTTTCCTCTTATACGAAGGAGATAGGGATATGGATTGAAATAGATATAGGGATCGGGTTAGATAAACATGCAGGGAAATAAATTTGTGGCAGGACATTGTCTGCCGGGTCAGCTAGTAGTTAATAAAAATTAATTTTTAATTTTATCGTCACTCGTCGCTCAAAAATAAATATTACCCTTACCTGGCTGTTCCCTGATCAAAGAACAAGAAACCAGATTGATCATGTCTTGATCGACGGCAGACACAGCTCCACCGTTCTAGACGTGCGAACCCTACGCGGTCCCAATATCGACTCGGACCATTATCTTGTTGCAGCCAAAATACGTACACGCCTCTGTACCACCTCCAAAAAAATTGCGGATAACGAAAAAGGGGGCGTGGCACGTCCCATACAAATGGAATTTTTCGTTGTAGGTATCTCTGGAATTATTTATGTTAGACCGCTGAAATTTGGTGAGAGACTGGATGAGATCGAGCCCTACCACTTCCAAAAAACTGGGGATAACGAAAAAGGGGGCGTGTTTCCTCTTATACGAAGGAGATAGGGATATGGATTGAAATAGATATAGGGATCGGGTTAGATAAACATGCAGGGAAATAAATTTGTGGCAGGACATTGTCTGCCGGGTCAGCTAGTAGTTAATAAAAATTAATTTTTAATTTTATCGTCACTCGTCGCTCAAAAATAAATATTACCCTTACCTGGCTGTTCCCTGATCAAAGAACAAGAAACCAGATTGATCATGTCTTGATCGACGGCAGACACAGCTCCACCGTTCTAGACGTGCGAACCCTACGCGGTCCCAATATCGACTCGGACCATTATCTTGTTGCAGCCAAAATACGTACACGCCTCTGTGCAGCGAAGAAAGTGCGCATAGTAACGGAAGGAAAGTTTGACGTCGAGAAGCTACGCGCGGCACGGACAGCAGATAATTTCTCCACTCGACTCTCACACCTGCTATCGGAGAGCAATCCACGACCTAACAATGCAACCGAGCAATGGAAGCATATCTCTCACTCATTACGTAACGCCGCTGAGGCCACTATAGGGTTTCAGCGAGCCCGCAAAAACAACTGACGATGGAAAAGTCGTCCCACCACCTGATTATGATGAAGTGAGGATAGCTATATCCTAGCTCAAAAACAACAAAGCGCCTGGAAAAGACGGACTACCCGCCGAGGTGTTCAAACACGGAAGCGAAGAGCTGGTAAAAAGCATGCCTCAAGATTGGAATTTAAGTGTGCTCTGCCCATTCCACAAGAAACACCGCGGAATCAGTCTTCTTAATATCGCATATAAGTTTCTTTCTAGCGTACTGTGTGAAAGATTGAAGCCCATCGTAGACAAACTGATTGGACCTTATCAGTGTGGCTTTAGACCATCGACCAGATTTTCACGATACGCCAAATCCTGGAGAAGACCCATGATAAAAGAATCGATACACACCACCTCTTTGTCGATTTTAAAGTTGCTTTTGACAGCGCAAAAAGGAGGTGCCTGTATACCGCCATGTCTGAATTTGACTTCCCTGCAAAGCTTATACGGCTTTGCCAAATGACGTTGAGCAATACCAACAGCTCCGTCAGAATCGGGAAGGACATCTCTGAGCCATTTGAAACCAAACGAGGCTTCAGACAGGGCGACTAACTTTCGTGCGATTTCTTCAACCTAATGCTGGAGAAGACAATTCGAGCAGCAGATCTAAACCGCAATGGCACAATCTTTTACAAGAGCGTGCAATTGCTGGCGTATGCCGATGATATTGATATCATTGGCCTTAAGAACCGCGCCGTAAGCGCTGCCTTCTCTGGGCTGGATAAAGACGGGAAAAAAGCGGATCTTGCGGTGAACGTGGACAAGACGAAGTATCTGCTGCCATCAAAGAAAGAATCGGCGCACCTGCGCCTTAGCAGCCAAGTCACCGTTGATGGCTACAAGTTTTAAACGGTGAGAGACTTCGTCTATTTGGGAATGCTGACATTAACACCGAAAATAATCTCAGTCTAGAAATCCAACGAAGTAACCAACTCTTGCCAACAAGTGTTACTTTGGACTAAGTAAGCAATTGAGAAGTAAAGTCCTCTCTCCACAAACAAAGATCACGCGCTATAAGTCTCTCATCATACCAGTCCTGATGTACGGCTCGGAATCATGGACAGTGTCAAGAGAAGATGAGATGGCCCTTGGAGTATTTGAGAGAAAAGTTCTCCGGAAGATTTATGGTCCTTACCGTGATTCCAACCGCGAATATCGAAGGAAATTTAACGATGAGCTGTACGAGCTGTACGTAGACCTGACCATAGTCCAGCAGATTAGAGCCCAAAGGCTCCGCTGGCTGGGTCATGTTATGCGAATGGAAAAAGAAGCTCCAGCACAGAAAGTTTTCCTATCGACACCCGAATTCGGCAGCAGAGGAAGGGGGAGGCCCCGACTGGGATGGAAACAACAGGTGGAGGATGACTTGAACTCCCTTGGGGCTTCCAATTGGCGTCAGTTGTCGGTAAAAAGGAATGCCTGGCGTGTTTTGATACGAAACGGCCAAAATAGCCTAGGCCGTTAAGCGTCATTATGGCGCAAGCCAAGATTAGTAGTAGAGTGACGAAAAAACATATATGTAATACTTCTATATTGGCAGCAAGGTATCTTCTCAATGTGTAATAATTACGAAATCAATTCGAGGCAAGCTAGTACCGTTTTTGTCCATGTATTATGTACGTGTCAAGGCAAATTCATACATGGTGGTAGCACGGCGAATTGGGCAATATTCGCTTCAGTTCGCCGTACGTAAAATGTCAAAGTGAAAGAGGATACAAAATATCAACAATCACGTGTTTTCTTTTCAATTACAAACAATTGCTGTTAGAAAAGTAAATTTATTGCGTGTTTCGGCAATAAATGCTACTAAATATATACCATTTACTTAAACCGTGGTCATCGCGCACATTTCGTGAGTTTTATTATGTTTTGTGTTTTCAATAAACGTAAATAAACTTGTTTCCGATTTCCTTTTAATGACAATTGCTGTATGCGGAAACAAGAAGAACAAGCAATCAGCTGTTCACTTGCGGGCACCAGTAATGAATTCGCCTTGGTACGTGTAAATTCATAAACGAAAAAATTTAAAAAATTGTCAAAGCAAGAAAGTAGCGGATTTCATTGATGAAATGTATTGAAACCAAATTAAAAATTTTTTGAAAATATGTTGAGGCTTGTTGTCACAAGTATAATGGTAAGGTATCTAAAGTTTTTCGACTTAGATCCCAATCAGTATACTTAACCTTACTTAACTTAAGCCAAAAGTTTCCAATATTTTCTTTCGTAAGTTTACAGATTACAATTTATACAGATTTCTCGTATTCCAGGTTGGCCTTAAGATAAGTTAAGTTAAGTATACGTAAAGACGCATTGGACCCTAACGGGGCCCCATATTGTGTTTAACTAATAACTTTCAAGGAGCTATTTTACCCGCTGCGTGTTATGGGCTTAGAATATGCCCGAGGTAGGTATGCCGGCCGTAAGAGGCGACTAAAATCCACCAAATCGTTCCCAAGACAGTCGGGCAGTACCGAAAGGGAGTAACGGAACGTACCGGATTCATCCGGCGAAGGACTGTCAACACCCGTACAACCCCTGTCTGGTCTGTCATGTAACTTTTTATAAGTGGATCTTCCAACAAGGCAGGGCAAAATATGGCTACAACTACAACAACAGCAACAACAACAACAAGGAGCTACGTTTCTACGTACTGCCGGTTCTGCGAGAAAGGTACATGTGCTTGCGCAGTACCCTTCGTACCGAAACGACCCAGGTTGTATTTTTTTTATATTACAGCCTGGCCAAGAGCAGTACACCCGAAGTGACCCTGTCTAACGTGTCACGATTCCTCCCCCTAAATTTGTCATCCTTGGAGCAGTCCCTTGCAGCAGGGCTGCTCCTTATTCTCTTGTTCCGGTCTGGCATTGAGCTAAACCCTGGTCCAACAGAATGGTTCTGCTGTGTGTGCCGGAAGAAAATTTATACCAGACGTTCGCATTCAGTGCAATGCACATCTTGTAAAGGTTGGCTTCACAAGTCTAGTTGCTCCGGACTAGATCCAAAAACACACCGGCCTCTTAGTTTCTTTAAAACCTTCGTGGCGCCTTGCTGTTCACGTCCTAGAACGTCTCGTGGCTCGCGACGCTCCGGCGTAGCACTATCGCCTCCCCTCGCAATACATATATTGCTCAGCAAGCATTGCGTGTTCCCAGTTGTAGCTCGCGCCCTAGTGCGCCAACACCTCATACAGCAGCTCATAGCTACTTCCTACGTAGCACATCTACAGATGTAGTGAACACTGCTGAGCTACAACCCCCGCCCCAAAATATTCCCCTCCCCTCTACTTCTTCCGGTACCGGCACAAATGTGAATCAAGGCCATCAGCTCCTGGTCCCTCACACTATGTGCACTGTTTGTCGGCACAGAATATATGCGTCCAGAGTGCCATCGGTCAAGTGCAATACCTGCCTTGGCCAATGTCACCTGCGTATATGCTCAGGGCTCGCAAACAGAAATTTATGGACTGATGCGTATGTTGCGCCGTGTTGTCGAGCTGTGCAGCCCACATTGCCGACAAATTCTACCTCGTCTCCCAACGAGCGGAATTTGTCGCCTTCAGGACTGCGACGACGATCACGGACTAGCATATTACCTCCACGGCGAGCGCATCAGTCCCTGACTCCCAGAGTGACCATTGCCTCTCCCCCGCATTTCAAAGTAATGCAATTAAACTGCAACGGTATAACTGGCAAGATTGTGGAGATCACCAAGTTTATGCAGCAAAACTCCACCAAAATTGCTGCAATCCAGGAGACTAAACTTGGCACCCACTCGGATCTCAGAGCGAGTGGTGGCTACCACATTCTCCGGCATGATCGTACGGACGGTGGGGGTGGTCTTGCGTTCATCATCCACCAAACCGTGCGGTATAGGGAATTTGCATTCAACACCGCCCAAGAGGACATACCCCTAGAGCGACAGGGTATTGTAATTTCAGCTGGAGGTGTTGATCTCGAGCTGATAAACATCTACATACCTCCCGTCACCTGTTGTCCCAGAAGTTATCGCCCTGATTTAAGCGATTTCCTACGGGGCGATAACCGTGTCATTATGGGCGATTTTAATGCACACCACGACATGTGGCATTCACGCCATTCTGCTGACGGCAGAGGACGGGAAATAGCCGAGCAAATTGACGCTTCCACATTCTGCGCGGTGAACACGGACGCCCCCACGAGGATGGCAGTAAATTGCAGTAGCTCCCCGGACATAACAATTGTTAGTCCGGGTCTAATAAACTGCATAAACTGGTGCCCAATGGTGGCTTTGGCATCAGATCACCTGCCAATCGTCCGGTCCGTTGATCGTGCCCCGGATTTCATCACCTCTGAGAAGAGATCCTACGTAAAATTCAGGAGGGCTGACTGGGTTGGCTTTACTGAGTTTACTGAGAGCTCCTTTGGTGCTCTTCCCATACCGACTGACGTACGCCAAGGTGAAAAGGAAATACGTAAGGTAATAAATAGAGCTGCAGCCCTTTTTATACCAGCTGGTAGAATACAAAATATACGGCCAAACTTCCCAACTGAAGCTGCAGCCCTGGCCAATGAACGTGACCTTATACGTAGCATCGATCCCGCAGACCCACAGATCAGTGGTCTCAACGCGGAAATCAGACGGCTGGTAGATGAACACAAACATGCCAAATGGGAGGAGCATCTGAGGTCTTGTAACCTCTCTACCGGTGTTGGAAAATTATGGTCCACAGTCAAATCCCTGTCAAATTCGACGGGCCCACCAAGAAACGTAGACATCACCTTTGGTGATAAGACGTTTAGTGACCCGAAGAAGAGTGCAACGGCCTTTTGCCGACAGTTTGTACCACACCCTGCACAGGACAGGGACAGACGTAGGATCTTCAGGCGTGCGCATAAACACAAAAACAATGCCCCCGTTTCCATCACCGCTACAGAGGTTCGAGAGGCCATCAGGAAAGCCAAAAACTCTAAAGCTATGGGCCCTGACGACATAGCCATGGTGCATTTAAAACACATCGGCGAAGAGGGAGTAAAATACCTCACTACCGTCTTCAATTTATCCCTGGCCACTTCTGTCATACCTGAAAAATGGAAGCAGGCAGTCGTGGTCCCACTACTAAAGCCTGGCAAGCCAGCTAACGTAGGGGAGTCTTATCGTCCGATATCGCTCCTCTCGCCAGTAGTGAAGACATTGGAGGCGGTATTACTTCCTCTTTACACATTAAAGTTGAGGTTAGCCGAGAACCAACATGGCTTTAGAAAAATACGGAGCACAACATCTGCTCTAAATGCCATTAACACTCAGATAACTGACGGACTCAACCAGAAAAGCCCTCATCACAGGACGGTTCTAGTTGCTCTTGACCTGTCTCAAGCTTTTGACACAGTAAATCATGGACAACTGGTATCCGATTTGGAAGATTCATCGCTCCCCCCCTGTCTTAAGCGTTGGTCCGCCAATTATCTGAGTGGTCGTCAATCGTCTGTAGTTTTCAGAAACAAAAAATCAAAACCGAGAAAGATTAAACAAGGGGTACCACAGGCTGGTGTCCTTTCCCCGCTTTTGTTTAATCTTTATATTTCGAGGCTTCCTTCCCCACCAGATGGAGTCTCGATTGTTTCTTACGCAGACGATTGTACGATCCTGGCATCTGGCACTTCCGTTGATGAGCTGTGCTCCAGGATCAATGGTTATCTCCCCTCTCTTGTTGAGTTTTTCACTGCTCGGAACCTGACATTGTCGCCAACGAAGTCCTCGGCGACACTATTCACGACTTGGACGGCGCAAGTTGGCATGGAGTTAGAAATCTACGTAGGCGATCAAAAATTACCTACTGTCTCTCACCCCAAAATCTTAGGGGTAACTTTCGACCCCATGCACAAATTCGCTGCTCATTCAACCGCAATTGTCTCTAAGCTACAAAGCCGCAACAAAATTCTCAAGTCGCTAGCCGGCAGCACTTGGGGTAAAGACAAAGAAACGTTGCTGGCAACCTATAAAGCAATTGGTCGGCCGATCCTGAATTACGCGTCGCCGATATGGTCGCCGGGGCTTGCTGAGGTTCATTGGAAAAGACTGCAGGCCTGCCGAAACACCGCACTCAGAACCGCCACGGAATGCGTCCTTATGTCTCCAGAACATCATTTACATCATGAGGTGGAAATGCTCCCAGTTTTGGAGCACAATGAAATGCTAAACAGGCAGTACCTGTTGAACTGTTGCAAACCACAACATCCCAACAGACTACTGCTTGGGTATGAGCCACCTCCTAGGACCGTAAGGGCGCATCTACGTAAGCATTTTGATGAGATCCGGCACCTCACACTTTCGCCGTTTGATCCAAAGGTGCATACGCAGGACCTGAAGCACATCCATGACACGTCCGTTGCGTCCTATGTCTCGCTCTGTCCACTGAACGCCGTTTTGCACGCCAAACCACCTCGCGTTGCGGCTGTGGAACGTCATCTTCCTCGAGAGGCAAGGGTCACTCTGGCTCAATTACGCTCTGGATACTGTAGCAGGTTAAACTCCTACTTATCCAGACTAGACCCTGACGTGCCGAATGAATGTCCGGCATGCGGCTCGTCACCCCATAATACCAACCATTTATTTACCTGCTCTTCGGAGCCCACTCTTCTAACACCCATCTCCCTCTGGTCCAACCCTGTCGAAACTGCAAGTTTCCTAGGACTCCCGTTAGAAGAAATTGATGACAATTTAGGTTAAGGAAAAGTATACGCTGGGCAGGGCTACACTTCGTTACAACAACAACAACAACAAGGAGCTATTTTTGAATATTGGAATATTCGCTATTATCCCCATAATGGCATAACCGATCTTGAAACAGACAAAGGACTACATTCTGTTATAATAAGCTAGGTTCACAGCGAGCTAACCTCTGTGGCCCAGAAATTTTTTATAGTTCCATTTTTTATTTTCAAAATTTATAAAAAATTAAATTTTAATTTATACCGCGTTAGTGATCTTTTTTTTTGAAACGCTCTTGGTTTTTTGAATTATTTTTGTAAACAAAAATATATGCCTGCCTCGCTCAATATTAATATATCTGTACTGTGATGTTTTCGAACGGTACTAGCTTTTACTGCCAATATAGGAGTATTAAATATATGAGAAAAAATAAGAAAAACATTTCGATTCATTCTTCAAAAAAATTTGAGTGATGAGTGACCGGCTATTTTTATTCAAAAAAAATCAAAGTGCTTAATAACAATTTATTTTTATTTCAAGCGATTCTTGAATAAAATAAATTGTTACTCATCACACAATTTTTTTTAATAAAAATAGCCGGCCACTCATCACTCAAAATTTTTAGAATGATAAATAATTTTTTATTTTTTATTTGAATAATTTTTTATTTAAAATGGCCCAACCCTGGTGGCCAATATCCCTGCGAATACACAGATCTACGATTGCTCGCCCCCAACTGTCAGTTCTATCGTTCTGGATATACAAGGGATTTTATTGCTAGGACAAGTGCTATTCAGTCCAACCCCCGTTCCAAGGATGTATCTGCAGTGTTTGCTCGAAGAAAATACATATATATTTTAAACGGTCGTATTATGTTCAATGCTACGAACTTTTTTTAATACATTCGTGGGCTAGGGCCCAATCGACGTCGTGGTATGCGCAGACAGACAGCAGCTAGACATCCACATCGATGGCTTTACGTTATCGACTTTCAAACACCCTATAAGCTTGGATATGGCCGCAACAGCCACAAAGGTACAAAGCCGTAAACAGATCCCCAAGTACTCTCCGGCATCACTCGTAGAAAAGGCTAAGAAATGTCAGCAATTGAATACGTGGCATATCTTAACGTCTCCAACTAGAGGAAGTTACGAGTCTTCCAAAACATCGCAAACAATACAAGATTTTTCTCATCACCATTAAGAGCCTAAAATGCCCAATGTTAGATAACATAACAATAACTATAAACCTACACATCCAAACAGACAACTGTTGGACACAGATCTGCCACACGGGAACATAATGACACATCTCTGTAAAGGTTGACTAAGGGGCTTCTCCAACCTCAAGCGTTGTTTCTCAACAAAAGAAACACTTGAGAACGATGGCGCTGTTTCTCAAGTTGAGAAAGGGATGGTTCTCAACTTGTACTCCAATGGGATTCTCTAATTGGACTCAAGGGTATGAATGCGTCTCTGAAAATAAATACCGAAAAAAAATAAACCATTATTTTTCTAAGTTAAAACGCCATGAATTAGTTGACAAAAATTGTTATTTACATCAATTTTACTCGTGAGCTCTTCAAAATTAATTTAAATATTAAAAGCAGGAGAATATGTTGGATATCAACTTGAGAACTACACAGTTTTTCAAAGGTTGGAGAAAAAGTTGAGCCAAAAAAAACACATTTTTAATAATAGTAATATTTGGAATCGCGGAAAGAGTGATTTGATTGCTAGTTTAGTCGTTTGTTTTACAACTTTTGTTCATGACTGTCGTTAAAGGTAGTACTAAATTTATAGTTTTACACTTTTCTTACGATATTAATTTTAATAATTTGTTTATTCACATTTGTAACAGCATATTTTAAACACCATTTTTGACAGGCACCAAATAGTTTTAAGCTGAATTTCAATTACAAGGAAGCCCTTCACAAGGCAGCTAACAATCGAACACAGTCAGATTGCCAAATGACGGACCGGCTTGTAATTTACAAATGATCGTTTTTCTCTTTATCCCGACACTTCCTTTCGATAGAAACTTTTAAATAGAAATGAGTTCAACCGATTTGTTGTATGCTAAGTTTTATACAAAGTAAAATGTTCAAGCTTGACTTACGAATATTAAAAATCCAATATGAATGCGAAATCGAGATTAAAACTGTTGGATATGGTAATGTATCTGTACTTCTATGTATGGTTGTACTTCTATGTTATAGTTGGAAACTTTTTGTTGAACATGGAAACGCTTATCCATTTATCAGTAGACCACGCCTGCGCATATTGTGTTCTGACGTTGGACGGATTACTTTTATCGTTGATACCAGACACAGGCGCGAAATTTTTTTAATTTTTACAAAGCGACTAAATACATATCGTCGCCTAAAAGTGTAAACCTGCTAACGACCAAAAACATATTTTACAGTAGAGGCAAAAAACTAAATATATCCTTAAATGTTAGCCTAAGGGTCGAATCCTGCATATAGTTTGTTAATCGCCTGACGTTGTATAGCCCCAATCCAAAAAGAAAGAAAGAAATAACGTTTTTATGGTTTTATTGGCAAATTTATAACTTAACAAGTTTTTCTGTATGACAAAAAAAAATTTCCTCTTTTATTTTTTGATAGTTACGATAATTGCACGCGGTTTTTTTTTGTTGGATAGTTGGAAGCTTCAACTTTAAGATTATGTAAAAGTTGTTTGAAAAAACTTCCAAAAAATATACGAAAATTTACCTTAAAAAATGTAATGGCTAAGAAGATCCATCAGCAGACACCCTTAGTATGAAAACAAAACGAAATGTTCAGGTATTAAAAGCTAAAGGTAATAACTAAAGTTTATGAGAAATTTGTTTTTATATCTCTTGAGAAAACCTGAAAACACGATATGATATATATGATTTGTTTATTTATATGATTCTGTGTCACTTTCGTCTGGTATGGGGTCGGCTACCTCATTAAATGTATTTGAAATTGTTGGTGGAATTGGCACTTCTGGATCACTATTTCCATTGATGATACTATGATACTTATGTACATTCACTTCAGCTGCAACGTCATTCATCTGTTAAATCACAAATTATTTGAATCATTTCTAATACCAATAAAAATGGCTATTACCTTGGAATAAAATAATTCACTAAAATTAAACAATAACCGAACGTAAAAGCACAATATATTGGATTTAGCAGTTGAGTTTGATCGCGTTGTACTTAGCAGCTTTTCTCATCAAACAATATTTTACCTTTATATATTTATATTGACAGATTTTTTTGCTTGGCAAGTGCGGAATCGGCTACTCTTTCAAACTGCATCAAAAGGTCAATTTTGGTTTGGGACGGATTTGGCAGGTTTACACTCTTAGGCGACGATATGCCCAGTTAAATTTATACGTATGTATTTATGGATGCTATTATATCACATAAATACATGTTTAGTTAATACGCTAAAAAAATTATCAAATATGTATGAATATATACACTCAGAGTCAAAAGAGAGTTTACACCATAAAAGTGCATTTATAAGTTCGCAAAAAAATTAAAAAAAATGTATGGAAAAAATTTAGAGGAAAGCTAGAAAACAAATTGCCAAAAATCAGGTAGTTTTGCTTGTGGGCTATGGAAAATCTGTTCAAAATTTTAAAATTGTTGCTATACTAAATGCAATTCTATGGTGTATACTTTCTTTTGACACTGACTTTACCAGGGACCGGAAATAACAGTCTTTTACTGCAAATTTTATGCCAAAAACCTCTAAGTTTTTAAATTTTTAAATTTCGAATGGAAAATAAAAGTTTTTGCTCAATTTTTAATTATCGATTGGAATAAAAAGGTATTAACTTTTTTTATTTTTGATTTGAAAAAAATATAAAAAAACTATTATAACCAATTAATACGATAAAATTCCCTAGGCAATACAATGCTGTCAGTTTTTTTATGTTTTAATGCACGGGATAATAATCAGTAAAACAGGAAAAATGTAACGCCTTTACCGCGGTAGATACAATTGTACTAAAATAATTTTTTGACATTTCAATGGCCATTTTCTCAAGTAAACTTTAAAATTTATCTGCCGATAAAAAAATATTCATACAAAATGTCAAACGTGTTTAAAGTTTACTTGAGAAAATGGCAATAAATCTCACGGCTATTGTTGTTGTAACAGTCCACCATAGTTTTTCTCTGATAAGATTCTTTTTCAGGAAGTTTACCTGCTACAATATCCAGAACTCAATTGATCCAGAGTGACCCTTGTCTCTCCAGGAAGATGACGTTTATCTTTAGCAAAAGGTGTCGGAATTTGCAAAATGGCATTCACCGGACAGGTCACAACATTGGAGTCAACTGACGTCTTATGGGCCTGCCTGTAAACGTTTGAATCAAACGGCGATTTTGCTAGGTGTAGGATGACATCATAATGCGTAGATGTGTCCTTATGGTTCTAGGACGCTAACCGAAGCAGTTGCCTGCACAGCATTCAGTTATGCTCTTTAACTAGGAGCATTTTCGTCTCATGGTGTATAGGAGACATACGTGGTGTAGCGATTCTGGGTGCGGCGTTTTATCAGCTGATTCCAAAGAGCACCAGCAAGCCCCGGCGACCATATCAGCGTTCCATAGTTCAGAATCGGCGACAATGTCAGGCTCCGAGCGGTGAAGAATTCGGGTGGCTGCCTGGTTTTGTTTTTTTGTCCCTGAACACAACAGACGATTGACGACCACTCAAATAGTTAGCGAACCAACGTTTAAGACAGGTGGGAGTGACCAGTGGCCCAAATCGGAACCAGCTGCGCATCTTTGACTATGTCAAAAGCTTGAGACTAATCTAATATTGGCTTAACCGCCTAGGCGATTTTGGCCGTTTCGTATCAAATCACGCCAGTCACTCCTTTTTAGCGATAACTGACGCCAATTGGAAACCCCATGGGAGCTCAAGTCATCCTCCACTTGTTGTTTCCATCTCAGTCGAGCCCCCCCCTTCCTCTGCTGCCGAATTCGGTTGTCGATAGGAAAACCTGTGCTGGCAATCAGGCAATTTTATTAACGGCTTAAGATTAGTATCTTATAGTAAAATTCAACTAGCTACAAAACTGCGTGCTCGAGAAAAGTCTAAAAACTCCATGCCAGAAGTTTCAAGTTTTGCCGAAAACTTGGCGAATTTTCCTAAACTTTGCACAAGCTTTTTAACTTTAATTTATTTCTGTTGTAGATTTGGTCATTTTTGAAATTAAAATTATTAAAAAGACGTAAATAAATAAATATTTTAAGAATAAAACTACTTTCATGCGTAGCAGTCAACAGTCGTTGATTAACTGATTCGCAAACACACTTTAATTTTCCACAATGTATAGAGAGCGCTTGACTTGTACGTGTGAGCAAATCTATGAGAGAGCAATAAAGTCGGCCGCCCGCGGGCTAGGTAATGATCGGGACTGGCCCAAAGTAACACTTGTTGGCAAGAGTTATTCTCCGTTGGATTTCTTGACTGATATTGTTTTCGGTGTTAATGCTGGTTACCAAATAGACGATGTTCCTCACCGTTTGCAGCCAACGGTGACTTGGCTGCCAACGCGCAGGTGCCCCGATTCTTTCTTTGATGACAGCAGATACTTCGTCTTGTCCTCGTTCACCGCAAGACCCACTTTTTCCCGTCTTTATCCAGCCCAGAGAAGGCAGCGCTTACGGCGCGGCTGTTAAGGCCAATGATATCAATATCATCGGCATACGCCAGCAATTGCACGTTCTTGTAGAAGATTGTGCTATTGCGGTTTAGCTCTGCTGCTCGAAATATCTTCTCCAGCATCAGGTTGAAGAAGTCATACGAAAAGGAGTCGCCCTTTCTGAAGGCTCGGTTGGTTTCAAATGGCTCAGAGAGGTCCTTCCCGATTCTAACGGAGCTGTTGGTATTGCTCAACGTCATTTGAAAAAGCCGTATAAGTTTTGCAGTGAAGTTAAATTCAGACATGGCGGCATACAGGCAACTGGTTTTTGGGCTGTCAAAAGCGGCTTTAAAATCGACAAAGAGATGATGTGTGTCGATTCTTTTATCGTAGGTGTTCTCCAGGATTTGGTGTATCGTGGAAATCTGGTCGATGGTAGACTTACCAAGTCTTAAGCCACACTGATAAGGTCCAATCAGTTTGTCGACGATTGGCTTCAGTCTTTCACACCATACGCTAGAAAGAACCTTATATGCGATATTAAGAAGACTGACTCCGCGGTAGTTGGATCGGTTAGCGGGATCGCCTTTCTTGTGGATTAAATTCCAATCCGCAGACATGCACTTGTCTGACCATATACTGCATGATCATGCTGATCATGCTTTTTACCAGCTGTTCGCCTCCGTGTTTCATCATAGTCAGGTTGTGGGACGACTTTTCCGTCGTCAGTGATGGGGATATCGGGTCGACGTCTCCCTCGCAACTTAGCAGTGAGGATAAATGCTCCCTTCATAATTTAAGTACACTCTAAACGTCGGTTACCAGGTCGCCATTATTGTCCTTACAGGAACTTGGCCCGGTCTTAAAACCTTCCGTCATCCGCCGGATCTTTTCATAGAATTTTCGGTCATCATTCCTATCAGCCAGCATCTCAAGCTCCTCACACTCACGCCTTTCGGCCTCACGTTTCTTTTTTCTGGAAAGGCGTCTCTCTTCCTTTTTCGCCTCACGACATCGTTGCCAGCGTAGGTTGCGCCCGTTCGCAACGTCTCGGTGTAGGCAGTTTCCTTTTTGTCCGAGGCAGTGCTGCATTCCTCATCGTACCAGTTGGTCTTGCGGGCTCGCTGAAACCCTATAGTGGCCTCATCGGCGGTACGTAATGAGTGAGAGACATGCTTCCATTGCTCGGTTACATCGTTAGGTCGAGGATTACTCTCCAATAGCAGGTGTGAGATTTGAGTGGAGTAATCAGCTGTCTGTATTGTGCGCAGCTTCTCGACGTCAAACTTTCCATCCGATACTGTCCGTACTTTCTTCTCTGCACAGAGGCGTGTGTGTATCTTGGCTACCACGTAGGGTACGCACATCCAGAACGGTGGAGCTGTGTCTGCGGTCGATCATGACATGATCAATTTGGTTTCTTGTTCTTTGATCTAGGGACAGCCAGGAGGCTGGGTGTATTCGTTTATGCTGGAACCTGGTACTACTGATGAACATATTGTAAGCAGCGGCGAAGTCAATCAACCTAGTGTCGTGGGGGGATGTTATATCTCCAACTGTAGGAGCAAAGACTCCTTCCTTGCCAAACTAATTGTGGCGATATACCAACAGGTTATCATAACCTCTAACGAGATTTTTGCCGAGCTTCTCTTTCCAACTTGGGGTGTGTTGCTTTTCCCACAAGTTGGCGGGTTAATTTTTGATGTTACGTTTGCCGGGCATTGATCCGCCACAACTTGGTGTAGAAGGCCGAACACTTAACCGCTACACCACGGCGGCCTTCCTTGCCCACCTTGGCAATAAAGTCGCCGAGCACGATTTTGATTCATGTCAGCGATCATAAGCGTGGCCGGTTCGCAGTCGCAGATAAATGTTATGTTGAAAAACCTCCCTTGGCGGCGAAGTCTCTTTCCCACCACGAGTCCTACACCACGCGATTTGTCACATATCTGGCCACTGTAATATACGTCACAAGGTCCGATTGTCGTCTTTCCTTGTCCCGTCCATCGCATTTCCTGTAGGGTGGTAATGTCAGCCTTTGCGTTAACGAGGACATCAACCAGTCGGGCAGCGGTACCATCCCTGGAAAGGGTCCGGATATTTCAGGCGATATCGGCGATATGACTCCCCTACGTTGCCAACAGGCACGTAGCCCTTTCAAGCCATTTTTTTTCGTGACTCTGGCCCCAACCAAAATTTCTTTTGGCACCACTGGTGGCGAATGTCATTGCCTGTATGCTGGTTTTTTCTCAACTAGATAACATTTGTACAGCCCATACATGACACAAAATCCATGTGCAAATACTGATTTGATCAAATGAGAGCTTTAACATACACGGCTCCAAAACACTGCGCAACATTTTAGCGGGTAATTGAATTAGCTTAGTAGCACATAGCACACAGCAGGAAATTCCTTGTGCTAATGGAGTACATAAAACAGCTGTTCAATATTGATACTACCGATCATAGCTAAGTAGTACGAAAACTTAAGAGAGAATGCGTTCAACGCGCTGTAAATTTCCGAGTTGAAAGAAACGTTTCACGCAAGCAAAGTCTTAAGAAATTATTGAAAAAATAATAGCATTTAGGGCCGTTTTCTCATCTGAACTTTAAAATTTATTTGCTCTATAAATACAAAAAATAGCATTTAGGCCGTTTTCTCATCTGAACTTTAACTGACGATAAACCTTAAAAATTAAAAATAATATGCAAGTATGTACTATATACTTACCTACAGTGTTTTAAATTCTTTATATAAATTTTAATTTAACTTAAAATGAAAATATCGTTTGAGATCTAACGAATGCCATTCAAATTGATGTTCTAAGATTTGCAGGGAAAACAGCAAAAATATAAAAAGGTTTGTCTTAATTTTTTAACTTTTTTCTTAGGCTCTTTAGAAAAATTTTTAATGTATGGACATATATTTTAAAAACAAATAATTTGTTTTTCTCTTTTTTCTTGAATTTTTTCTATTTTGAACTGCATTTTGCCCTTTAACAAACAATATTTTTTCACCTTACTACACAATTTTTCGTTTTCATTTTGCTTTTACTTTCTATTATGAATTTTTCATTGCTGAGAGGTACTACGTGGGTCATAATCGCGCTTACGTGATTTCCGGTTACATAACCAGTTTAAAACTACCGGTAAAGTTCTACAAAAAGCTTTTATTTTAAATGCACTGCAGAAACTACGTTTGAGATTAGACAAATGGATAGTTTTTAAATTGTTTATTGGGTTCATACCTAAATACCTACATATGTACATACATATGCCAGGATTTACGTATTGAGAACAAATTTATATGTACAATGTACTTACATATAAATACATATATATAAATGTATGTATACATACTTTGCACATATATAACTAGGAAAGTATGCACATATATATGTATGTGCATTAGGGTGATTCAAATAAAAAAATTTGCTTTTTTTTCGGTTCAAAAAAAATGTTGACTTGGTCTTACCCCCTAAAAAGTTAGGTATTGACGAGAAAATAAGCCTTGCAAAAAATTAGCGCTCTAACTTAACCCTTAGGGGTGGCCATTTTTTTCGCCCTTTCCCATACATTTTGTATGGGGAAAATGGTATTTTTTTCAAAAATTTTCTTTTAATTTTTGAAAATATTTTTACATACTCTTAAAGTTGAAGCTTTGAAGCTTCCAAAATGGTAAGCCATTTGCGAATATCTTAACTATTAAAATAATTACAGCCATTTAATATTTACTAAATTTTATACGTGTTACTGTGTATGTGTGTGCAATAGTACAAAACTAGGCCATTTTCAAATGGCTGTAATTATCTTAATAGTTAAGATAATCGCACATGGCTTACCATTTTGGAAGCTTAAAAGCTTCAACTTTAAGAGTATGTAAAAATATTTTCAAAAAAGTTTCAAAAATTAAAAGAAAATTCACTTTGAAAAAAATGCCATTTTCCCCCATACAAAATGTATGGGAAAGGGCGAAAAAATAGCCACCCCTAAGGGTTAAGTTAGAGCGCTAATTTTTTGCAAGGCTTATTTTCTCATCAATACCTAACTTTTTAGGGGGTAAGACCAAGTCAACATTTTTTTTGAATCACCCTAATGTGCATCCTTAGGTATGGGGCCATGCTTTAAGGAATTTCGATACAAACTCAGCATTATATGTATGTGTATATTGGTTCATACAAATACCTATAGATATGTATGCATAGAATAGTATTTAATATTTAAGTGTAGTATAACTGTTTTAAACTATGTAGTAATTACACAAACGCGAACAGTTTCGATATGCCCCAGATCTATTACAAACTTTTTTTATTATTTTTTATTTACCACAATATTTTATCTTTAACTTGCTGGTATTTGTTAGCTTATTGCTCAATAAGCCTGTATGTATGCGTAAATAATTAAGTACCAGCTTAATGATTATTGTAATTAATTTTTCGCGTTGCACCAAAAGATTTGTTGTCGCTGCTGTTTTGCTGATTTTCACGTTATGAGTGCGCGTAGCCAGAATCCAAATCAAAACACTACATCGTGTAAGATCCGCGAACGTATAGAAAATAACAAAACTAGAAATACTCATCCATCTATCCAAATATTTACATATACTATACAGGCCTATATATGCATTCAAGTACATACCTAAAGCGGTCGCTTTTCTTGGGTCCGCCACCCTCCGAAGAGAGCTTTCAAGAGGCAAATGCATAGCGTGCCATCTACTGCGTCTGCGCCTGTTTGGGTAGGCATTGTCCTTTTTTTCGTACTCGCTGCCCTTGCACACGCCATGCTCCTCTCTATAGATCCACACTGTGAAATTGGGGTACTGGCATTCCATTTGAAATCGATACGATTTTGCCATAATGTTTACAGTGAGATTACACTCTTCTTCTAGATATGCTCGGCATGGCGCCACAAAGCCAAAAAGCTGTGCCACAGAGTGTCCTTCAAAAGTTGTAATCGGGAGTACGAGAGTCCGATGTACTCATATGGATAAATTGTATAATATAAAAGACAAGTATGTACATTAGACTGGGCCAAAAATTCCAAATTTCGTTTTTTATCAAAAATTATTTCGATTTTCTTTTTAAGAAAGGTGAAAAAATTACTGTAATTTTTTCAGATTTTTAAATTAAAGTCTAGAGGTCTATCAAGGTCTATCATCGCTAGTTTAGATTTTACAGACTTTACCTCAGTTTTGGTATAAAAACGACGAACCATTGTTGTAAAATACCATTTACCTGAACATATTTTTGAAGGAAATCGACTTCCCTACAAAATTTGTATTGATCAAAATTTTCCCAGACTAGCCGTTTTCTAGTATTCTAGCCTAAAAAATTAGCATGTTTTTCCGATTTCCCATTTTTATACCCAGCGTACTAGTACTAGTACAAGGGTATATTAATTTTGTTCACATAACGGTTGTATGTAACGGCACAAAATAATCGAGATAGATATAGAGTTCCATATATGAAAGTTCTTAGGATTAAAAGAGGAGTTGATTAAGGCATGTCCGTCCGTCTGTCCGTCCGTGTACACGATAACTTGAGTAAAATTTAGATATTTGCATGACATTTTGTATACAGGTTACTTTCTGGCCAAGGTAGGTTGCTATTGAAAATGGGCGAAATCGGATGATAACCACGCCCCCTTTTTCAATATCGAAAATTTCGAAAATCACACAAGTTGGCATATCTCGGCAGCTGAAATGGCTAAATTGATATAATTTTATAGATGAACCCTCCTGGTCATTCTTTTATGATTTCTCCAAAAAAAATTTTATAGTGGGCGTGGCACCGCCCACTTTTAAGGGGGGCATTTTTGAAAATTCGACTGGGCGTAACTTTTACACTGATTACGATAGAACGATGGAATTTGGCACAGAGCATACCAGTATCGTTGGGAGTATACCTGATGAAATTGGATAAAATCGCCCTCCAACCACGCCCACTTTCGATATCGAAAATTTCTAAAATCACCTAAATTGACATAATTCGGTAACGGAAATGGCTAAAATGATATAATTTTATTGGTGAATCCCCCTGGCCATTCTTTTATGATTTTTTCAAAAAAAATTTATAGTGGGCGTGGCACCGCCCACTTTTAAGGGAGGCATTTTTGAAAATTCGACTGGTCGTAATTTTTAAACTGAATAGGGTAGAACGATGATATTTGGCACAAAGCATACTAGTATCGTTAGGAGTATACCTGACGAAACTGGAAAAAATCGCTCTTCAATCACGCCCTCTTTTGATATCGAAAATTTCGAAAATCACATAAATTGATATACTTCGGTAACGGAAATGGCTAAAGTGATATAGTTTGAACCTCCTAGTCATTCTATTATGATTTTTTGATAAATTTTTAAAAGTAGGCGTGGCATGGCCCACTTTTCAGGGAGGCATATTTGAAAATTTCACGGCTCATAACTTTTAAACTGATTACGGTATAACGATGAAATTGATACAAGGTATACTAGCATAATAGGGAGCATACCTGATGTAATTGGACAAAATCGATTTCCAACCACGCCCACTTTCGATATGGAACATTTCGAAAATCTAATAAATTGACATAATTCGGTAACGAAAATGGCTAAAATGATATAGGTTGGTAGGATGAACCACTCAATCAATCTATTATGATTTTTGATAAATGTTTAGATGTGGGCGTGGCAACGCCCACCTTCAAGAGAGGCATTTGGAATATTCGACTGGTCAAAACTTTTGAACTTATTACTTCAGACTCATGAAATTTGGCACAACATATACTAGCAATATAGGTGATGAAATTGGACGAGATCTCTTCCCGACCACGCCCACTTTCGATATGGAAAATTTCGAAGATCACATAAATTCACACAATTCGGTAAGGTAAATAGCTAAGATAGTAAAAACTTTAGGTAAATCCTCCTAGGGCATATATCATTGTTATCCCGTTCTGAAAATTGCCGCTTAGACTTCCTTACTTGTTTCTTTCCAAAATTGTAAAAAATGCAAATAATCATGTACAACAAAGATAGATACAGATTCTTGAAGGAAATTTCTTTTTCAAAACTTATTTAGTATTAAATTAAAAAAATCATATTTCCGCCTATTTTTGGTTTTTTTGATCCAATTTTTTTACTAAATTTTGTTTATGGTTAATTATCATTATATGATGAATATTATAACCAAAAATATTCATTTCTCATATACTTTCAAACATATTTTTGGTTAATATATACTTCCTCTGCGAAGGTGTAGTTTTAGTCTTCAAGATTTGTGAACTCATTACATTAATTGTCATGTATTTTGGCGAGCTATATCCATCACAAAATAATATTGGACTTTTTTGCAAGGTTAGGGCCGAACTTCGGGCCCGTTGTTGAATTCTGATATCGAATTCGGACTCAGCAGCCAATTTCCCTCAAGAATATATATTTATTAATGTTGATTTTTTCATGTTTCGCAAATTTTCAAACCAAAATCGGGAGATCCAAAAAACATGCCAGGGAATTAAATTTCCTACAAAAATATGTTCAGGTAAATGGTTTTTTTCAACAATGATTTGTCGTTGGTCTAAATTGGAGGTTAAGTTTATTACAAGAGCGTATAACTGTTGACGTATGCCGACGACATCGACATCATTGGCCTCAACAACCGCGCCGTAACTTCTGCGTACTCCACATTAGAAAAAGAAGCGTAAACAATGGGTTTGACGGTGAACGAAGGTAAAACGAAGTACCTGCTGGCATCAAGCAAAGAGTCAGCGCATTCGCGTCTTGGCAACCACGTTGGCAGCAATATTTCGAGACAGTAAGGGACTTTGTATACCTGGGAAGCAGCATTAATACCAACAATGTAAGCCTGGAAATCCATCGAAGGATAACTCTTGCAAATAAATGCTACTTTGTCCTGAGTAGGCAATTGAGTGGTAAAGTCCTCTCTCGTACCCGTCCTGCTATATGGTGCAGAAGCAAGGACACTGACAGCATCTGACGAGGCGGCTTTGGGAGTATTTGAAAGAAAAATTCTTCGAAAGATTTATGGACCCCTATAAGTTGGCGACGGCGAGTACCGAAGAAGATATAATGATGAATTGTATGAGCTTTACGCAGACGTCGACATAGTTCAGCGAATTAAAACCCAGCGGCTTCGCTGGCTAGGACACGTGGTGCGAATGAACGAAGACGCTCCGACCCAGTAGGTATGTATTCTTATCGGTACCCGCCGGTGGAAGTAGAAGAAGAGGGAGGCCACCACTCCGATGACAGGACCAAGTGGAGGCAGATCTGAGAACACGCGGTGTCTCCAATTGACGCCAGTTGTCTCAATAAAGAGCCGACTGGCGAAACATGTTAGACGGCCAAAATCGCCCAGGCGGTTAAAGGCTATTTTAAATAAGTAAGTAAGGAGGTTAAGTCTGTAAAATCTATACTAGCACTGATAGACCTCTAGACTTTAATTTAAAAATCTGAAAAAATTACAGTAATTACAGAGTCGACCAGGCATAGCCAATTGTTCCTGATCCTGTCGAAATATCGACAAATCTATACTATTATATAAAAATCTAACTCGAAATTATGTTACGGGTAAACAGGCAATCCACTGGCCCGATTTTTTTCATTCAAATTTTAAAATATCATAACCCGCACACAAAAGGTAATAGGGCCATTTTTTTAATTAAAAATTGTATTAAAAATATTTTTAATTTAAATAACTTTTATATGGAAACCCATCATTGCTTGGTCGTTTGCAATTCACTCTATTGTGCTTAGAGAGCATCAACAGAGTAATATTGTTCTCTTTCTTCGACGTACACGCACACACACACGCAGTTCGACGCTTAAAACAATCAGTTTTGTTTGATTTCGAGTTACTCAATTTTACTATATGCAAGCAATTAAAGACATACATGGATGAAGGGGGTATGTCGCATTTTGAGTGAAACGAGAAAATTGACTTTAATTACTTTTTTTTGCTTAAACATTTGAGGTTTTTTCAAATCTTTATGGAAAACTGACAAAAAAATTATGCAAAGCCATAAAAGACGTTGCATAATATGCAATAAAAAGCATAAGTTTATATTTAGTGTTTTATATGAAAAAAACGGAACATACCTCCTTCTTCCACAATTCATATTGAAAAGTTGTGTACATACCCCCTTCATCCATGAATTATCTTCTACAATTTTAACGATAGCCAAGTTCTGATAAGGCAGAAATATAGATATTCATAAAAACTATTCACCAATGCCAAAAACAGAAATTGAGTGAGAATGCGACATACCCCCTTCATCCATGCATGTCTACAATTGTGTTAGAGAACAGAAACATGAGCGCTTTAACAGGGGAGGCAAGCTGCACACATATAACAGCTGTACAAACAAGCAGCTGGACGCTGAAAAATAGAAATTTTGCTTTACAGCAGGTATTGAGTGTTTTTATTGTAGCTCCGTACGCTCAAGTTTGCTGCAATCATTGCTGCACGCAATAGCATAGTCAATTTACTCAACAATGGTTGAAGCACTGACTTTTTTTGCAACTCACCTCGCAGTTGCACTCAAATACAAAAGTATTCAAATACGTTAAGGTATTGAGCATTAGGCGCATTCTTCTGGTAATGAACCAGAGATAGATAAACAATTTTACATGTAAATGCAACAACAACGACGAAAGCCAGATAAATCCACATAGAACTCTGGTTCACGCTGTGTTTAATTGGTTTTTTGGTGTCAACTTGGCAGCACTTGCACATGAAGTGTCGGAATTGACAGTTCACAGTATACCTACAAAATTTGGCAGCTATATTTCAAAGTGATTTTCTCAATTAAGCAATAATAAATAATTGTTCTTCCATGGTTTTATTTAACTTTAAATTATTTTCAGTTATTTTCACGCTCTGTTTGTTTGTTTCCTTTCTTCTTGCAGTGAAAAGCGACGTTTTCTGTCAGTGCTGCCAACTCACATTACCATGAACCGGACTGTTCCCGTGAGAATCGAGCGTGAGCCGGAGCGATAACTACCAGAAGAATGCGGCTATTGAGTCACAATTTTATAAAAAACTGCCGTCGACGCTCTCGCCAATATCATTTTGGTAAACATTTGAAGACATGCATGGATGAAGGGGGTATGTCGCATTCTCACTCAATTTCTGTTTTTGGCATTGGTGAATAGTGTTTATGCAGATCTATATTTCTGTCTTATCAGAATCGGCCTATCGTGAAAATTGTAGAAGATAATTCATGGATGAAGGGGGTATGTACACAACTTTTCAATATGAATTGTGGTAGAAGGGGGTATGTTCCGTTTTTTTCATATAAAACACTAAATATAAACTTATGCTTTTTATTGCATATTATGCAACGTCTTTTATGGCTTTGCATAATTTTTTTTGTCAGTTTTCCATAAAGATTCGGAAAAACCTCAAATGTTTAAGCAAAACTTTAAAGCCGATTTTCTCGTTTCACTCAAAATGCGACATACCCCCTTCATCCATGCATGTCTTCATTAATTGAAAAAAATGCGCAAGTGGATTTTTTTATTTACACAGAAAGGTAGATTATATTTCTAAATACAATTATAAAAAAGTACATGAAAAAGTAAGTAAAATTCTAAACATATTAAAAAATATATTTAAAAACAATTTTAAACAACAGAAATGGCGAAACGTAAATCAAATTTATCGAGAAGCTCGAGAGGAGGACGGAAAATGGCGCGACTTAGAAGTGTAGGAGCGTCAACAAGAGGGGAAGCCACGCTGCATTCACAACCTGCAATCGCAGATAGGTCTGCGTTTAATTATAGGCAGCAATTGAATTATATAGGTGATATTAGAATAGCATTTATTTTCGTAACAAATCGCTTACATATGAATGCAGGTGATTCACTTCTTTCGATTGGGGAGATGACAGAAATTTGTGTGCACTGTAGTGCTGTAAAGTGGCGAAAGGAACCAAAGGGAATTTGCTGTAGCAGTGGCCGAGTTCGACTTAATGATATTCCTGAACCTTCAGGTTTACTTTGCTAAGCGGAACACACGAATCATCACACCATTTCCTTAAGCATATTAGAAAGTACAACAGCTGCTTTGCAATGACATCGTTTGGTGGCAAAGAAGTCAAAGAAGGTAATTATATGCCTGCTTACAAGGTTCATGGTCAGGTTTACCTTCTTATTGGTAGCTTGTAGAGGTATACGCCGTCAAATTTGTCGGCGGCGGCGGCGTAAGGCCCATTTTATAGCGGCGGCGGCGGCTACGCCGGCGTGGTGGTATACAAAAATTGCATGTTGAATTTAAAAACTCCATATATTTCAATTGTAGGGATTTTTATTGAACTGACAAAAAATTTTGGGTACATTTTTTATGTAATGTAAATGAACGTAACTTTAAATGTTTCACATTTTATAATATAATATAGAAGAATACTAAAAACATAACGCATAGCAGTCTTTTAATCAAATTCTTACACTGAAATAACTATGTTACATATTGAGTCTAGGACTAAAATTATGTACATTAACCGAAGGCTTTGTTATGATCACTACAATATGCATGTGTGATTTAAAATATATGTTTATAGTGTAATATTATATCAATTCAGTCTTTGTATACATTGTTAACATAAAAGTAAAGCTATTGTAATGCTTACATTGATAGAAATTTACTTATTTAGTTTAAAAAAAAAAATTTGTACCATTTCACTTCTTTGTACAGTTGTTGTTGTGTATATCTTATGTTTATAAAGTTGTATGTGTCTCTTTTCATAGCGAAAAATAATCATTTTAAATATTCTGCACAAGACTCGTAGTTGTCATGGGTAAAAATTGTTTTGTTAATGTTGTGAGGGCTTAGCTGTGACCGCTTATTTGTGACTGCCAGACCATCTATAGAAAAAACTCGCTCACTCGGCGTACTTGTTGCAGGATGCATACAACTTTTTTTGCTAGCTTGGATAGCAAGGGCATTGCAGCCGCCTTTTCCCTCCAAAACTCTAAAACATTCTGATTGGAGGACAGACTTAGCAGCAAATGACATTCTGCTTCTAAATTAGAGTTTTTCAAACTCGAAGAATACCGCTTGGCAAGTTTCAATATTTTAGAAGAAGGTGAAGTTTCTTCAGAATCGTTTACACTATTTCCGTTTTTTGATGAATCACCAACAAGTCTTTTATACATCTCTATCAAAAACTGCACTTCTGTCTTACATTTGCTTTTGCAGTATTCTGTAACACAATCTAATGTGTTAAAACGCGGATCCAGCAGCGTTGCGCATACTAAAATATCAGTTATTGGAAATCTATAGTCAAGTTTACTCTTCATATTTTTTTTTATTTGTTGCAATAAATGATCGTGACAAAAGCTGAAATTATTCTGATTTAAATCAGTGTCATCGTTTTCAGATAATATTGATAATATCTCAGTTCGAATGATTAACGCAAGAGAAATCGATGGGTATGAGTCCCCAGAAAGAATATTGACAGCATCTTTGAATTTTTGCAAAAAGTCTCTTAATTTATACAATAGTAGTACTTCCGTTTCGAGTAAAATTAAGTCAGTTTTATTACAGTTTAAAAGAAGTTTATTAATGGCAGCCCTTTGAGATCCAAGACTATCAAGTAATGATAAGACACTGTGCCATCTTGTAGATATCGAATTTTTAAGGGTGGTGTTTCTCTTATCCACCAAACTGCCATGCAAGTCATTGGTATTATTTATGTTTCTATATACTTCCAAGGACACATCATCAAGGGGACCGAACCCTTCGTCGTAGTCGACCCATGAAGCGTCTTATGAAGCCAGGAGTTCTTCCAAGTTATCAATTTTTGACAAAATCTCTTTTTGTATGGCATCGGCCTGTAAATTCAGAGTATGTGTTTTGAAACGTAGGGCTCGCGCGATTTTTTTACACTTTAAAATTAGACGATTTATTTCTGGAACGGAATCATACCCATCTACCGTAAGCAAATTGTGAAGCCCATGCCCAATACAGAAGTGGTTGTTAAGGCTACCCAAATCGATGGCTTCCTTCATATTACTGCCTTGGTCAGTGACAACGAAATTCGAACCAAGCTTTACGTTAAAGTATTCAGTTACTTCCTCAATCTCCTGCAATATGTTGTTTCCTGTATGGGACTTTGAGACATATTTTGTTTCTAGTGTGAGACTCGACATAGCGAAGTTTGTTGAAAGGTAATGAAAAGTAAAAGTTATATAATTACGCCTACAGTAGTTATCCGTCCATAGATCGAAAGTTAAAGCAAAATGTTCCATCCCAGATATTTTTCCTTTAACGACTTTTAAAACGCTTTCATAAACATCATCTAATGCTGTTGTTGCAATTGTTTTATAATGTGGTATATCATTATCGTTTACTACTACATGGTATTTTTTTAAAAAGTCTTTTATTCCATTGTGTGCAATTGTATGGAACGGTAATAAATCACGTGCCATCCATAAGGCTAAGTCCCTTCCCAACATCCATTTAGAATCAGTTGAACTTTTTTTTGGACATTTTTGAAAAAAATTTGCAGTGTAGATGAAGAAGTATTTTCTGCATCAAAGTGACGTATATTGTGCTCGTTTTTTAAATGACGTGTTAAATTCCCTGTTGAGACGTTCTTGCTGTGTGAAATACAGCTGCTAGATCCATCATCTTTTGCACTTTGGTATTTGTTTCTTTCAGGGGTCAACTGCTAATAAATTAGCTAAAATTATGGGGGAGGACTCTAAAGACGGGGTTTGGCCTCAGGATCACGAATCCGGAAGCGCTTTTTAGGGACGGCCTAAATAAATTACAATCACATGAAAACTTAAAACTTTGATCGCAAATATGTAACTCAAAATAATAAAAAAGCGCTTCCGGATTCGTGATCCTGAGGCCAAATCCCGTCTTTTAAGCCCTCCCGCACAATTTTAGCTAATTTATTGACCGGTCGTAACTCTTAAACTGATTACGATGGAATTTGGCACAAAGCGTACTAGTATCGTTGGGAGTATACCTGATGAAATCGGATAAAATCGCCCTCCAACCACGCCCACTTTCGATATCGAAAATTTCGAAAATCACCTAAATTGACATAATTCGGCAACGAAAATGGTTAAAATGATATAAATTTATAGGGAACCCCCCTGGTCATTATATAATGATTTTTTAATCATTTTTCAAAAGTAGGCGTGGCCCCGCCAACTTTTAAGGGAGGTATTTTTGAAAATTCGACTGGTCGTAACTTTGAAACTGATTAGGGTATACCGATGAAATTTGGCACAAAGCATACCAGTATCGTTGGGAGTATACCTGATGAAACTGAAAAAAATCGCTCTCCAACCACGCCCACTTTCTTTATCGAAAATTTCGAAAATCACATAAATTGACATAATTCGGTAACGGAAATGGCTAAAATGATATAGTTTGGTAGGATGAACCCGTGGTCATAACATTTAAACTGATTACGGTAGAACGATGAAATTGGTACAAGCATACCTGATGTAATTGGACGAAATCGCTTCACGACCACGCCCACTTTCGATATGGAAAATTACGAAAATCACATAAATTGACATAATTCGGTAAGGTAAATAGCTAAGATAGTAAAAACTTTAGGTAAATCCTCCTAGGGCCTATATCATTGTTATCCCGTTCTGAAAATTGTCACTGGGTATCTAATGTTCGGTTCACCCGAACTTAGACGTCCTTACTTGTTTTTTCTTTGTATTTTTCTTCTAGTTTTTACATAGAAGAAATCAAATCAGAAAAACAATTTACAGAAAATACAGGAAAAAACTGGAAACATTCATAGTGTCCAAAAACGAAAAAGCATGCGGCTAGAATACTAGAAAACGGCTAGTCTGAGAAAATTTCAGTGTAGACAGTTTTTGTAAGTTCAATTTCCTACAAAAATAAATATATATTTTTACTAATATTGCTAGTCAGTTTTATTATAAAAAAACTTTTATACTTTTATATACCAAGAATGAGGTAAGGTCTACAAAATCTAAACTAGCAATGCTATCACAATTCTGAAAATTAAAATCTATAAAACTTTCCAAAAAAAAATTTTGTTTAGCTGGCTCAGTTATACATAACTTACTAGTCGCTTGGTGGAGGCGAGACGACGCGCATCAACGCGTTCCGGCATGCGGCCCGCGCCGCGCCGCTCCCCCATCCCCCTCCAACTCTTTTTTCCTGCCAGCCGGTTATATCTTACCTTTTCATTATCTCTACATATAATAAAATTGTAAATTTATGTCTGTCTGTCTGTATGTATCTAAGTTATCGGCCAATATTTGGACCAGTCCTTTTCTACCTTTTGGTGATAAAAATTAACTGTTTAAAACACCCCAGCGGTACAATTGAAAATGTGTCATCGATCAAAATCTTTTTATTGTTGTTGTCCAAAGTTATTGAAAATATGTTCTTTTTCATTTGGGAGTTATTTCATTATGAAATGATTCCCAACAAAATTTTATGAAATAAGTCCCAACGCATTGGGAGTTATTTCATTATGAAATAAGTTCCAATTTGTATGGAAAATATTTGGGAATTATTTCATTTTTTTTTTTGGATTTATTTCATTTGGGATTTATTTCGTGGTACCTGTTTTGATCACAGTATGGTATCTACATTACATGTTTGACTAAAAAAAATTATAATAAATAAAACAAACTAAGTTGAAAAAGTAAAAAAAATTAACGAAACATTTTAGTCCCCACCTATCGAATCAGTACGTTATAACTTCCTTGCTTAGGAAAAAAGTATAATTTTGTGTGCTAAATCCTCATAATTTTCTGAGATTTTTAGATTAGTGGTATAGAAATAAATATCTAGGCGTAGTAAATCCGGATTTCGATTTAAGCCAAATTATAATTTGTAGTGTCCGACCGAATATTCGGCCAAATTTCGGTATTAGGCCTATTCGGCTAGTATTTTTTATTCGACTTCGGCTACGGCCTTCGGCTGAAAAGGCCGAATAATCGAGGCCGAATAATTGATGTGTTTAATAACAAAAAGAAATTGACTGAATTTTACGAGTTTTTGATTTTTTATAAGCGACAGAAAATCGCAACTTCCAGTAATATTTTTGTGTTATTGAACAGGCCTAAGATTTCGAACGATAACTTACCCAAAATTATTCAATATCGCCACCTTAATTATACAAGTATATCAATCAATTCGTTTAAAGTGTCATCACTTTCGATTACTTGGGTTCAGACTGTAGTCAGCTGTTTTTTCTTAGTGCATCTGTAGAAAATGCAAAATATTTTTTTATACTTTTTTTATACATTGTTAAAATGCTATTAACATAAAGACTGAATTTCTTTATGTTTGTTTACAACTATGCACATATCGCAACCTAAATCAAAAACCGAAATTTGTTTAGGTCGCTTTCTTGGCATAGATTGCCTAATAAAAAGTAGTACAGCCAATACAAAACATTTTTTTTTTCTTTTTGGCTATTATCGTTACACTTTAAAGAGCACGGTGAAGCAAAGTTTTTAAAAATAAAATGACTTTTGTGCGATTCAGAAGCAATTAACGGAAAGTTACTCTGATTTGAGTTGTGACTCTTTTTGATTTAGTGTGCGATATGTATTTTTGTAAGGTGTTTTGTTTACTCAAGAAACAAAAATAATGAATTGTTATGAAATAAAAAAAATCTCTTTTCTTATTTTGGTATTCGGCTTCGGCTTCGGTTTTCGTTCCAATATAGGATTATGCCGAATATTCGGCTACGGCTTCGGCCTAAAATCCAGTTTCGGTCGGACACTAACAGTTTGTCTATGTAATTTTAATCAAAATTCTTAGTAAAATCGCAAAATATGGCTATTTTTACGTTTATTTACTAAATTTACGTAAATTTGCGAAACATTTTTTTTATTTCAAGCAAAAATTACAACTATTATGGTAGCATTATTACCGGCAGTTTTTAGAGTGCATGTGGCGACTTACACGAAAATCTCCAGTAGCTTTAGGCGCACACAAAACGTTTGAAGATCACCGGTATTTAGAACGATCACTTCCTGAAGATTGCCACACATATGACAATGATTGAATATTATGTATCATATCGGAAGTATCTGGGTCATAAAAAATCTTCAACTTTGCTTTTGCGTACTCCATGAACCATCTATTATTTCCGAGAAAATCCCAAAAAATTACTCAGTGACTTCATCTGAAATCAGCACCAAAGCGACAGAGGAGAAGATGTTCCGCTGGTGGCCTTCGAATAGGTGGAGTACGTGGTAATATTTCCATGGGCATGTCCTGGAAGTGGAGTATGTAGTCCTCTCCCAGGACATCGCCATAGAAATAGGGCCACATTTTTTGTATGAAAAGAATGAAGAATTTTGGT
Source organism: Campiglossa producta (assembly GCA_964058755.1). Lineage (NCBI taxonomy): Eukaryota > Metazoa > Arthropoda > Insecta > Diptera > Tephritidae > Campiglossa > Campiglossa producta. The sequence goes on along the minus strand of CAXKVI010000005.1, from coordinate 62,481,736 downwards.
GTCAAACAGCACTTTAAGGTGCTGCTGTAGGGGTAAAATTCCTCAAGTGGACCACCCAAAAATTCGATTTGAATGAAATTTGGTGAAAGTGATCTGCTATGTAAGAAAAAAAGTATCAAAAAAGTTCGCGTATAAATATTGGACAAGTACCGAGATTTACGGGTTTGAGTTCGCAATTTTTTTTTGTGTAAGCCTTTTTTTTTTTTTAATTGGAAGTCATGTAATTGACGTGGTAAGAAGGAACATGGAAACCGTTTTCCAAAGTTTTTTTTTTCGTTCTTTTATAAATTTAAAAAATTTTTATTGAAAAATTGTATAAAAAAAAATTGTATAATTTTTTTTCAAATTTGGACATTTTTAATATTTTTTTTATTTTTATTTAAAGCTTGATCTTTTTCTTTTAAAATGATACCTATTTGTAATTTTATTTATTTATCACGATTTTCACTGTTTGATCCCCAGTACAGCCTGTGTGGATTTAACTTTAGCTCATACCGAAATTATCGGAGCTATCGATTATATGGGGACGATGTGTGTGATATTATATCTATGAGTTTCAACATCGATATTTCACATATAAAAAAAGCAATACTTACGAAATTTCACGTTCTTACGTGTTTAATTACAGGAGTTATAGCCCAAAATCCGTTTATCGGAATAATCGATTGTATGGGAGCTATGTGAAATATTTACGCCATCTCTATGATTTTCAGCATCGATATTTCACATATAAAATAGCAACACTTATAAAATTTCACGTTCCTTCGTGTTTAATTACAGGAGTTATAGCCCAAAATCCGTTTATCGGAATAATCGGTTGTATGGGAGCTATATGTTATATTGGTCCGATCTTGCTGGTTCCGACAAATGATTCCTATATTGGAAAATGGTGGCCGCATACCAAATTTCAGCCAAATATCTCAAAAACTGAGGGACTAGTTTGCGTTCAAACAGACAGACAGACAGACGGACAGACGGACATGGCTAAATCAACTCATCTCGTCATCCTGATCATTTCGGTATACTTATTGATGGGTCTATCTCTTCTTCATCTCATATTTACAAACATCGGACCAAAGTTATAATACCATTTCATGTTCATGAAAGGTATAAAAATAGCGATGCTTCCAAAATTTCACGTGCCTACGTGTTTAATTACAGGAGTTATAGCCCAAAATCCGTTTATCGGAATAATCGATTGTATGGGAGCTATGTGAAATATTTATGCCATCTCAATGATTTTCAACATCGATAATTCGCATATAAAAATAGCCATGCTTCCAAAATGTCACGTTCCTTCGTGCTTAATTATAGGAGTTATAGCCCAAAATCCGTTTATCGGAACAATCGATTGTATGGGGGCTATGTGAAATATTTATCCAATCTCGATGATTTTCAACATCGATATTTCACATATAAAAATAGCAAAACGTCCAAAATTTCACGTTCCTACGTGTTTAATTACAGGAGTTATAGCCCAAAATCCGTTTATCGGAATAATCGATTGTATAGGAGCTATGTGAAATATTTATCCCATCTCTATGAGTTTCTACATCGATATTTCACATATAAAAATAGCGATGCTTCCAAAATTTCACGTTCCTACGTGTTTAATTACAGGAGTTATAGCCCAAAATCCGTTTATCGGAATAATCGATTGTATGGGAGCTATGTGAAATATTTATCCCATCTCTATGAGTTTCAACATCGATATTTCACATATAAAAAAAGCAATACTTACGAAATTTCACGTTCTTACGTGTTTAATTACAGGAGTTATAGCCCAAAATCCGTTTATCGGAATAATCGATTGTATGGGGGCTATGTGAAATATTTACGCCATCTCTATGATTTTCAGCATCGATATTTCACATATAAAATAGCAACACTTATAAAATTTCACGTTCCTTCGTGTTTAATTACAGGAGTTATAGCCCAAAATCCGTTTATCGGAATAATCGGTTGTATGGGAGCTATATGTTATATTGGTCCGATCTTGCTGGTTCCGACAAATGATTCCTATATTGGAAAATGGTGGCCGCATACCAAATTTCAGCCAAATATCTCAAAAACTGAGGGACTAGTTTGCGTTCAAACAGACAGACAGACAGACGGACAGACGGACATGGCTAAATCAACTCATCTCGTCATCCTGATCATTTCGGTATACTTATTGATGGGTCTATCTCTTCTTCATCTCATATTTACAAACATCGGACCAAAGTTATAATACCATTTCATGTTCATGAAAGGTATAAAAATAGCGATGCTTCCAAAATTTCACGTGCCTACGTGTTTAATTACAGGAGTTATAGCCCAAAATCCGTTTATCGGAATAATCGATTGTATGGGAGCTATGTGAAATATTTATGCCATCTCAATGATTTTCAACATCGATAATTCGCATATAAAAATAGCCATGCTTCCAAAATGTCACGTTCCTTCGTGCTTAATTATAGGAGTTATAGCCCAAAATCCGTTTATCGGAACAATCGATTGTATGGGGGCTATGTGAAATATTTATCCAATCTCGATGATTTTCAACATCGATATTTCACATATAAAAATAGCAATACGTCCAAAATTTCACGTTCCTACGTGTTTAATTACAGGAGTTATAGCCCAAAATCCGTTTATCGGAATAATCGATTGTATAGGAGCTATGTGAAATATTTATCCCATCTCTATGAGTTTCAACATCGATATTTCACATATAAAAATAGCAATACTTACAAAATTTCACGTTCCTACGTGTTTAATTACAGGAGTTATAGCCCAAAATCCGTTTATCGGAATAATCGATTGTATGGGAGCTATGTGAAATATTTATCCCATCTCTATGAGTTTCAACATAGATATTTCACATATAAAAATAGCAATACTTACAAAATTTCACGTTCCTACGTGTTTAATTACAGGAGTTATAGCCCAAAACCCGTTTATCGGAATAATCGATTGTATGGGAGCTATGTGAAATATTTATCCCATCTCTATGATTTTCAGCATCGATATTTCACATATAAAAATAGCAACACTTATAAAATTTCACGTTCCTTCGTGTTTAATTACAGGAGTTATAGCCCAAAATCCGTTTATCGGAATAATCGGTTGTATGGGAGCTATATGTTATATTGGTCCGATCTTGCTGGTTCCGACAAATGATTCCTATATTGGAAAATGGTGGCCGCATACCAAATTTCAGCCAAATATCTCAAAAACTGAGGGACTAGTTTGCGTTCAAACAGACAGACAGACAGACGGACATACGGGCAGACGGACATGGCTAAATCAACTCATCTCGTCATCCTGATCATTTCGGTATACTTATTGATGGGTCTATCTCTTCTTCTTCTCATATTTACAAACATCGGACCAAAGTTATAATACCATTTCATGTTCATGAAAGGTATAATTACAATACTGTCAAACCATTAAACATGAGTCCGAAATTAGTGTATTTCCCTTCCTGCGATGGTCGTCCGATATGAGCTAAATTTCATATATTGAATTAGCCTGAATAGGAGTCATTTATGACTCTTATTTGCATCAGAAACGGCTCATATAGAGTCTAAATAGGAGTCATATATGGCTCCTTTATGAAGCTTTTCGGATGCATTTATGACTCTTACAAGTCATATGCTGCACATTTTGGGTTCTTAAATGGCGCCTTTTTGGGATTGGGATGGGGACACTGGAATTGCGGAAGCATACATGAAACTCGGGCATTAGACATATTTGTGGGGAGAGTCCTGGAAATGTATATATCTCCTGTGACAACAAAACCAAGTAAGTGGCATTCCCGTGACACATGCAAAACCCAAGTACATAAACCAATTTTCTTTGAATGTAACGTTAGAAGCGCTCTTCAATAGCTCATAGTGCATGTTTCCGTTTTATTCCCAAGTTAGCTTAAAATGCAAGCTTCAGTTTTTCGTACCTCAAATAATGGCTGAGTTATGATAAGCACTGCTAACGTTACATTCCCAGACACTGGAAATAAGTGGGAATTGGTTTTGCATTTGTCACCGGAGAACTACTTACTTGGTCTTTTGTATCACTGGAGATATGTGGTACAATGCGGCAAAGAATCACTTCTCTATTGGTAGGTATACTTATGCCATCCACCAGGAAAAATACCATAATATAGGTGTCCAGAAACAATTTCAGAATTAAAGCCGAAAAAAGTGTATATTTATCAGGAACAGTCCGCACGTGATGTATTGTGATTGAATTTTTATTTGAAATAAAAACATTTTCACAAACAAAATATGAATATTTGTTCAAAAGCTGTTTTGTTAAATGAAAACTCTCGAAGTAAAGTCATATTTTTCATCAAATTGGAGTCATAAAAGACTCCTATATGATCTTATTTCGGAGGCTCATTTTTTCACATATTTAGGACTCATATCGGACTACTAAATTATGAGCACTCCGAGAATGTTTGAGGGGGTAAGACTGGCGAGTATTGCATTGCGTAAGGCAGCAAACGAACATTCGACACTAATACAATTGTACAAGTCATTATGGTACGAGCACCAAACACGCAAAGGATCACTTTTGAGAAAATTTAGATGACAAATCGGTAAATGGAAAGGCACGTAGTGTCTGGACACCCTGGCCGGAACTGCAAATTTAAGTTGGCTTAGCAGCTCACAGGAGTCAACATCGCCGAGAATCAGCTTATATAGGAACATTACCCCAAGCAATATTCTGCGATTTTCTAGAGTTGGCAAATCAATAAGAAGAAGCCTTTATAAGAGGGAAGACGAAGATTTGAGTCCCAATTAAGGGCCCGTAGGGCAAATATCAAAAATTGTTTCTGCACTGAATCAATACGCTTAATATGAGTAATATATCCTGAGCTCCATACACATGAGCAGTATTCAAGTATTGGACGGACCAACGAAGTGTAAAGAACCTTGGTGAGATAGGGATCATTAAACTCCTTAGCCCAGCGTTTAACGAACCCAAGAGTACCCATTGCTTAATTTATAATAGCAGATATATGTAAATTAAAGTTTCGAGTCGAATAGAACACCTAAATCGTTAACTGTAGATATGCGCGCCATAGGAGTACCGTAAAGCACATAAGAAGATAAGACAGGCTTGACACGGTGAAATGTCATAAAATTACATTTGGAGCAGTTTAAAACTAAAGCATTAATTGTGCACCAACGTTGAAATAAATCCAAATCAACTTGAAGTAGATTTAGACAAGTTAAGTCCGAAGGCAAGTACGAATAACAAATTTTTACATCATCTGCATACATAAGACCTCGAGAATGAGTCAAAATTTATGGCAAATCATTGGTAAAAAGAGTAAAAAGCATCGGGCCTAAATGACTGCCTTGAGGAACGCCGGAGGTAACATTAATTGATTTAGAAATAACACTTTTATACAGCACCTTTTGAGTTCTATTAGAAAGATAACTTTAAAGCCATAAAACCAAATTCGACGGAAACCCCAGTAAATCGAGCTTCTGAATCAGAATATCGTGATTCACTGAATCAAAAGCCTTACTGAAATCAGTATAAATATATAAATCACGTCCGTTTGCTTTTTTGCCAAAAAACCACTTCTGGAAGCGATTCTGTAGCTCCATTTGAAATATCTGCCTCCTATGCTCGCTACCGTAACGCCTCTCAACTGCACCCATCAATGCCTCATAGCTGTTCCTTTAACCTTCTGGAATAATTTGAAGGATTTCCGCTGCCGGTCCTTTCAATGCTAAGAATAGCGCAGCGACTTTGTCCTCAGCGCTCCAGCTATTCACAGCTGCTGTCTTCTCAAATTGTAGCTTAAATACCTGTAAAGGGACAGAACCGTCAAAGGATGTGGTTTTTACCTTGGGTGCGCTTGTTGAAACCACTGTGCGATTCAGCTGCAACTCCTTGATGCGATTTCTTAACGCATCCACCTCGGCCTCGACTTTCTGCATTATTTTCTTGTCCTGCATTTTTAGCTGTGATGACATACGCTCTTCCTGCCCCTCCAGCTGCAATGCTATTTTTGAAGATAACCGGGCCTCCTGATCCTCAAGTTGAGCTGAGATCTGAGAAGTCATGCGTGACTCTTGTTGCTCCAACTGAGATGCCATGCGTGTTTCTTGTTGTTCCAACTTTGATGTTATGTTCGTCGACATCTGAGCCAATGCAGCCAATAACGAGTTTGTGTCCACATTTTCCACTGAATTCGGAGTATCCTTCTGCTCTTCAATTTTGGTCGCTCCCTCTTCCGAATGCTGAAAAAAAATGATCGTCAACGTTGATTCCTTCCGTTTCCATAGCCTCTCGCAAACGTGATTGAAGCTCTGCTTTATTGCCTGCTGTTGTCAGTCCACGTCGTTGTAACTCATTTTTGAGTATCGACAAAGAGATGGTGTGTGTCGATTCTTTGGCGTATCGTGAAAATATGGTCGATGGTAGACTTACCAGGTCTAAAGCCACACTGATAAGGTCCAATCAGTTTGTCTACGATGGGCTTCAGCCTTTCACACACCACGCTAGAAAGAACCTTATATGCGATATTAAGAAGACTGATTCCGCAGTAGTAGGTGCGGTTAGCGGGATCGCTTTTCTTGTGGATTGGGCAGAGCACACTTAAATTCCAATCCGAAGGCATGCACTCGTCTGACCATATTCTGTATAAGAGCTGATGCATGCTTTTTTACCAGCTCTTCGCCTCCGTGTTAGAGCAGCTCGGCGGGTAGTCCGTCTTTTCCAGGCGCTTTGTTGTTTTTGAGCCGGGATAGAGCTATCCTCACTTCATCATAGTCAGGTGGTGATTACAAAAGAACGATGAAATTTGGCTAAAAGCATACTAGTATGGTTTGGAGTATATCTGATGAAATTGGCTAAAATCGCGCTCCATATCGAAAACTTCGAAAATCACCGAAATTGGGATGAATCCCCTAGCCATTCTATTATAATTTTTTGATACATTTTTTAAAGCGGGAGCCCACTTTTCAGGGAGGCATATTTGAAAATTTCACGGGTCATAATTTTTAAACTGATTACGGTAGAACGATAAAACTGGTACGAGGTATACTAACATAATAGGGAGTATACCTGATGCAATTGGACGAAATCGCTTCCGAACCACACCTACTTCCGAAATGGAAAATTTCGAAAATCATATGAAAACTACCGCTGGGTATTTAATGTTCGGTTTACCCGAACTTAGACTGCCTTACTTGTTATGAATATCTTCAGTAGTAAAAGTAGATTGTTGATCAACAGTTGTCAACATTGTTTATCCCTACTAATGGCGGCGATATACCAACAGGTTATCATAACCTCTAACGAGATTTTTAGCCGAGCTTCTCTTTCCAACTTGTGGTGTGTTGCTTTTGAGTTTTCCTACAAGTTGGCGGGACCTACAGTTTTTTGCCGACTCCGAACGGCACTTGCAAAGCAAATGAATTTTTTGCTGAGAAGCTTCTCATGGCAGAAATACACCCGGAGAGTTTGCCAAACTACTGCCGAGGGGCGACCCCGTTTAGAAAAATTGTTTTTCTAAATAATTTTGTGATGTTACTTTTGCCGGGCAACGAACCGTCACGACTTGGTGTAGAAGGCCGAACACTTAACCGCTACACCACGGCGGCCGCCATGTTTATCCCTACACTCATCGAAAAAATCAAGTTTTTCGTGCTTGATCTTAGTTTTTCCGAACTTAAAACGGCTCGAGAACGAAAATACTGGTGTAGAGAGTGGAGTTCTTAGATTGAGATTGATATTTGTGAGAACTAAATACTAAATTCAAGATCACGCAACGTTAAGTCAAGTGTTAATAAATCTAAAGAAAAATTTAAAAAATACGAAAATCAAGTATGCTTAATCTTGTTTATAGATCACCTAAAACTCAGATTAAGTTCATTGATGTCTCAAATTAAAATTCAATTTGATTTAAAATCAGTTTTTATTTTCTTACTTCGAGTAGTTTCTCTACTTTGTTCAAGACCTAAAAAAAATCAAATTAAGTAAACAATGCATTTAAATTAAGATTCTGTTATCTTAACTTCAATTAAACTCAATCCAAGTTGATTTTTGTTTCGAATATGAGTTAAAAAAAACCGTCTGTCTAAGCTGGAGTTAAATGGTGGTCGGCGAGCAGTTTTTTTATTATTGTTGTTATATTATATGGTTGAGGGAGTTGGCCGGGGTTCCCGGTTCGAATCCCACCTCAACCGAAAATTTTTTAATGTTATTTAGTTTATTATTTTTATATTCCATCAAGTCTCGTGGACTGTATTTTGGTAGTAACACTCTGTGTGTATTAATTGGGGCGAGCCTTTGGCTCTGAGAATGCTTCTTCGGCTATACTCATTTCCGTAGAAACCCCCTCAAAGTTTTGGTGGTGAGCACTTGGCTCTGAGGCATTGGCGGCTATTGGCTTACCCCATTTTGCTTGTGAAAAACCACGATTTGTGATTGCGACTATAAGCTATTTATTCCGAATATTCCACAAATTATCTGCGAATTACAATAGTATGTAATGCAGATGAAATAAACGAAACCACGTTATGTCGCTTAAACATCTTCAAATAAGATTTTATTTTCTTAATTCGAATACATTTTGAACTTACATCAAGTTCCGCAAAAACTAAATTTAAGTTACTTAAATTGGACATGCTCGATCTTAAATTAAGTTTCTGTTATCTTAATTTCAATTCAGTTTAAACTCAAACCAAGTTGATTTTCGTATCGAATATGAGCCCAAAAAGATCTTTGAATACGATTTTATTTTCTCAATCCGAATATATTTAGGACTTACATAAAGTTCTGCAACAACTAAAGTTATGTTGCGCAGTGTTACTTAAATAGGACATGCTCGATCTTACCTGGAGTTACTTAAAGCTCAAATCAAGTTCGTTTTTGATTTAAGGTTAAGATTTTGTTTCTCAATGTAAGAAAATTGTGAACTTGATTTAAACTATTGAATAAAAATACTGTGACGAATTCGATGATTCCTTGATTATTTTCCCTGAGTTCGATCACTGTACGTTAAATAAAACACTCCGATTCTGCTTAATAATTAGTAATACGCTTTATTCAGTACTAAAAACCGTAGTACAAAATCGCGGGTTAATTCACTGTTCAGTACTTCACTGTACAACACTTCAAAATAAACTGATTGATTTGCGTTGTATTTGCGCGGTTTATATACCCTAGCAGACAGCAGCTTCACAACCTAGAAATGTCTACACATTTCTGGTTTATTCGTGCAACAGTGTTCTCGAAGCTTTTATCTAGCGTCATCTCCTCTTTGTGCCACATTCGCAAACACGCGAGCTGCCTCTCCCTCGCTCGCTCTCACGACATGTTGTTTTTTTTTCTTTTTTAAAGGTGCTTTAGAGGTCGCGCTACTCGTTTTTATAAAAAAAAATGAGATGCTTGCAAATTTAATTTTATTTTAACACACAGTAAAAATAAAAGTCTAACTTCAACACCTTTTTGATGTTTATATATAACAACGCCGAAAAGTATTTGGCTAACTTAGCCGTAACCACCGCCGCGTTCGCAGCAACCCTGCGGCCGGCCACCTCACCACACCTCACACGCACACTAACACAATTACACATACACCAAATGTCAACACCAAAATACCCACACATCATAAACAAATTACAATCGTTTTACCCAAAGTATAGACAGTAGTTGCACTCACTAACACAAACGTACTTATATTCACCTCCATAGAGAACTTCGGGTTGCAGTCAACTATTTTCAGCCATTTCAGGGTGTTGTGTTGCAAATTTTATGAGGTAATAAATTACTTTAAAAGAGGAGAAATAGTCAAATTTAGGATTTTGCGTTTTAAGTAAAACTATATATGTATATATTAGGTTATATTTCTAAAAAAAAGAAATTACTATTTTACAACTCAACCAAGAACCAATGCACAGCGTTTTTTCTCACGCATAGGAGTATTCAGTCGAAAACAAATACAGCTTTATTGCGTTGCGTGACATTTATAACTTTGACAAATACGCACAAAACCAAAAAATATACAAGGAAAAATCAGCTGATTATGTCATCGTACCCAAAAAGATAAAACTAGATCAAGTCTACGTTAACGCGTGTTAAAACGCGGTTATAAGACAGGTTGCCTTTGTCTACGTGCATTTATGTCAGCTGTCAAAATTAAATGTCACAACGAGACGCTACAGTTGTTTCTGTTTTCAGAGTACTTTGCAATGTATTCCAATGTTGTTACTCCTTGGAGTATCTATTTTCAGAGCGATCGTGTCGTGATTTTGGTCAATAAAGCATGAGCAATGATCGGCTTTCAATAAGCTGAAGGTGGTCCGCTGAGGTATTAGAAAGTATTACAATTGAAGTACTCCAATATCACAAAATTGAAACACATGATCCAATGATTTTTGCAAAATTTTACGCAAAACAAATTTCGAAATTTGAGAATTTTTCGACAAAAAGCTTATCGTGCCAATCTAAATAAATTTCACTAGTGAACCTTTTTCATACATTTTCGCTCACAAATTATATGAGAGGGAGAAAATCCGCAAAGTAAGAAATTATTTAGAATCTGCCTGTATATTTTATTGTGGGTTAGAGTGTAAAATGTACTTTAAAAAACGTAAATGGTTGTTAATATTCGCAAAATTTGCTACGAAGAAGCCCATTGTATTCGAGAAACTGTAAAACGTATTCCAGAAAAATCAAATGTACTTCAGAAACATCTTCTGGATTGGAATTTGTTGTTTCTGAAGTAGAACTGATTATTTTGGAGTACATTTTCAAGCTTCTGAAGTCTAATTTACGGTCTCGAGTACAAATTACAGTTTATGAAGTACAATTTATAGTTTTTGGAGTACAGTTGATTATTCTAAAGCATATTTTACAGTTTTTAAGATACAATTGACTATTCTGAAAATAATTGTATGGGTCTTGGACTACCACTCACTATTCTTAAATGCATTTAACCTTATCTAAAGTATTTTTACGGTTTTTGAAGTACGAGTGAAAAAGGTGTAGAAAAAATAGTTCTATTATAAATTTAGTTTTTTGATTATTATGTGTTATCCGTCATAATTTGTAGGATGTTCTTGAGCAAGCCCATTTAGTCTTGTATATTTATCTGTCTCTGTCCAACAATCTGAACGAAATAAAGTAGGTACTAAATTTAGCGTCAGATAGACCCATGGAAAGGGTATCAAAGGGTTGACGCTAACTTAAGTACCTACTTTATATCGATTATGAACATGCCTAAATTGTTTTAACCGTTTTAAACTGAAAGGAAAACCAGTTTGCAGGTCAACGTGAAGTATTAGAGAAAAAATCACTATCTAACAAATACTTCAACAAAATGCAGCCCTGAGTGATTAAACACAACCCTATCACGCGTGGTGAAAATCAAATGGAAATAAAAAAAGTTGTGCAAATGATGAAAATTTATATTAATTTGTTTCATTTATAACAGATTTGATTTTAGCCTCCCCAAAAAGGAGCATAAACGCAGAGGGTATTAGTTTCCTTTAGGGGTCAACTGCTAATATATTAGCTAAAATTATGGGAGATAGCTCAAAAGACGGGTTTTGGACTCAGGATCACGAATCCGGAAGCGCTTTTTTTAATTTTTTGTTTTAGTGAAAAGTTATGGTCAAAAAACCGAAAAATGACCCGGGTCCAATACCAAAAATGGGGCGCAATCCATGGTATTTATGTACGAAACACTTTTCTGAGTTGGCGGCCTTCGGCCGCGCTTATAAAAAATAACCCTGGGATACGCCATCCCAAGTCCGGACGTGTGACATAACCGTAGCTACCGCCACGGCGTTTTTAGGGACAGTCTAATAAAATTACAACAACCACATGAAAACTTGAAACTTTGATTGCAAATATCTCTGCAGAGAAGCAAAATATTAAAAAAGCGCTTCCGGATTCGAGATCCTGAGGCCGAACGCCGTCTTTTGAGCTATATCACATAATTTTAGCTAATTTATTAGAAGTTGACCCCTAAAGGAAACTAATACCACGCAGAGTGCATAAGATTAATTCATTCATTCAAGATGCAACAAAAAAGGCCTTGGGTAGCAACTGCCGTATGGGCGACTGTTATGGTACCCCCTGGGACATTGTATAGATGGAATAAAAAGGCCTCCGGCGGCAGCCACGATTACGTGCAGCTTGCAATGCTCCATCGCAACTTGTAGTTCATGGTTTTTGTTCACAATAACAATAGTCCTCATTTGACAGGTACTGGAAATACTTATCCGGTTAGTAATAAGTATTTCATCTTCTCCAGCTAATATTTAGACTGGACACTCCTAAAACAAAAACACATTAGTTTTTATATATAAGATGACTCATAGTTCATTAACACCGTACCTTGACATTAAAGCTACCAGATAATCGTATATTACTATTAAATAAATAGTATAAATAAATATAAAACTGCAAGCAAAATATTTTCTTTATTTTGTTTTGGAAAATTTCTAAGAATTTCAAATTCACCTCAATGTCCTCAACAGGGGTGCTTTTTTGCGCAAAACTACTATTTAATAGCATCGTTCATAAAGAGCCGATCATCAATATGCATTTCTACGAAATTTTACAATATGGCCTTTAATATACATTTTTTATACTTCTTGTAGTGCAGTAAATTCATGATATTATATTAATTCATGGAATATATACATTAAATTCATTTTTTTCTTGAAATATTTCTAAAGTTTTTTTTGTTACTGAAATGCAACCATGCGTCCGCGAAATTCCATCCTACCATGGATTTCAACTCTGAAAAATTCACCTCCATGGAGAACTTTCACCTCAGTGCAAACACTGGTTATACTGTGGTTTTACCTTTTGTACCCGCCACACGATCTAAATTTGCGCTCCCGCTTATTAAAGTTTAATATAAATTTTAAATTAAAGTCTTTTTATTTATTTTAAAGTCAAGGTGAGTACAGGGAAGTGTAATGTACCCAATTAGATATGGTCCTTCGAGCCGGATCAAACCAGCACCTATGGCTCTTTACTAGACGACTAAGCCGTCTAGGGCGGGGAGTATGTTTACGCGGCATAAGCTATGATTATTTCGTTCATTTCATATCTTCTGCATTACATGCCAATGTAATTCGCAGACAGTTTATAGAATTTTCTGAATACATAGCTTATAGCTGCTTCAACAAATCGTGGTTTTAGCACTCACGATAGCCTCCTATGCATACGCTTCGAAGGGGATCTACGCCCCTAATGACAACGATGCATATAAATAACTTTTGGAAGGGATCTACATCCCAAAATAAATACTAAGTATAAAACAATATAATGTGGGTAAAGTGAGTGTCAATCAGCTAAGGCTGCTAACTGCCTCAGGGCCTAGTGCTGAGTATCATTCAGCTGTTGCTGCTAACTGTCTCCTTAGGCCTAGTGCTCACCCTCATTAAATAAACTAAATAGAAAATTAAAATAATAAAATAAATAAAATTAAAAAGACTTTGGTTGAGGTGGGATTCGAACCGGCAACCCCGGCCAACTCCCTCAACCATATAATATAACAACAAAAATAATAATAAACTGCTCGCCGCCCACCATTTAACTCCAGCTTAGATATGGTCCTTCGAGCCAAAATTGTTGCCACACATATGAAAAAAAGCGAGGGAAAGAAGGACAAACAACAACATTAACAAAAAATTATAAATACAAAATAATTAAAAAAGGCTAAGTCCTTAAACTTTCCCTTAACCCCCCGGGTAGAAAATGTGGTAAATTTAAGGTAGGGCCTGACTAGATTTTCCCTTTCAAAATCGTGGGCCTGCCAGGGAAAACATAGTCAGGCCCTATCCAGTTTGTTAATGCTTTATAATGATGGCCCCTCCCAGTAATGTCTATGTAGGCACTGATTAGTTTTTTCTATGTTGGCCCCGATCAGAAAAATCGATCCTGGCCCAGGCTATTGTTGCCTATCTAGGCCCTGCCTAGTTTTTCCTAGATTGGCCCTGGTCAGAAAAATATTGGTGCGCCCTTGCTAGTTTGTTATTGGCAGGGCCACAGTAGCGAAACCTTGCTGACACTGACTAGCATTTATTAGTTAAAATGAAAACACATTTAATTATTTTGCAGTCATACATACATATATTATATTATATACACGTATTATAATTATGAAAAACCTAGAACTAAATTTTATTTTGTTAATTCAAATTGCAAACGTTAAAAGTACATACATATATTCCAATAATAATAGTAATAATGCTCTATGAATTAGTATGAAGTCCTATTAAAGTTATAGAGGTGTTAAGCAATTTTCATACGACTTAAAAAACAAATTGAAAATACATTTAAGTATGTGCAAAGAAATTTCATGAAATTTTCTTAAGTTGTAAGAAGTTTGAAATTTGTTCACATGTCGTATATCGATTTAGATTGTTGTTTTACATCAAAAGAAAGGTTACTTAATTACTTTTCATTTGATGTAAATATGGTTAAAATAGCAAATTAATTTGGTGTAAATTTCTGAATTTTGAAAATACATTTAAGTATGTATGTGTAAAAATATTTCATGAAATTTTTTTAAGTTGTAAGAAATTTGAATTTTTGGGTATTACCTCTGAAAAAGTCAGTAGTTGATGGAAAATAAGCCTTGCTAAAAATTAGCACTGAAACTTAACCCTTAGAGGTCGTTTTTTGTCATACAATTTGTATGGGGAAAAGGTAGATTTTTACAAAGTGAATTTTCTTTTAATTTTTGGAATTTTTCCCAAAAAAACGTTACAAATGTATGTATTTTTAAACTTAATGGTCTGAAATTTCTGTAGCATTTTGATTACTGCGATTATCATAAATATGAAACTAATCACAGCTATTTAAAAATGGCTAGATTTTGTATACATAAGTTGGCTATAGTACACAATCCAATCATTTTTAAATATCTGAAATTTGTTAAATAGATATGATAATCGCACTATGTAAAAATTTTGGGAAACTTCAAATCCTCCAATTTAATTATATGTAAAGGTTTTTTAGGAAAAGTTTCAAATTTTTTTTAGAAAATATCAAATCTTTTGCTATACAAAATGTATGGGAAACGGCGAAAACACAGCGACTTGTAAGATGTAAGACCCAAAAAAAAAATTTTTTTAATCCCCAAGTGGATGGAACCCGTTACTTTAAAAAATTAATTTTTAATAAAAACCACTTGAAACGTATACAGATCAATAAAGCAGATGAATAGGTGTAATGTTTTAATAATGTATTAAACGCACACATACATAAATATGCATATAAATATTAATATACTAAACTACTTATAACTAATCAATTTATAGGATGTATTTTGTTTGCCGGTGGGCTCTGTTGCCGTCCCAGTCTTTTGCATTTGTGAGACAGATGCCAAGAATACTGGCGAACTGTTGCTCGCAAATAATATCCGGAATATTTTTTGTTGTGTTAATGAAATCTGAAAGTATACATATAATTAAGTTCTGGTAGAAAAGAGAAGAAATAGAATCTCACCGAAAATAATTGAATAAATTTTGAAATACTCCTTTTTAAAAATGCGTTTTTCCGGCGATTTTTTGATGGCTGTGTATTTTATAGCAATGGAACGGGTCAATATGTTTTTCATTATATTTGCCAAGTTGGAGGCAAGCGTTTTGCGTCGGTTGAATAGGCTTGATAGAGCCACTTTCTGAAATAATAAATTAATTTTGAAATATTTCTTTCTTGCTAATACTAGTGGATATAATATACATATGAATATATGAATCCACTATAAAATATGCAACCCAAAACTAGCCGAAATCTATACGAAGGAAAAAAATGTAGTATTAGTATTATATCGCACTGCTAGACCGAAACAGAGATAAACTAAAAAAATTACTTTTTTCAGAAAACTCGAGAATCTATTTCCCTAATGAGGCAATCTTATTTTAAACTTTTAAAAGCCTTTTCTAGAGAGCGCGGTAGTATGCATAGCTTCAAAATTTTAGATCAGGGTGTGTAAAAAAATAAACCCCATGATTAGTGTTATTCCACACTGAAAAAAAAAATTCCTTATTTCAAGAAAAATTTCCCATATTTGGCTACAAAGACATGTCTTCCTTAACATAAGTAAATGTCTTTGGAGTCAAATAAGGGATATTTTCCTTGAAATAAGGAAACTATTTTTTCAGTGCGTAGTTTCAGCTAGTTTATGCTTTATTTACTAGCTTACAAAATCTTCACAGAAGACATCATCTTCTTCCAGCTTTTGGCAAAAACTATACAGGCCTTCCTCACAAGTGGCAGGCAATTCAATTTGATATTTTTCAATGAAAGAGTTCATATTTGTTGTGATGCGGTTCGAATTTGAAGCTGAATAGTCCATATTTCGTAAATCGTTAACTGCCTGCTTCGTTTCTTCAATTTCAGTTCGCAGATACTTGAAATCGGTTTGAATCCCTATTAACATATTAACGATTTCTGTCAAGACTAAAAAAAGTAGTTGAAAAAAGTACCACTATGCATCAAACATTATCCTTAGAAAGTTTTATGCAATTCTGACCCCGGAAACTCATGCTGACTTACAGTTGAAGTGATTAATAAAATCTTTCTGCATTCCACTACGTTTTGCAAATTTCATTGTTTAAGTATTCGAAAGCTGTAACGCATTACAACAACAACAAAAGTTTTTAAACTACCGAACCGACTTGAAATATTTGTAAACCATTCGATAGGTACATATTTTGATTCCCTTTTACCAACTTACTACTATCGTAGTTATGTTGGAGCACCTCTAAACATATGATGAGTAATATTTAGAAATATTTTACAAGTTTATTTCAGGGGTAGAAAGAGAACTTTCTGTGGCTCTGCCAAAAGCCATTTCAGAAAAAATAATTTCACTCCACCTTTAGTATTATTTAGCTTATCCTTTCAGGGTATGTCAGTTATGTCCTTTAAAATTATTATCCTTTAACCTACTAAAAACTCGATGTATTTTAAGAAGTTTTAATCTAAAAGAAGTCCTGAAAGTGTATATAAAAATATTTAAATGTGCACGGATTTTAAGATATTAACAAAAATGTGGACAGTAAATACCCTAGATTGGTTTTTTAATATGGGTATCAAAAGATTGGTTTCCATGATTTGGATATATCAACCCGTTTCGAGATTCGTTATACATGTGCAAGGTATTAAAATCATGGAATTTTGTAGTTTTTTTTCGAACTTAGTGTAAGCTGCTAGCTAAAACTTTATCTAAAAATCAGCACGGGTTTCCGTTATCCTAGAGCAATAAAACTTCCCACATACATATGTTCTTAGGCTAAAACGCATTTTATGGATATCAAATTTCGAACCAAAATTGGATCCATACATTTTTGGGACGCTCTAATATATGTATATACATACAAAGTACTTTACATACCATTGTTATTTAGAGTTGGAAGTGCGGGTGTGATATCTCGTATTCTTGACGATTTGTGTACACATTTTTTTAGATTTAGAAATTTCTTCGATTTTTTAGATGGCGGGGCTACAGGTGGGCTAGTAATTACTAATGGTCGTCCTAAATTAATTAATACAGTTATTAAGACAAAGATTACATATGTATATATAGATAATATCGTTCATTTACTGCAAGCTTCATTACATGGCCCAACCATATAGGCACATTTTATCCCGCCAAGGTAAAATTTTCATTATTATTTTCTTATCTTAGTTAACAACAACTTTGAATAAAGCGTCCTACAGTGGTCCAAAAATGTTCAACTCACCTAGAAGGCTTAAAGTTCAACCGTTTTACAAAAATTAAACGGGGTTCTTTTAACAAAAACCCAGAAGGTCAAAACAAACTCTTGTATCTAATTTAGCTAACAAAATCAAGATAAATCTATTAGAAAAGCTTGCAGTATTTTTGGGCCGTTCTAATACATATATGTACATCCATACGAACTTTGCATACCATTGTTATTTTGAGTTGGGCGTACAGTTGCATTTTCCCGTACTTCAGACGATTTGTGAAAAAACTTCAGATTTTGGAAGTTTTTGGATTTTTTAGATGGGGAAGCTTCAGGTGAGCTAGTAATAATTAATGGTCGTCCTAAAAAAATTAAATGCAGATACATATTAAGTCAAAGATTACATATGTATAGAGAATATGGTTCATTTGCTGCAAGCGTCATAACATAGCCCAACCACAAAAGGCACACTTCAACCCGGCCAAAGGTGATGTCACAATTTACCAAGGCAAATGAAAAGCCTGATGGGTGCTGCTGCTCATCTTTAACAGGGTTGCCATGCGTGATAGCAAAGAAATACTTTCCCTCCCACCTGCAGCAAATGATCGCTCAAATTTTTTTTATTACTCGTACTTTTTTTTGTTGACTTCTTCGACTTTGGAACTACACTATGGTGGATTTGTCTAGATGATGGGTTTTCGGGCTCTATGGTTCAGAGGTTCAACAATTTAAATAACGCACAAGAAACATAAAAAAGGGGGTAAAATAAAAATGAAATAAAGAGCATTAAAATAATTGGAATAATATTTATTTGAATAATCTTTTCGTTTATCTGAATAGTTGTATTGAACTATTGGATGAAACCGCAATAATTTGCATTTACAAATGTGTGCAAGTGGTCCCCAAAGAAGTAGTCCTCAATTGGTCCCCAAGTGGACCCCAAAGTGATCCTCCATGGTTCCCAAGTGGTCGCCAAGGAGGTCCCAAAGTTCCGAAAGTGATCGAATATAAATAAAAAAGTATTCAAAAGACTATAGCCGAATAAACAACTATTCGAATAGTTGTCAATTATTCGAATAGTTGAACAAACACCTATGCTTATGCACATTGTACATGCAAATTATTCCCACTCCTAATTTCAAGCATGCATGCTATAAGTTCGCTAGCATCGGATTCACCACACTTCCCATATTACTCACTACCGGAAAATATTCATGATAGCATGCACGAAAGAAAAAAAGATTCTTGTTTCATACTTACCCCAATCACTTGCGCTCATTTCAAAATCAAGGCCGCTTTCATTTCGAAAAGTATCAATCGACCGTCTTTGTATCTCAATCGATTGTCTGTGTAGCTCACTCGCCCGCCTTTGAAGTTCATTCGCCCGTCTTTGTAGCTCACTTTTCATTTTTGCTGAATTTGTGGCAGCGTTTTCGCTGTCTGTAAACGCGTACGGATGCTTTTTGAGTAGCGTTAGTCTTTCTTGAGCTTCTTTGTAAGTTTCTGTCCAAAAATAAGACCATTACTTCAAAGATGAAGGCCTAATTTAGAACTTTGAAGTTTTGACAGAAATGCACATAAAAATCAAATTTTCAAAGTTCTTTGTAAAACGCACTCAACGCTAACATGTACTTACTTGCATGACCGACAACTTCTATTGCATAACATTCCCAATCTGCAGACGGTGCTGACTTTTCAAGCAGTTTTTAAAAAATAACTTATTTTTGTTGGTCCATATGGCGGAGGGGGGAAGTATGTAGCCAGACTGTCTTTATCCTGGCTAAAATATACCCAATCCTTATAGACAATGTCTATGTCGCTACCCAAGTCACCAGAGTCTTCTGAAAACTTCACCAGCTTGTAGTCATACACATCAAATGCGGACATTCTGAAAAAACAATAATAATTTTTAAGAAAAGCAATACAAATGGTGTTACCTACGCGAAACTAACACCTGGTATTAAAATAGTTTAAACACATTGCACTCCACTTACCTCGATATGTGTATGATGCCTTTTTTATGTTGCTTCCACTAATTTCACTTTTTTATATTTTTATAAATTTATTGACACACAAACTTCAAATTAAATTTGACTATAAAAACGCTGACAGCTTTGATGAATTTATTTATAAATAAGACAAATTCAACAAGGTAGAATTGAAAACTGAAATATTTTGTTTTTGTAAGAATTTCCCTTCACAAAAATGTAAACAAGCCAATTAACCCTTTGCCACCCAAGCTGAGTTTTTGGGTCCCATACAATTGCTTAATTAAAAAATTGGATAGCACTTGAATACTTGTCGATAGCGTTTTAAAATTTGTCGATTTCCGCCGATGGTACCCCAGGAAGGTTGTCGCCACAGTATCGAAGAAACTGGTGAATTGGTTTCTATTAGAGTTATTTTTTTTTATACGGAAGTAAATACGCCTAACCATGCCCGACATTGTACGATTGAAATTAGCGAGGATATAGTCTTATAAAGGAAAATGTGTGTCTGCAAAAAAAATAATACAAACTCGTTTGGAACCGGTTCTGGATTTTGAAAAGGTTTCGTTTTGTTTTTATAATAAAATAACGGTTACGTTTAGTTTTCGGTTTCGAGAAGTTAATCGAACGTGACGTGTACGGTATTGATTCTATGCTCTCACAGCAGCCTTACTAGCTCTTGGAAGTATTCCAATCGTCGATTCCATCAATCCCGCGGCTTTGGTTGCCTCTTGCGAAAGGCATACCTCACTCGGGCATATTCTAAGCCCCTAACCCACAGCAGTCATGAACAGATTTTAATCGGTTACAGTTTTGTTTTTGGAAGCTCTAGTTGACAAAATATTCGACCATTTATTTTAGCTAAAATTTGAGAGGATCTAGCTAATCCTAACTCTAAACTCTATTTAAACGTGCGAAGAATTGGCGAAAACGTATTTGCTATTTCTTCACACTATTGAAAAAATTTAAAAATTCTCAACGGCTGATTTACACGGGTCGATTTTCTGGTCAATTGCTGCCGTTTCACTGCTTTTCGCCTTAAATACAAGGTGTAGATTGGCCGAATAGCTATTTATACGGTGGAACGACAAAAATCGAGCTTTAACAGAACGGGTTAATAATTTTTTTTTTATTTGACGGGAAAATTCCTACAGAAAATAGAGAACTGTTAAATTCACTATTAGTTTATTGAATATACAGTCAATCAAAAAAGTATTGGGAAATAGGTTTAGTCGTAACATACATATACATATGTATTTTTAATAATTTTCATTTAAAATATGGTCAAAGCATAAAGTTCATGAGAGTTAATAAAAGGTAAAAAAAAGTATAAAAAAAAATTGGGATTTTTTTGCAGAATGTTTAGCCAAAATTTGAGTGTGCAGTTTTGTAGCCCTTTCAAGTTTAAACTAGCTCAAAATTTCCCCCGAATTATTCGATTTTTTTTTTGTATGAGGTGTTAGGCTGGAGTTACATAAAACTTCACATAGCAACGTGAAATTTTGTAAGTATTGCTATTTTTATATATGAAATATCGATGTTGAAAATCATTGAGATGGGATATATATTTCACATAGCTCCCATACAAACGATTATTGCGATAAACAGATTTTGGCCTATAACTCCTGTAATTAAACACCCAGGAACGTGAAATTTTGGAAGTATCACTTTAACTTATGCGTTTTGTTTTATAGATTTGACTATATTTTAAATGAAAATGTTAAAAACACATATATGTTACGTCTAAACCTATTTACCCGCTGTCCCAATACTTTTTTGATTGACTGTACTTTGTTTATAACTTTTCAGTAGATATCAAAAAAATAAAATAAAATTAATTGAAATGTACAAAAGAAAATTAAACGTACTTCGTGTTACGAAATTTCGCCAAAGAAAACGGATTCGCCAAGCCTTCGACGACTTGGAATATAGCGCCGTTGATGTTCCAGCTACTGAAGATGGTGAGTTAATAGTAAGAACCCGTAGCGCCTATCACTTTCACATTTTTCATTTTATAATTCAAAGTCCTCGTATTTTCGCCAAATGCTGATAACAGTGTTCAATATGAAGACACTCTGCAAAAAGATGATTTTGAAGAAGAGAAAGAACAGGATTTTCAAGAAGAGGAAGAGGAGGATTTTGAATTACTTGTGAGTAAAACCTTTGAATGAGTTCCTATCCTATCCCTATCCCTATCACTATCCATATCTCTATTTCCATCTCTCTCCGTCACTAAAGTATAAATATATTGCAGATTCCCACCGAAAACGATTTTGAAAACGACAGCAACGACGATTACTACAGCATCGATGAAGGTGATGTTGGCGAAAGCAACTTACATCTAAACACGAAGGCATCGGGCGAGTATCGTAAAGATTTTGATGAGGAAATTGAACTCAGGAAATGGATAATCGAATGCGGCATTGCTCAAACGCACGCAGACAAACTTCTTCACATTCTGCGCTATAGACTTCTCCCCAACCTGCCAAAAAACTGCAAAAGTTTTCTAAAAACTTACGAAGGAAAGTATGTGGTGGAAAAACTAGGAGAGGGGGAATTTGTCTACTTTGGCATTGAAAACGGAATACAAAACCTTAACACAGATATACACGAAAACACAATTGAACTCTTGATAAATATAGATGGAGTACCTGCACACAAGTCAAGTACGCGACAAATGTGGCCCATACTGGGTAAAATTTATCACGAATATGATATTTATGAGCCTTTTCCTATAGCTATATACTACGGGGACGATAAACCGAAAGATATCGATGCGTTTCTAGGAAGGTTCGTCGAAGAGGTGAATACTTTGAGTCAGGCAGTTGAAATCGACGGACGTTTTTTTCAACTTAGAGTAAAAGCCTTTTGCTGCGATACTCCTGCAAGAGCGTTGCTCAAAGGGATTAAGGGACACTTGGGCTTCTTCTCATGCGAGAGATGCACAATTAGGGGCGAACATTTTGACAAGCGAACAGTTTTTCCTTATGGAGAACATGAAAAACGAACTGACAATTCATTTCGTAATAGAGAACAGCCTGAGCACCACACCTCTTCAACGCCTTTACTAAATATAATTCCCAAGTTAAACCTAATAAAATCCTTTATACTTGATTTCATGCATCTCTGTTGCTTAGGTGTAATGAAAAAATTACTCGAGTATTGGTTAGATACATTTCCTTTTCGATTAAGTGCTACGCAAAAAAGGGTTTTGGAAAAGAGAACAAAAAATATGACTTATCAAGTACCACTCGAGTTTCAACGGAAAACAAGATCCTTTAAACATTTCCTGAAATTCAAAGCAACAGAATTTAGATTTTTTTTGCTGTACAGCGGGCCAATCCTTATGAGAAATATATTAAAAACTACTTACTATCGCCATTTTTTACTGCTACATAGTTCTTGTCGGTTGCTGTGCTCGGACGAAGCTTTAATTTATTGCAACAAAGCTAAAGCTTACTTAAAAAAATTTGTAAAAAATTCTGGTCATTTGTATGGCAAAACCTCCTTTACAAAAAACCTGCACAATCTGTTACATTTGACGGAAGATGTGCAAAATACTGGGTGTAGTCTAAGTCGAATAACATGTTTCCCATTTGAAAATTTTTTGGGAAAATTAAAAAAAATGATTCGCTCTGGCAATCATGTATTGGCGCAAATAAGCCGTCGGCTATACGAACAAAGCTTTTTAACCCAGAAGAAAAGTGCGTTACCACCAAATTTATTAATCCTTAAAGAAAAAAGGAACATTGATAATTTTGAAATACAAGAACTACGTTATAAAGGCTTTACTCTGCGTACAAAATACCCCAATAATCATGTTCTTTTAAGCGACGGTACCTGTTTTGCAATTGAAAAATTGTGGAGACAAAGCAATTGCGACGACGTACAAATGCTAGGACGTAAACTAAAACTTAATGGGCCAATTTTTACGTACCCATTTAACTCAAGTAATGTGCATATGTATAAATTACACAACGAAATGTCTCTAAGCATAACAGCTAAACCTATTACAGAAATTAAACAAAAACTAGTTACTTTATTCATTCAAGATGAATCTGAAAAACAAATCAAATTATTTACCATGCCCCTTCTCCATAGCTATGGGAAATGACTAATCTTACATACATATGTATTATATTAAAAAATGTAATCAAATCTAGACTTATTTATATTGTACATAATTTTATATATAAAATTAAATCAAATTACTTTAATAAGTTGCTAACATTAATTAATTGTTATTAATTATTTTATAATAGACATATATATTATAGTAAATAATATAATTACATCTAGATTTTATTTATATTGCAATTCCATACATAAAATCGAATTAAATTACTTGAATGAGTTGCTTACATATAAATTAGTTATGGCTTTTCTATTATATAAGGCGACATGCATTTGTAACGTTTTCAGAAATAAAAAACTTTAAATAATATATTGCTTTTGGTAATCATTTTGTTGTTCCACATAGTGTTTGAGGTTACTATTAAATAACTTTGGTTGATTGATAACCTGAAAATATGGTTCGAGTGGTGTATCCAGTCTATAAATGGGGGATTTGTTTCATTTTTTTGTAAATTAAATAATATTGAATCATAAATTGCACAAAAATTCCAAAAAAAATTAGTTAATCATGGAAAAACTAGACTGGCGTTGGATTGGAAAAACTAGGCAGGCCCAAGATAGAAAAAAACATGCAGGCCCCGTTTAGATTTTATGGTAAGTTGAACATAAATTAGTTAAACAGGGAAAACTAGACTGGCGCTGGATTGGAAAAACTAGGCAGGCCCAAGCTTGAAGAAAATAGCCAGGCCCCGTTTATATTTTATGGTGAATTGCCCGCACATTGAATAATCGTGGAAAAACTAGGCCGGCCCCTTATATTCCCCTGCTAGATTTTCCAATACAGGCGTAAACTGGGAAAAACTGGGCAGGTCATTTGCAGATTATACGATAAATAGCCAGTAAATTGAGAAACATACCTGTTCCATCCCAGAGCCCTGGCAGGCCCTAGGTAGAGTTGTCTATTGTAGGAAAATCTAGCCAGTGCCTAGGTTAAGTATAGATTTGCCAAGATTATTTTCTACCCGGGCCTTGCTAAAGAGCGGTGAGTTGTATGATTTCCAATTATTAAGACGTTCATTTGGTATTTCTACGGATTTTTTCCATAAATCCGTATTACCCAAAATCGAACTGTTACACATAAAAATATATACATACATATATTCAAATATTTAATATTGCCCAAAAATATATATATATAAATATTCTAACCCCGGTCAAATTCCGACCATCTTACATATTTACATAAGTTTCATATTAAGTCCCGCACAAAAGTGTTACAACAAATACGTATGCAACTAAAAAATCTCACCGCGGACTTCTGCTTATTTTTCGTGTTGCCAAGCACAAATTAAATACCTATTCCAAAAACAAATATATATTCAAGTCTTAAGCGGCAAATACACTACACGAGCATTTCCGCGAACATTCCGCAATCTTGTTCGCAGCTTTGGCCATCCACCATACGAACTTTTGGCCGAACATTAGTTCTCTTTCAGACAGCGATGAATACGGACAACAATTGTGCTGCATTAATTTT
Source organism: Campiglossa producta (assembly GCA_964058755.1). Classification (NCBI taxonomy): domain Eukaryota; kingdom Metazoa; phylum Arthropoda; class Insecta; order Diptera; family Tephritidae; genus Campiglossa; species Campiglossa producta. The sequence continues at coordinate 62,456,450 of CAXKVI010000005.1, read as the reverse complement.
TCGATTAAAGTCGCATAATCATTATTCTTTTTAATTCTATTACAATAATCTTTGCTTTTTACTTGCCACAATGATGGCAAAGATTTATACATTTCAATAAATTCACTTAGAAATTTTTTATTGTCCATTTTACTTTTCCTCGCACGTCTGTTCCGTTCAGAAATTACTACGATTATGAGCTATTTCGCCATACACACACGAACAGTTCGCGCAAATACCACCATACACGAGAGAAAAGTTCGCACAAACATGACATAACGGGAATGTTCGTGTAGTGTATTTGCCGCTTTAGTTGCAAATTTATCCGGCAATAACCCCTTTAGCTTGCATTCCCTTGCGCACATATGTAAGTCAAGCAAAGGCAGGATTGCATTAACAAAATAAGCAGTAGAAAGAATAAAGAGAAATAAACGAAAATATTTAAATTGTTAGCTAAGCTATTTTCTGTTCTCCTAGTTAAAGTACTACGATTACATATCAACAAAAAAATATACGGACACACAAATTAGGGAAAAAGCTATAGTCCAGCATCCCAAAAGAAAAAAAATATTAACAACAAAGCTCCTTGCACTTAATTGCATTGTACCTACTTATAGGCAAAAAGTCACCCCCGCTAACTTATAAACATTCAAATATATACATAACTACATTTGGGTAACCGGTCTGATATACCCAACAAAAAATTGCGACAGTACTTTTAGAGTGACAATACCTTACAAAAAATATTGTAAGTACTTAGAAACATTATATAAGGGAATAATAAGCGGTAATAATTTCAATTAGCCTTTGGCATATTTTCAGAATAAAAGCCAAGGTAGAAAATACACTCGCGTGCAAAATAAAAGCAACGATAGTAATAAAATCACGATATATTAAACAATAGAATAAATTCATATATATTTGCTTTATATATCGATTTTTTATCAAAAAATCAAATTAGCAACAAATAAAAAACAACGACCGATAGAAACAAAAACTCGGTAATACAAAAAAAAAACGTTCAATAATATTTATATTTATTAAATTTAACAAAACATAATGTCCGACCCAAAATCTCCCCATATCGTAGTGGAGCCGCGCAAACTGGGTGAAGACGAAAAGCCACAAAGCAGCCCTGCTGACCGCACCCGCTCAAAACAGGGTGGAAAGCAAAAAAAGGGCAAAGAATTTTCAGCAGCAAAATTCATAACCGAAAGTGACAGTATCATAAGATACTGCACTAGATTCGCCTCAATCCCTATAGAGGATAATACAGAATCAGTTTTAGAAGTCAAGGACAAATCTCTTGACAGATTTTGGACAAGGCTCCATACGGCTTATGACGCAATCATCGAAACTGATGATTCAGACTTGCCAGAAAATTTTAAAGAATCGGCTTATTCAACGTATGAAAACTGTTTAGACCGATATGAAGAGACAAAGGCCATGATCTCCGATCAATTAAAACTTTTAAGGCCAATTATTGCACCTACTCTACAACGAGTAGAGCTGCCCCAAACACAAATCAAAGAAACAAATAAAGGCATATATCTCAAAGTGCCGGCCTGTGATACTGAAGTATTTCATGGGGGTTATGAGCAATGGCCGTCGTTCCGAGATATGTTCTCAGCCGTTTACATAAACCACCCAAAGCTATCACAAGCGCAAAAATTATATCATCTAAGAAATAAAACTAAAGGTCAAGCAGGAATAATAGTAAAACAGTTCACACTTGACGATGACAATTTTAATCTGGCTTGGGAAGCGTTAAAAGCTAGATATGAAAATGAAAGAGTATTAGTCGATAAACAAATAACGACATTAATGAATCTACCAAAAATTCAAAAAGAAACTAGCGAGGAATTTCTCAAATTACAATCAACAGTAGCAAACTGTTTGTCGGTTCTTGAAACCCAAAAAATTCCCCCTGAAAACTGGGACCCAATTCTGGTCAATATTTGTGCTGCCACATTGCCAGAAAAATCTTTAATTTTATGGGAGCAATCGCTCTCATCCCGCAAAAAATGCCCAACGTGGCAACAAATTAAAGATTTTCTAACCACCCAGTTCGAAATCGCAGAACGGGTAGGTACAAAAGAAACAAAGCCGAAAAATGCAAATGAAAATAAAAGCTTCTTTAAACCCCAAGCCAGTAATTTCAACTCCCATAACAGGAGTAACTATAGTTCAAACAACAAAAGTTTCAACAAAAATCAATCGTTCACATCTGAACAACATAGATATTTGTCATGCGAACTGTGTAACGGCGGCCATTCAATAAGACCTTGCGAGAAATTTATAAAATTATCAACAAACGAGCGAAATAATTTAGTCAGGACTAAGAAACTCTGCACAAACTGTTTATCAAAGACTCCCCAGTGCAGAGATGTCCAAGTGGTCACAAGTGCGCATATTGCCAGGGGAGACACCATTCGATGCTCCATATAAACAATCAAAATAACTCTCAAATTGGTCGAACTTTCAATAGAACCACTGGACTAGCGGCAACAGCTAGTCCTGAAAATATCGAATCAGAAAGTCCTAAAAGTTGTCAAGAACAACCATGCTGCTCAAAAGCAGCCAGAATACAAACGCTTCATTCAGAAAATGAAAGCAAAACTTTATTACCTACAGCAATCGTCTCCATCGAACACCGAGGACAACGATTTAAGCTAAGGGCCTTAATCGATCAAGGATCACAGCGATCTTTTATAGCATCGAAGGTCCAACAAACTTTAAATCTATCAACCAAATCAGCCAACTTTGAAATCTCAGGAATGGGTGGAAGAGTAGTACAAAACTCAAATGCGGATCAAAGAATAAAATCACAAGCTATAGTTCTGCCGCGACTGACAAACATGTTCCCAAGCTATAATATAAATAGCGAGCACTGGCAAAAGTTTTCACATCTGAAACTTGCCGATCCCAATTGCCATATCCCCGATCAAATCGACATATTATTGGGAAGCGGTCTAACCCCCCAAATAATACTAGAAGGTGTTGAGAAAATCTCCAACAACCTATTAGCCCAAAATACCATCCTCGGATGGATTTTAAGCGGCCAAGTCAAAGAGAAAATCTCCACGTTCACAACGCAAGTGGAAGATATTTCAAATGACAGTCTCAATTCACAATTGAAAAAATTCTGGGAAGTCGAAGAACTCCCTCCAATTCCCGTTACTACAGCTGACGATAAGTATTGTGAATACTTCTACAAAGCCACAACTACAAGATCAGAGAACGGGCGGTACGTCGTACGACTACCATTTAAACAACAATTTCCTGATACACTCGCCTTAGGTTACTCACGAACCTCAGCTCTACAGCAGTTTCTAAGTATGGAAAGAAACCTACTTAGAAAAGGCGAGCTAAAAACCTCATACGACAATGTTCTTGAGGAGTATCTACAACTAGATCATATGGAATCACTAAATTCCTATGAAAAAATTACAAAAGGCAAACACGCCTCATTTTATCTTCCACAGCACGCGGTTATAAAACCGGAAAAACTTACAACAAAAGTAAGAGTGGCGTTTAATGCATCTAAATGCACAAGCTCAGGTAACTCCCTTAACGATGTTTTATACACGGGACCAACATTACCACTAGATTTAATGCTACTTATACTACAGTGGCGTATGTATAAATACGTTTTCAATGGTGACGTCGAGAAAATGTACAGGCAAATCCTAGTACATGAAGACGACCAAGATTACCAGCGAATTATATATCGCAATTCACTTAGTAGTCCAATACGCGACTACAAACTAAAAACGGTGACATTTGGCGTAAACTGCGCCCCCTTCCTAGCCATTCGTACATTACACGAAATGGCAAAGGACACAAAAGCCAAATTACCTCTAGCCGCCCCGGTGCTAAGCTCTCAAACGTACGTAGACGACATACTGTCGGGAAGCCATAACCTTCCTTTAGCGTGCAAATCACTAGCTCAAGTTATCGAAGCCCTCGACTCAGCAGGGTTTCCATTAAAAAAGATAACTTCCAATCATCCAGAAATACTGGCAAATATAAAAAAGGAAAATCTGCTAGACACCAATTTTCTAAAATTTGAAAAAGAGAGCACCACCAAAACCTTGGGCATACAATGGAATGCAATATCAGACCAATTTTCATACACTCTTGAGTCGATATCTGCAAAATCCGCAAAAACTAAAAGGCAAATTCTGTCCTCTGTGGCGAAACTTTTCGACCCCGCAGGATGGCTTGTGCCAATTATGATTCAAGCAAAGATCTTGATACAAGAATTATGGCTAGATGGAACCGATTGGGACGAAGTGGTTAAACCACTCCGCTTACTAAAATGGTCCCAATTTGCAAACAACCTGCACACTATATCGGAGATACAAATACCTCGGTGGGTAAATTTCGCCCCTGATCACCAAGTCGAACTACATGGCTTCTGCGACGCTTCTGAAAAAGCATATTGCGCAGCGATTTATGTGCGAAGTCATCACAATGGCAAAACTGCCAGCCACTTATTAGTAGCAAAAGGCAAGGTCGCACCCTTCAAGACCGAGCTATGCGGCGCACTTCTGCTCGCAAAACTAACCTCGACCGTGCAAAAACAGCTAAACCTGAGCAATAGGAAATTGTATTTACGGACCGATTCAGAAATCGTCCTAGCATGGTTAGAAAAACCACCACATACGTGGAAAACATACGTGTCAAACCGCACAGCTGAAATTATTGACTTAGTAGGAGAAGCAACTTGGCGGCATGTTGCCAGTGCTGATAACCCTGCGGATCTTGGCACAAGAGGCTGCAAACCATTGCACTTAACAACCACTACACTTTGGTGGAACGGCCCAAGCTGGCTAGTAGAACCACAATAAGCGTGGCCACAATCACCTGCACGAAATATCATAGCCCCAGAAAGTCGAAGAGCGATTTTCATCGTCCCCCGAGCCTTAAGGTTAATAGCGTATATGTTTCAATTTGTAAATCGCTTAAAGAACAAAGTGCAAGGAATATCCAATGCAGAAAGCTATGCTCTACCGCACCAAGAATTATTGCGGGCAAAAATAGCCCTAATCGAGTCCATGCAAACTCGCTACTATAACAGTGGACGAACACTGCTTTAAAACACACTTTAAGAAAGCCGCTAGCAATCATAAATTTACTTTCGAAGAGTTCACAACGCTACTCATACGAGTCGAAGCCGTTCTAAATTCACGGCCGCTATCAGCGCTCTCGCAAGATCCCTCCGACTTTACAACCCTCACACCTGGGCATTTTCTTAGAGGAGCTCCACTTCTGGCTATACCAGAACCAAACGTGGACTCACTCTCCCTCATAAATCGATGGGAACGAATCAAAATTCTCCATCATGAATTTAGTCGCCGATGGAAGGAGGAATATCTCAAAGACCTCCATAAAAGATATCGGTGGAAAAACACTCAAGAAGCTCCAAAAATTGGAGAATGCGTCCACGCAGAATAATTTTCATGTTGAATCAACACTTTTTTAACACTTTTTCAGGTTATTATTTTTCAACACTATCGCTCATGTTGTTCTAACATGAAGCTACTGTTTCACTGTTCCTACATGTTAAATCAACATGAAGGAACAGTGTGAATTTAACATGATCACAAAGGTTTGAATCAACATGATTTCCTGTTGATACAACATTATTTTTCTTGTTAAATCAACACGATCAGACATGTTAAATTAACACAATACTATGTTGAAATAACACTTTCGTCCTGTTAAATTTACACGATCTATCATGTGAAATTGACACGATATGTTATGTTAAATCAACACGATCTATCATGTTAATTTAACAGGATTTTATTGTTAAATTAACACGATCTATCATGTTAATTTAACAGGTTTGTATTGTTAAATTAACCTTTAAAATAAAACACTTGTTTTTGATTTTTTTAATAATTTTTGTTTAGTTAATTCATTTATCGAAAACCTTTAACATACATATTTTCAGGTATGAAAGAATATAATGCTTGTATAATTTATTAACACGATATGTCATGTTAATTCAACATGTTTTTATTGTTAAATTAACACGATCTATCATGTTAAATTAACACGATCATCATGTTAAATTAACACGATCATCATGTTAAATTAACACGATCTATTATGTTAAATTAACACGATCATCATGTTAAATTAACACGATCATCATGTTAAATTAACACGATCATCATGTTAAATTAACACGATCTATCATGTTAAATTAACACGATCATCATGTTAAATTAACACGATCATCATTTTAAATAATAAAAGTACACATATGTACATACATATATATATACTTATTTTAATCCAATCATTGGCAACTTCTGCATCGAAAACAGCAGCAACAAGCCCCAATCTGAAAATTAAATAAAAATTGTTTCATTGAAAGCTCTTTAAATTATCCAAGCGATTTTAAAACTGGTAGCACACGTTCAATTAATGTAGGGATAAGTATCAAACGACGCCTTTTCTACCCGGTATCCATAATCCTAAAGCGCTTCCATGGTATTTATGTATAGTGCGCGTTGTTTTTAACCCAGCCCGACATTTTTGGATGTGTTTTAGCAGGAAGCGTTTACAAAATATGAAAAACAACACAAATTACTTACCCAAAACTTTTTGAAAAACTTCACAACTTATTCGCAAGTTAAGAAATTATAAATTTCACAATATATTAATTATTTATAATATATACAACTTTTCATCAAGTCGGTATCTACACAGTGACTTAAATTCTGTTCTTTTGAGAACAATTACAAAAAATTACATTACCTTCACCGAGAGTCGAACTCACAGTTTATTGAATGCTCAACGGATATGTCTACTATCAAGCCATCGAGTACTTATGCTTGCGATGCGTCTAATTGCAGCTTTGTTCTGAATGATTACCACGAACCGCGTGCTGTGAAGAACAAACCACCGGACTTAATTTAATGCTAAAAAGTAATTAATTGAATACTTTTCCGGCTTTGTTTTTAAACAAATAGTACCTGAAACATTATAATGAGAGAGAGCGCTATAGAGAGAGCGCTTTAATATTATTTTGGTATTATTTTAAAACTATTTGGAATTAAAAATTTTAATCTTAAATTAATACTATTTAGTATTAAAACTCAAATTTAATTCCAAAAAGGCTTAATTTCAACAGCGACTGGTATTAAACGTAAACTTTCATTTTTTACTGTGCATGTTTAAGTGCAGTAAAAATTTGGGTTTTTGTGTGCGGTTATTCTGTTTTCATTGGCGAATATTCCTGCAATTCAATAGCCTTCTTGGATGAGTAGAAAGGGTTTAACTCCTGAAAGTATGTTTCGAAATTGAAAACGGTGCAACTAAAACGCCTACACTGACCCCATTTCGCATTGGTTTTTTGGATATATTTCGCATCTAGAAGGCTTATGACATCGCTGATTATGAATCCGATGTCAGCTTTTTTAAATTCAAAATGGCGGGTCCAATATGGCAGTGATTTTTTTAAAACTAATTGGATTTTATTGAAACTTGGTTGTCGGGGGTTTATGCGTTGTCTGATTACGAATCCGATTTCGGTTTTTTGAAAACTAATTCGACTGTGTGAAACTCGTCACTGATGGATTTATGACATCGATTTATATGAACTAGTATCGCTTGTGATCGAAAATTCGAACAACAAAAACTTTAGATGGTCGTGTGGTCGCTAGCCCTGTACCCCCATCCTTAAATTTCAGGGACGCCCCTGAAAATATACCGTCAGTTTTTTCAATTTCCATTCCATCGGTGCATATTTTATTTATATATATCATTATATAATATATAAGATGCCAGTTTTGCAAAACTTGAATAGGAATCCGATGTCAATAAATACGCCACATGAAAACCTTTAGGAACCTCCTGTGAGCGAACCGTTTGACCGATTGGAAAGAAATATGCACCGATGGAAAGAAAATTGAAAAAACTGAGGTATAGGCGGTATATTTTCAGGAGCGTCTCCGAAATTTAAGGATGGGGGTACGGGGCTAGCGACCACACGACCATCTAAAGTTTTTATTGGGCGAATTTCCGATCACAAGCGATACTAGTTCCTATAAATCGATGTCATAAATCCATCAGTGACGAGTTTCACACAGTCGAATTAGTTTTCAAAAATGCACCGCCATATTGGATCCACCATTTTGAATTTAAAAAAACCGATATCGGATTCGTAATCAGACAACGCATAAACCCCCGAGTACCAAGTTTCAATAAAATCCAATTAGTTTTCAAAAAAAATCACCGCCATATTGGACCCGCCATTTTGAATTTAAAAAAACTGACATCGGATTCATAATCAGCGGTGTCATAAACCTTCTAGATGCGAAATATATCCAAAAAACTAATGCGCAATGGGATCAGTGTAGGCGTTTTAGTTGCATCGTTTTCTATTTCGAAACATATTTCAGGAGTTAAACCCTTTCTACTCATCCAAGAAGGCTATTGAATTGCAGGAATATTCGCCAATGAAAACAGAATAACCGCACACAAAAACCCAAATTTTTACTGCACTTAAACATGTTAAAATGAAATTAAAATTGCTAGTATCTCTTTTTTTTATAAAAACGAGTAGCGCGACCTCTAAACCACCTTTAAAAAAAAAAAAAATACCAGCCTCTTTTTTTGTCATAAGGAACAATAATTGGGAGTAGCATTTTAGAATTTCCAAAAAGTTCATATTTGTGAACCACTCTAAAATGTACCAAACGACAAAGTTGTTTGGATGCAAAAACTTCTTTGAATGCACGTACCTTATTATAGAAAAAGAAGTTTATATTAAATTTGGTTTCAGTAACTGATTTCCGGTTGTCTTTATTAAAATAATTAAATTTAACGTTTTAGTAAAGTGTGAAAAATAATTTGCGATTAGGATTTTCGTTTGATATTGTGAAGGCACTGTAATGCTATGGATACACACACGAAGATTATCTGTGATCAGATTTTTTATCATCGTCTTCGAAGTCGTATCACAATTCGGATACTTTTTTACCTTAGACCGGATTATCAGATGTGTTCTCACTGCCCAAACCGATGTTTCAAAAAAATATTGTACCTAAAACCTTTTCATACAAAATGTTTGAAAAGAAGCTTTAAATCCATAAAATTTTTTTTAATTTTATCAGTCCATAGAACACGAATTTGCCCCCTGTTTCCATCTTTCGAAACTAAAATGAAGAGGTTTTGTGCTCTTAATAGAGAAGTGTCATATTTGTTTTGAGTACGGAATACCTTAATTTAAGTACACAAATCTCAAATGCCAAATACTTGAATCGAGTTCGTTTATTCTTGTTTTCAGTCCGACGTTTTTCCCTCAGTGTATAAGGTATACAATGGTAGTGAAACTAATGGTCAAGATGTCATTAGTCAATACTACGCACTAATAAGTTAATATAAGTCCCCTCTCTTGTCGAGTTCTTCACCCCCGGAGCTTGACATTGTCGCCAACAAAGTCCTCGGCGACCTTATTCACGACGTGGACGGCGCAGGTTGGTATGGAATTAGAAATTTATGTAGGTGATCAAAAAATACCTACTGTCACTCACCCAAAATTTTAAGAGTGACTTTCGACACCATGCACACTTTCGCTGAATGGGCAGCTGCAACTGTCTCAAAATTACAGAGCCGCAACAAAATCCTTAAGTCACTAGCCGGCAGTACTTTGGGTAAAGACAAAGAAACGCTGTTGGTAACGTACGAGGCAATTGGTCGGTCGATTCTGAACTATGCGTCGCCGGGGCTTGCAGACGTTCATTGGAGTCAGCTGCAGGCCTGTCAAAACACCGCGCTCATTTACACAATGAGGCGAAAATGCTTCCAGTTAGGGAGCATAATGAAATGCTTAACAAGCAGTACCTATTGAATTGTAAACCTCAGCACCCCGATAGGCAACTTTTTGAACTCACTCTGCCTCCTAGGACCATAAGGACGCACTTGCGTAAACATTTTGATGAGATCCGGCATTATATCTGTGGACTTTTGGAAAACCCGCTTAAGTCGAAATAAATAAATTTTCCAACTGATAGCGTGACTAGCTACGGAGATATGAGTTTTGAAAAAGCATCTTAAGTCGATATTTTTTCACAGTGCATTTGGGAAAACAACATAAGTCAGATAAGATAGAAAAAAGAAAAAACCTTCTAAATAAACCTCTAACTATCGTTTAGAAAAACAATCTTAAGTCAACTTGATCTGATGATTTTTTTATTTTGCTTTTGGACAAACAACCTAACTCGGTGTAAGTGCTTTTTCCTCGGGCAGAACTTGAAATTAACTTGAACTTAAGTCTAAATAGGTTAAAGTTTTGTGAGATTTTTCGTCTCAGGTGATTTTTGTAAATGCTCTTACCTGACATAAGCAGTTTTTTTTCTAAAATCAGTTTGGAAGAAGCACTTATTTCCTTTAAACTCGGTTTAAAATAAAACTGTTGCGGTTAGTCGAAGATAGTTAACTGGAAAATCATGAGAAATCATGACCCTTTTATGTAATGGTCCTATTTCTTTTTAATATGTATCAACAAAAGTTTTGTTAACAGTTAAATGTGTTTTTTCGCTCTCCTGTAAAATTTGGTTTTTAGACTTAAGTGGCGATTATAACGCGAAGCACCCTTGGTGGGGCTCACATACTCCTAACCCAAAAGGAAGAGAGCTTTATAAATGTATTGTTAAAAATAATTTTAAAACGTTGTCGACGGGGGAGCCTACCTACTGGCCGACTGATCCATCGAAAATTCCTGACTTGTTAGATTTTGCTGTATACAATGGTATCCCAGCCCAATTACTGGAAGTTGTTAGTTCTGAAGAACTCAGCTCAGATCACTCTCCAGTCATTATCAGTTACAACACTCTAACTAGCCTAAAGCAACAGAAATACAAAACATTAACTAGTAAGAGTCAAATAAAAAATTTTCAAGATTGGTTAACCCAAAACTTGGAACTTAATATTTCAATCAAAACAACAATTGAGCTAGATAATGCAGTCGAATATTTCACAAATAAAATTCACGAAGCGGCCTATGTTTCTACTCCTCAAAAAGGTAACGTGATCAAATCTCGTAGCCATATGCATGTAAGTGTAGAGATAAGAGCATTAATTAAGCATAAGAGACGCCTTCGAAGAAAATGGCAAACTACTAGGAACCCAAGAGACAAAACTGCTCTAAACAAAGCAACAACTGAACTCAAAGAAAAACTAAATGAATTTAGAAATAAATCAGTATCAGATTATATACACAGCCTAAACGATAGAAATGTTGGTGATCATAAGATTTGGAACGCTACAAAATATTTCAAACGACCCAAAAAGAGAAATGCGCCTATAAAAGATTGTGACAACGTTTGGTGTAGGACAGACAAGAGTAAGGCTTATGCATATGCTAAGTATCTAGAGGCAACGTTTTCTCCGTTTATAAATCAAAACAACAACGATGATGATGTGCTAGCATTTCTTGATACCCCACTTCAACTATCTCTACCGATCAAACATAATACACCGAACGAAATTCGTTCTGAAATCAAAAACCTGCATAACAACAAATCTCCTGGGTATGATAAAATTGACGCTAAAGTGGCCAAGTGTTTACCGAAAAAAGGAGTTATGTTCTTAACTCTGTTATATAATTCAATATTAAGATTAAACTATTTCCCTACGCAGTGGAAGTGCGCTGAAATAATTATGGTCCCTAAACCGACAAAACCTGAAAACCAAATATCTTCTTACAGACCAATCAGCTTATTGGCAATATTCTCCAAAGTATTCGAAAGACTATTTTTGTGCAGAGTATTCCCAATACTGAAAGAAAATAAGGTCATTCCCGAACATCAATTTGGTTTTCGCCGATATCATGGTACACCTGAACAATGCCACCGCGTTGTTAATTTTATAACCAAGTCCTTAGAACGAAAGGAATACTGTACAGCCGCATTTTTCGATGTGCAAAAGGCATTCGACAAAGTATGGCATCAAGGCCTGTTATATAAATTTAAAAAAATACTTCCTGCACCATTTTATCTAACATTAAAGTCTTACCTAACCGAAAGATCATTTTACGTTAAGGTAAATGAAGAAATAACTGATATAAGATACATCAAAGCTGGGGTACCTCAGGGTAGCGTATTTGGTCCTATACTTTATACGATCTTTACATCTGACATACGCGAAACCGAAAATGTCCTAATGGCTACATACGCTGATGACACCGCTATACTAGCTTCAAGTCAGTCCCCAATTGATGCAACCAACCTAGTTCAGATAGAACTAAACGAGATACAGACGTGGCTGGACCGATGGAAATTAAAAGTTAACACAAACAAATCTGTGCACGTTTTGTTTTCATTGAGACGGAAAGAATGCCCTTCACTGCATCTAAATGGTAATATAATTCCCAAACATGATACTGCAAAATACCTTGGCATACATTTGGACAAACGGCTAACCTGGAAAAGCCATATTCAAGCAAAAAAGACCCAGTTAAAGATAAAAATAAGCAAACTCTACTGGCTACTAGGACCAAAATAGCCATTAAATCTTAATAACAAAATATTAATATACAAGGTAATACCAAAGCCAGTATGGACATATGGAGTACAACTTTGGGGAACTGCTAGCAATTCGAACATAGAAATTTTGCAAAGATATCAGTCAAAAACTTTAAGACTTATAACAAGTGCACCCTGGTTCGTCACTAATAAAGCCATACATACTGATCTAGAAATCCCTTTCATAAAAGATGAAATTAAAAAAATTACTACAAAATATTTACAGAGAATAAGTTATCATGATAACCCGTTGGGAATTGCATTACTTGATCAAACTAATGAAACTATTAGACTTAAAAGACATCATGTATTAGACCTTCCATTCAGAACCTAATATGTAAACCAAAAATTAAAATGTATTAAAATCTAACAAGAAGTCTGAATATAAGCGTACACTAATTGTAGTATGCATATACATTATTATTGACCTCAATGGAGTTCAATAATATAAGTCACATTGTTAAATAGTTATATAATTTGCTTATTATTTTAAAAATAGATTGCAAATAAAAGTGAAGTGTTAATAAAAAAAAAAAAAAAGACTTAAGTGGGTTTTCCAAATGTCCACATATATAACAACGCCGTTTGATCTAGAGGTGCAAAAGCAGGCCTTGGAGCATATCCATACAACGTCAGTTGGCCATCAGGCGCGCTCTGTCCGCTGAACAATGTATTACATGCCGCAACACCAAGCATTTCTGAAGAGGAGCGTCATCTTCTTCTAGAGACAAGGGTCACTCTGGCTCAATTACGCTCTGGATATTGTAGCAGGTTAAACTCCTACATATCCAGACTGAACCCTGATGTGCCGAATGTATGTCCGGCATGCGGCTCGTCCCCCCATAATACCAATCACTTATTTTCTTGCTCTACTGACCCACTCTTCTATCACCCATCTCCCTTTGGCCCAGCCCTATTGAAACTGCTAGTTTCCTTGGACTCCCGTTAGAAGATATTGATGACAATTTAGCCTAAGGAAAAATACGCGTTGGGCAGGACTACTCCTCGTTACAACAACAACAACATAAGTCAAAATCAATGCCATCGACATCTTCCCAAAAGAGGTATAAAATTCCACTTATTTATTTTGAAATAGATTCACTATTTTAAAGCGGGTTTCCTGTAGTAATGCTCTTTCTTAACTAAGCCAATATGACACAATTTCATGAAGATTGCATGTTTTTGTAATAACCTGGATGTAGTAGAAATCAAATCCAAGGGAAAATATATCTGGATTTTTCTCCTCTGTGCGAGGGAAATGCCCGTATGCATATGTTGCGGGAACACTCACAACACTGTAGAGACTTTGTATGCTAGAGGTCTAACACCTTGAGCCACTACCCAGCTTAAATGTAAACCCTTCTCAGTGTCCATTTATTAATATATTTATACCTAGAACATTTTATTTCAATGCAAACTTATGTGAAAGAAATGCGAATTATTAGCACTTGAAAGAATTTTATAAGCTTTCAATGAAGCACGAATATTTTTTCATTTATAACATTTATGCCTGAAATACATGTGCAGCGATTTGACCTGCAGAGCTGCTAGTTTTACTGCTGCTTGAAGGATTTGAAAACACACGTGCAGCAAAATTTGCCTGGCAGTTCCATGCAGTGACACCTGCAGGGACCGTAACTGTTATGAGTTTTAATATAAAAATCCACATTTAATAATTATTTTCAGATTTTTTTCATAAAAATCAACAATAGCAGTTATTTTTTGATTTTTATTTTTTTGATCAAACATAAAAGTAATTTTTTGATTTTTATTTTTTTGATCAAAAATAAAAGTTATTTTTGATTTTAATTTTTTTGATCAAAAATAAAAGTTATTTCTTGAGCGATATTTTATCCCTCAAGAATAAAAATTAAGTTTTGAGTTTTAACTTTTTTCGCGGATTGAAAAACTCAAATAACCGCAGCGCCTTTCTGGCAGGTTGTTGATCATAATTATTAGATGATATATCCTTGTCAGCATAAGTGCTCAATAATTTGAAACACATTGATATTGTATGTATGGGGCAAAATTCGCCAAGTGTACCAGGTGAAAAAATGTATGTACATAAATATAAACTATCTTATTTCCCCATTATGGTGATCAGACGCCCACAGTGCATTGTTGAGATAGGTCAGCGGTATGGGATTCAGCCTCTCACATCAAAAAATTTTGCTTCGTTGACTCAAAAGAAAAACAAAATAACTAATACAAAGAGTTCAGCTGGTTAACATTTCATGCCCATGCGCTGATTTTTGGCGAATTTTTTTATCCACGACTTTAATTGTTTTCTTTCATATAAAAAGTTAATATTATGAATGTATACGGACTTCCTTCTAGAATTCAATGAGCTACAAAACTGCATACTCCAAAAAATTCTAGAAATTCTAATAAAAAAAATTTGGCTGAAATATGTTAGTCTTCCACGCGAACAACGAAACATGTCTTCGTTGGCAGCGACGATATGTTGATGAGGATATACCACCCAATAATTATGATTTATTACTTGCCAAAAAGGCACAGCGGCGTTTTGAGTTTTTCAATCCGCGAAAAAAGTTAAAACTCAAAACTTAATTTTTATTCTTGAGGGATAAAATATCGCTCAAGAAATAACTTTTATTTTTGATCAAAAAAATAAAAATCAAAAAATAACTTTTATGTTTGATCGAAAAAATAAAAATCAAAAAATAACTTTTATGTTTGACCAAAAAAATAAAAATCAAAAATAATGATTATTTGTAATTTATATGGATTTCCCTCAAATTTTTTTAGTTTATAGAAGCTTTTTGTTGAGCATGAAGAGACGTGCATATTCATATACTTGAAACGTATCTGCGATATTGGGAAGTCTTCCATTTTTGATGCTAAAAATACAAAAATAATCGTTACGGGGGGTCCCTGGACACCTGAGCAATATTTTCAAAACTCATTTAAAACACACATAAATAAGCTGAAATGGTTTTAAACACTCAATTTAAATCAAAATTACATTTTTTTTAACTTTTCATTAAAAAATACAAAATAAATGCAAATCACGAAATAAAATATTTGTTTTTGGCTTTTTCGAACTTGTTGGGTTTTTCGACACCCAACACTGGCGAGGTGCGTAGAAATTTGATTTGAACACGTCGTGCAGCTACTGCACACAATGCAGATCACATGAGTCTGCTCTAATACAAATTAGTGTGTTTAAGTTTTCACTGCGCAGGGTTACTGCACATTTGTTTTGGACAGGAGCGGATTTACATAGGGGCAACATGGGCAGCTGGCCAGGGCGCCGTTTCAATAGGGGCGCCAAAACTTAGAAGGAAATTTTTTTTTTATTCATCAAAAAAAAAATTTTTTTTTTAATATTACAACAAGAATGAAAGAAAAATAAAAACACGAACAAAATAAATTTTTCTACTAAAATACTCAAGTACATACCTACATATGTACTTCGAAACAGGTCTAAATTTTCATAACTATTTTCTGCGGCCATGATGGAATTTCTCTAATATAATAATAAATTTTATTAACGTTAAGCAAGGATGAAATTTCTGCAAAACAAATTCCCAAAATTAGCTCTACTTTTTTATTAGAAAAATATTAGAATGGAGGCCAAATGAAATGTATGAATCGTCAAAAACATTAATATGAGTGGTGCTTTCTGCGACAAGCCTCAACATTTCTTTTTCGGATCTCGTAAATTTTTTTCGATCGCTTCATTCAACTATAGTCAAACTTCCTATTTCATAAATTTTATACTGAGGTCAAAACGTGTCTTTTGTAACATTGCTCGACAATCTTCCATGAAAGTTTTCAAGGTACCTGTTTCTAAAGGAAAATACCTATGTATGTGCCCACTAAAAGAAGTGAGGCATTCAAAAAATTGAAACCTGTTTGGAATCGGTTCCGGCTTTTGAAACGGTTTCGGGTTCGTTCTTTTTCAAAGCAAAATAACGGTTACAGTTTCGGTTTTGAAAAACGAATGGGTGTTAATCGATTACGGTTACGGTTTCGGTTTCAGTCCTTGCTTCAAATTCGGCTTCAGGAGCATTTTCTTGCGACCCGTAAACGGCCCCTATCTGCCGGATTTCAAAGTCTGATTCACGATTGGTTTCCTGTCGAGAGGCGGGTTTTTCCAGCTGAAGCTCATTGACCTCATTTGCTGCATTGTTGTACATACGTGTCTACCAGAATCTTCTCTGTTGCTACCACCCTAATGTATAATTTTTAACGATCGCACCCAGCCGATAAAAAATTAGCTAAAATTATGGGAGAGGGCTCAAAAAACGTGTTTTGACGTCGGGATCCCGAATACGGAAGCGGTTGTTTCTGTGGAAAGTTATGCTCAAAAAACCGAAAATGACCCGGGTCCAATACCAAAATTGGGGCGGGATCCATGGTATTTATGTGCAGAACACCTTTCTGAGTTGGAAGCCTTCGGCCGCGCTTATAAAAAATAACCCTGGGCTACGCCATGCCAAGTCCGGGTGCGTGGCAGCACTCTTCAGATGAATAACAAAAACAGTAAGAAATACAACCAAAATGATGGATTGGGCGCTAGATGGCGCCGAAATGGTGGATTGTTAATCTTCAATGTGGTTTGTATCAGGGTAAAATTTGGATCTGATAAAAGCAGATTTATACGCGTGAGTGTATCCATAGCATAATAAACTAATTACAGCCGTTTTAAAATGATGGGAAATTAAACAAAAAATATCTCAAAGGCTACTTAAGGGTCATCTACAAACAGTTGACTCCTTTGATAAGTTCTCTCGACATATTTGCCCCGCTAGATGGTGCTGGAGCCGCTATAATTGCAAAATCCGTATTTATAACCCGATTCCGCTCGGTGTTGGTTGGTAAGTTTGATAACGCTGACTTCGTGAGCAAATGTCTCAAGTCCATTTTTTTTATGAGATTTTAATGCAAAACAGTTTAATAGTACAGTTATAAATACACCGTTTTGCGTTAAAATCTAATTTTTCAAAAAAAAAAAAAAAATGGACTTAGACATTTGCTCACGAAGCCAGCGATATGTAATCAAAAACTGTATATACATATTCGTAAAATCCGTATTTATGGTCGCATTTTCTACCTTAATTACAGGAGAAACAAAAAACATAACTGGTTTTAAACGGAGCGCATGCAGATATAGCTTTGTAAATTTGGTATATCTCCGTTATTATGGCTAGTAACACTTCAAAATGTGTAGTGAGGGTGTATATTAATATGTCATAGGTACTAAAATATGTGAAAAAAGCATTTTCTTAAGTTATGTCAGATAACGCTTTTGTGAGGATATTATGTTGGCATAAACGTGTGATTTATTTAACATCAAAATAAAATACAGCTAGTTTATTGTGAACTATTTTATTGAACTATTTTAGGTGAAGGCTACAGGTACAGTACATATATTTAGAAAAACGAAAATATGTAACAAGTTGTATTACGAAATTTGTTGTCTAGCAAAGCTAATAATTCATATTTGATAAATGATTTAACAAATTTTTTTCTTCTTAAAAAACCCTAGAAACATAAATTATATATTTAATAATTAATACAAACATATTTTTTTTAGTAAAACATTTTTTAAAACAAACCGGCACACATATCGTACACTAAGGGCCGCTTTCATAAAAGTCTCCAGCCCGGTTACCGGAGTTTAATTGACGTATTTTGTTCGGTTAGCTGTCAAATTAATCACCGATTAGTCGTTATCGGCTTTTATGCAAGCGGCCCTAAATCAAAAAGAGACACAACTCAAAATAGGAGCAACTTTCAGTTAAACGCTTTTGGAGCGCACAAAAGTAATTTTATTTTTAAAAACTTTGCATAACCTCTTAAAAGAATAAGGACAATATTCAAGAAGAAAAAAAATTGTATGTGCTGGCTGTATTCAATTTTAATAGGCGAAATATCTCGGCGCGCAATACCGCGTATTTGAAAAATTCAATTCGTCTTAACTTTTTCAAAAATAAGCGGTATTGCATTGTTAATTTCAAAGAAAGGAACCTATTTTCTACTTTCTATAAACGTTATTTATTTATTTGGGTTTTTGATAATAAAATCGGCGGAATTTTAACATGTTAACATACATTAAAGCTACATTTACACTGCACCAAATGCGTCACTATTGGCCAAGTTTTTTCGAGACCGTTCATCCGCAGATTGAATTTAATCACGAAATTAAGTCAAATTAAATTAAATTCGTCTAATTTGGCAAACAAATTCCTTCTGCGGACAAACATTCTCGAAATAACTTCGCCAAAAGCGACGCATTTGGTGCAGTGTAAATATATCATTAGACCGATGAGTCCTAGTCAGGGTAACGAAATCCCGATTTAGGAAGTTTTGGTATATACGCCGTATTGCTTTTTGCAAATACGCGGTATTGCGCTTCGAGTGACGATATGCCAAGAAAGCGACCTAAATAATTTGAGTTGTGACGACTTTTGATTTAGGGTGCGATATATCAATTAAATATAATACATATTATAGCGCCGTTCCAAATATGCCGTGTATTTTAAATAAATTAAGATAACCACACATTAAAACGTATGGTGTGTATTTATGGTTTCTATTTTGCATTGACTTGTTTAACTGAAATGCGGTTACGAATAAGGCGTACGCGGATTGACGTTGATCATTTCCGTAGTACTGAAATTTAAAAAAAATGTATATATAGTAGTTAGTAACATGTTTAATTGTTATCTAGAAATGCACACTTGCATGTGTGCGTGTTTGCTTTTTGTATACTCAAACATAAACTGATAAAGTCCAACAAAAAGATTTATTTGTTTATTTACATATATATGCGTAGTTGATACTAACCTTTTGCTGCATTTGATATGTATAAAAAGCAATGCGATTCCCAGTATCAGACAAATAGCGCCAACAACAATATAGGCAATGCCAAGGAAAGGATTTTTGCCGCCAAGTAGAGACGTTGTAGATAAAATCATTTTCTTCGAGCCATCAAATGACGTAACGGGATATTCTAAGCATATACGAGCGAGATAAAAATGTTATGAGGCGAACAAAAGGAAAATATCCAAACATATCGACCCTTTTCGCGAAATTATTGTAAGGGACAAAACACATTTTTTTTTTTTTCATTTCTGAATGAATGCTCCATACGATAAAAAATAAAGCCAATTTTTGGTACGACGATAAGGATGATGCGCTGAGGGACGTAAAGCAAATTTTCATCAAAATGTAAATTTCGAAAAAGACGGTTACAATAACTCCACAAAACAAACAAACAAAAAAAACGATAAAATTTAGGAACGCGAAATCCAAATTTAGACGTATTAGACAGGGGGTGCCTCAGACCCAGGGTGGTGTCCTATCCCCAACACTGTTTAACTTCTATTTATCGATGATGCTTCCCCCGCCGGAGACTGTCTCCATCGTTTCCTAGCCCGCCGACTGTAGGATAATGGCTACGGGGAAGGGGCCCCATACTGACTGACAAACTATGTATGAAAATCAGCGGTTACCTCTGCTCCCTTTCCAGGTTTTTCACCCAGCGAAACCTGACAATATCACCGACTAAATCTACGGCGACACTCTTTACGACAAGGACGCACCAAATGAGAAACGAGTTAGACATTTACGGTGATGGCGTTAAGCTACCAACTGTCAGCCACCCAAAGTTATTGGGGTGACATTGGATAACACATTCTCATTTGCAGGTCATGTGTCTGCAATGGTCTGAAAGGTACGAGGTCGCAACAAGATTCTCAAGTCACTTGTCGGCAGTACTTGGGGAAAAGATAAAGAAACGTTGTTGACTATATATAAAGCCATTGGCCGACCGGTCTTTGACTAAGCTGCACCCCTTCGTTCGCCCAATGTTCATAAAACCCACTGGACGAGGTTACAAGTCTGCAAAAATAAAAAAGCCAGGACATCCAAAACGCCACCTTTTGGACGCAGACCCGTTTCCTAGAGACATAAAGCGACACACTATGATGAGATGGGGTGTAAAAGTAGGTCGCCTCCCAGTTGGTGCACCCTGGGTAACGCTAAATGAACTACATAGCCTACACGGCCAGTTTCTTGTATTGCCGGTTCTACGAGAACGGTACCAGTACTTGTGCTGTACCCATCGTGCCGAAACGACCCGGGCCGTTTTCTTATATCGACCCGGCCAAGAGCAATACACTCGGGGTGACCCTGTCACACATTTAGGCAGGGCTACACCTCGCTACAACAACAACAGACCCGGCATCACATTACGTTAGCGCTTGATCTGCGGAACCATAATCGGGCTCTAACCGACATACCTTTGTCAGGTCTCAGCTTGTGGACCCCGTTCTAAACAGTCTTACACCCGAAATAGCTTAAGAAGAACGAAACTTAATAAGGGAGACTAGAGTTACCCTGGCCCAACTTCGGTCGGGATACTGTAATAGGTTAAACTCTTATGGGTCAGTTACATAAAGCTTTATTTTGACTTTACCTCAAACTTTGACTTTGACAGAAAAGTTTAGTATACGTATTTAAACGAAGCATGGCAAATTGGAGACCTCAAAGTTGAAGCAAGGTTAAAATTTGGCAAACTCTCAAGGGTCGAATACATAAAGCTTTGTTAACCTCGCCTGACATTTGCTACCTCAAAACTTTGCGTCCAACTTCAGAGGTATGCTACAATGAACGCCTTGACGCTTCTATTTTATACAAAATAAAGTTTTATGTAACTGGCCCATCAAATTTTGCTTGCCTTGCTTGCTTTGACAATCAGATGTTGATGAATTTGCTTTAATTAAAGAATAAAAAGTTGGAGGAAATAATAATTAATTAATTTTTTCTCTATTAAATTAATAAATTAACCAAAACACTCTGAATGCAAAGAAATAAATAACGAAAAGAAATGTATAAAAGAGAAGCGTCAAGGCGTTCATTGTAGCATACCTCTAAAGTTGGACGCAAAGTTTTGAGGTAGCAAATGCCAGGCGAGGTAAACAAAGCTTTATGTATTCGACGCTTTAGGGGTCAACTACATAAAACTTTATTTCAACTTTACCTCGGGCTTTGGCTTTGACAGATAAGTTGAATATACGTGTTTCAACGAAACATGACAAATGGGAAACCTCAAAGTTGAAGCGAGGTTGAAATTTGGCAAACTCTCAAATTTTGCTTGCTTAGCTTGCTTTGACAATCAGATGTTGATGACTTTGCTTTAATTTAAGAATTAAAATTTGGAGGAAATGATAATTAATAAATTTTTTCTCTATTAAATTAATAAATTTACCAAAACGCTCTCAATGCAAAGAAATAAATAACGAAAATAAACGTACCTATAAAAGAGAAGCGTCAAGCGGTCATTGTAGCATACCTCTGAAGTTGAGCGCAGAGTTTTGAGGTTGCCAATGTCAAGTGAGGTTAACAAAAAAAAAAAAAAAAACGGTTCGATGCCCGGCAAAAGTAACATCAAAAATTATTTAGGAAAAGAATTTTTCTAAACGGGGTCGCCCCTCGGCAGTAGTTTGGCAAACTCTCCGGGTGTATTTCTGCCATGAGAAGCTTCTCACCAAAAATTCATTTGCTTTGCAAGAGCCGTTCGGAGTCGGCAAAATACTGTAGGTCCCGCCAACTTGTAGGAAGAACTCAAAATCAACACACCACAAGTTGGAAAGAGAAGCTCGGCTAAAAATCTCGTTAGAGGTTATGATGACCTGTTGGTATATCGCCGCCATTAGTTTTTTTTTTTTTTTTTTTTTATCATAACCTCTAACGAGATTTTTAGCCGAGCTTCTCTTTCCAACTTGTGGTGTGTTGCTTTTGAGTTTTCCTACAAGTTGGCGGGACCTACAGTTTTTTGCCGCCTACGAGCGGCACTTGCAAAGCAAATGAATTTTTTGCTGAGAAGCTTCTCATGGCAGAAATACACCCGGAGAGTTTGCCAAACTACTGCCGAGGGGCGACCCCGTTTAGAAAAATTCTTTTTCTAAATAATTTTTGATGTTACTTTTGCCGGGCATCGAACCGCCACGACTTGGTGTAGAAGGCCGAACACTTAACCGCTACACCACGGCGGTTAACAAAGCTTTATATATTTGACCCTTTACATATCCAGACTAAACAACACCATTTCAAACCGATGATGCCACTTTTTTTCCTCCAAAATCCCTACAAATGAATTAAAAGTCTCTATATAAGTAAGAATTTTGTCAGCTATAGACCGGGATAATAATTCCTATTGAAACTTCACGTTGAATTATTATGTGAAATAGTACTATAACTATAGCGTGTAATGTTGTTGTTGTTGTAACGAAGTGTAGCCCTGCCCAGCGTGTACTTTTCCTTAACCTAAATTGTCATCAAATTCTTCTAACGGGAGTCCTAGGAAACTTGCAGTTTCAACAGGGTTGGACCAGAGGGAGATGGGTGTTAGAAGAGTGGGCTCCGAAGAGCAGGTAAATAAATGGTTGGTATTATGGGGTGACGAGCCGCATGCCGGACATTCATTCGGCACGTCAGGGTCTAGTCTGGATAAGTAGGAGTTTAACCTGCTACAGTATCCAGAGCGTAATTGAGCCAGAGTGACCCTTGTCTCTCGAGGAAGATGACGCTCCTCAGCCGCAACGCGAGGTGGTTTGGCGTGCAAAACGGCGTTCAGTGGACAGAGCGAGACATAGGACGCAACGGACGTGTCATGGATGTGCTTCAGGGCCTGCGTATGTACCTTTGGATCAAACGGCGAAAGTGTGAGGTGCCGGATCTCATCAAAATGCTCACGTAGATGTGCCCTTACGGTCCTAGGAGGTGGCTCATACTCAAGCAGTAGTCTGTTGGGATGTTGTGGTTTGCAACAGTTCAACAGGTACTGCTTGTTTAGCATTTCATTGTGCTCCAAAACTGGGAGCATTTCCACCTCATGATGTAAATGATGTTCTGGAGACATAAGGACGCATCCCGTGGCGGTTCTGAGTGCGGTGTTTTGGCAGGCCTGCAGTCTTTTCCAATGAACCTCAGCAAGCTCCGGCGACCATATCGGCGACGCGTAATTCAGGATCGGCCGACCAATTGCTTTATAGGTTGCCAGCAACGTTTCTTTGTCTTTACCCCAAGTGCTGCCGGCTAGCGACTTGAGAATTTTGTTGCGGCTTTGTAGCTTAGAGACAATTGCGGTTGAATGAGCAGCGAATTTGTGCATGGGGTCGAAAGTTACCCCTAAGATTTTGGGGTGAGAGACAGTAGGTAATTTTTGATCGCCTACGTAGATTTCTAACTCCATGCCAACTTGCGCCGTCCAAGTCGTGAATAGTGTCGCCGAGGACTTCGTTGGCGACAATGTCAGGCTCCGGGCAGTGAAAAACTCAACAAGAGAGGGGAGATAACCATTGATCCTGGAGCATAGCTCAGGAAGCCTCGAAATATAAAGATTAAACAGAAGCGGGGAAAGGACACCACCCTGCGGTACCCCTTGTTTAATCTTTCTCGGTTTTGATTTTTTGTTTCTGAAAACTACAGACGATTGACGACCACTCAGATAATTGGCGGACCAACGCTTAAGACAGGGGGGGAGCGATGAATCTACCAAATCGGATACCAGTTGTCCATGATTTACTGTGTCAAAAGCTTGAGACAGGTCAAGAGCAACTAGAACCGTCCTGTGATGAGGGCTTTTCTGGTTGAGTCCGTCAGTTATCTGAGTGTTAATGGCATTTAGAGCAGATGTTGTGCTCCGTATTTTTCTAAAGCCATGTTGGTGCTCGGCTAACCTCAACTTTGATGTGTAAAGAGGAAGTAATACCGCCTCCAATGTCTTCACTACTGGCGAGAGGAGCGATATCGGACGATAAGACTCCCCTACGTTAGCTGGCTTGCCAGGCTTTAGTAGTGGGACCACGACTGCCTGCTTCCATTTTTCAGGTATGACAGAAGTGGCCAGGGATAAATTGAAGACGGTAGTGAGGTATTTTACTCCCTCTTCGCCGATGTGTTTTAAATGCACCATGGCTATGTCGTCAGGGCCCATGGCTTTAGAGTTTTTGGCTTTCCTGATGGCCTCTCGAACCTCTGTAGCGGTGATGGAAACGGGGGCATTGTTTTTGTGTTTATGCGCACACCTGTAGATCCTACGTCTGTCCCTGTCCTGTGCAGGGTGTGGTACAAACTGTCGGCAAAAGGCCGTTGCACTTTTCTTCGGGTCACTAAACGTCTTATCACCAAAGGTGATGTCTACGTTTCTTGGTGGGCCCGTCGAATTTGACAGGGATTTGACTGTGGACCATAATTTTCCAACACCGGTAGAGAGGTTACAAGACCTCAGATGCTCCTCCCATTTGGCATGTTTGTGTTCATCTACCAGCCGTCTGATTTCCGCGTTGAGACCACTGATCTGTGGGTCTGCGGGTTCGATGCTACGTATATGGTCACGTTCATTGGTCAGGGCTGCAGCTTCAGTTGGGAAGTTTGGCCGTATATTTTGTATTCTCCCAGCTGGTATAAAAAGGGCTGCAGCTCTATTTATGACCTTACGTATTTCCTTTTCACCTTGGCGTACGTCAGTCGGTATGGGAAGAGCACCAAAGGAGCTCTCAGTAAACTCAGTAAAGCCAACCCAGTCAGCCCTCCTGAAGTTTACGTAGGATCTCTTCTCAGAGGTGGTGAAATCCGGGGCACGATCAACGGACAGGACGATTGGCAGGTGATCTGATGCCAAAGCCACCATTGGGCGCCAGTTTATGCAGTTTATTAGACCCGGACTAACAATTGTTATGTCCGGGGAGCTACTGCAATTTACTGCCATCCTCGTGGGGGCGTCCGTGTTCACCGCGCAGAATGTGGAAGCGTTAATTTGCTCGGCTATTTCCCGTCCTCTGCCGTCAGCAGAATGGCGTGAATGCCACATGTCGTGGTGTGCATTAAAATCGCCCATAATGACACGGTTATCGCCCCGTAGGAAATCGCTTAAATCAGGGCGATAACTTCTGGGACAACAGGTGACGGGAGGTATGTAGATGTTTATCAGCTCGAGATCAACACCTCCAGCTGAAATGACAATACCCTGTCGCTCTAGGGGTATGTCCTCTTGGTCAGTGTTGAATGCAAATTCCCTATACCGCACGGTTTGGTGGATGATGAACGCAAGACCACCCCCACCGTCCGTACGATCATGCCGGAGAATGTGGTAGCCACCACTCGCTCTGAGATCCGAGTGGGTGCCAAGTTTAGTCTCCTGGATTGCAGCAATTTTGATGGAGTTTTGCTGCATAAACTTGGTGATCTCCACAATCTTGCCAGTTATACCATTGCAGTTTAATTGCATTATTTTGAAATGCGGGGGAGAGGCAATGGTCACTCTGGGAGTCAGGGACTGGTGCGCTCGCCGTGGAAGTAATATGCTAGTCCGTGATCGTCGTCGCAGTCCTGAAGGCGACAAATTCCGCTCGTTGGGGGACGAGGTAGAATTTGTCGGCAATGTGGGCTGCACAGCTCGACAACACGGCGCAACATACGCATCAGTCCATAGATTTCTGTTTGCGAGCCCTGAGCATATGCGCAGGTGACATTGGCCAAGGCAGGTATTGCACTTGACCGATGGCACTCTGGACGCATATATTCTGTGCCGACAAACAGTGCACATAGTGTGAGGGACCAGGAGCTGATGGCCTTGATTCGCACTTGTGCCGGTACCGGAGAAGAAGTAGAGGGGAGGAGAATATTTTGGGGCGGGAGTTGTAGCTCAGCAGTGCTCACTACATCTGTAGATGTGCTACGTAGGGAGTAGCTATGAGCTGCTGTATGAGGTGTTGGCGCGCTGGGGCGCGAGCTACAACTGGGAACACACAATGCTTGCTGAGCAATATATGTATTGCGAGGGGGAGTCGATAGTGCTACGCCGGAGCGTCGCGAGCCACGAGACGTTCTAGGACGTGAACAGCAAGGCGCCACGAAGGTTTTAAAGAAACTAAGAGGCCGGTGTGTTTTTGGATCTAGTCCAGAGCAACTAGACTTGCGAAGCCAACCTTTACAAGATGTGCATTGCACCGAATGCGAACGTCTGGTATAAATTTTCTTCCGGCACACACAGCAGAACCATTCTGTTGGACCAGGGTTTAGCTCAATGCCAGACCGGAACAAGAGAATAAGGAGCAGCCCTGCTGCAAGGGACTGCTCCAAGGATGACAAATTTAGGGGGAGGAATCATGACACGTTAGACAGGGTCACTTCTGGTGTGCTGCTCTTGGCCAGGCTGTAATATAAAAAAAAAATACAGCCTGGGTCGTTTCGGTACGAAGGGTACTGCGCAAGCACATGTACCTTTCTCGCAGAACCGGCAGTACGTAGAAACGCAATGTAATGTTGTATGTAGCTTTTCTTTGAGTTTTTCTTCAAAAACAAAAACATAATAATTCAACATGAGGTTTCAATAGGAATTATTATCTCGGTCTATAGGTCACAAAATTCATATATGTAAAAATGCAAGAACATTAAAACAAAAACCAGTAAAAGTCTCTAGATTACCCTACGCGTTAAAAAAAAATACCGCTTATCACCACCACTTATCAATACCTTACATTTGATGCCCATATTGAACGCACACTTAATAAGCGTTTCACGTATTGCCGGTTCTGCGAGAACGGTATATGTACATGTACATAACCTTTAGTACCGAAACGACCCGGGTTGTGTTTTTTTTTTTAACGATTCAGCAATACACCCCGAAGTGACCCTGTCTAACGCGTCACGATTCATCATCATCATTTATTGGCGCTTAACCGCCTAAGCGATTTTGGCCGTCGCCTATCAAAGCACGCCAGTCATTCCTTTTTAGCGATAACTGACGCCAATTGGAAACCCCAAGGGAGTTCAAGTCATCCTCCACCTGTTGTTTCCATCTCAGTCGAGGCCTCCCCCTTCCTCTGCTGCCGAATTCGGGTGACGATTGGAAAACCTTCTGGGCTGGAGCTTCTTTGTCCATTCGCATGACGTGACCCAGCCAGCGGAGCCTTTGGGCTTTAATTCGCTGGACTATGGTCAGATCTGCGTAAAGCTCGTACAGCTCATCGTTAAATCTCCTTCGATACTCGCCGTCGGCATCACGGGAAGGACCATAAATCTTCCGGAGAACTTTTCTCTCAAATACTCCAAGGGCCATCTCATCTTCTCTTGACATTGTCCATGAATCTGAGCCATACATCAGGACAGGTATGATGAGAGACTTATAGAGCGTGATCTTTGTTCTTCGAGAGAGGACTTTACTTCTCAATTGCCTACTCAGTCCAAAGTAGCACTTGTTCGCAAGAGTGATTCTCCGTTGGATTTCTAGACTGATATTATTTTCGGTGTTAATGCTGGTTCCCAAATAGACGAAGTCCCTCACAGTTTCAAATTTGTAACTATCAACAGTGACGTGGCTGCCAAGGCGCAGGTGCGCCGATTCTTTCTTTGATGACAGCAAATACTTCGTCTTGTCCTCGTTGACCGCAAGACCCACTTTTTTGCTTCTTTATCCAGTCCAGAGAAGGCAGCGCTTACGGCGCGGTTGTTAAGGCCAATGATATCAATATCATCGGCATACGCCAGCAATTGCACGCTCTTGTGTTAGATTGTACCATTGCGGTTTAGCTCTGCTGCTCGAATTATCTTCTCCAGCATCAGGTTGAAGAAATCGCACGAAAGGGAGTCGCCCTGTCTGAAGCCTCGTTTGGTTTCAAATGGCTCAGAGAGGTCCTTCCCGACTCTGACGGAGCTGTTAGTATTGCTCAACGTCATTTGGCAAAGCCGTATAAGCTTTGCAGGGAAGTCAAATTCAGACATGGCGGCATACAGGCAACTCCTTTTTGCGCTGTCAAAAGCGGCTTTGAAATCGACAAAGAGATGGTGTGTGTCGATTCTTTTATCATGGGTCTTCTCCAGGATTTGGCGTATCGTGAAAATCTGGTCGATGGTAGACTTACCAGGTCTAAAGCCACACTGATAAGGTCCAATCAGCTTGTCTACGATGGGCTTCAGTCTTTCACACAATACGCTAGAAAGAACCTTATATGCGATATTAAGAAGGCTGATTCCGCGGTAGTTGGTGCGGTTAGCGGGATCGCCTTTCTTGTGGATTGGGCAGAGCACACTTAAATTCCAATCTGGAGGCATGCACTCGTCTGACCATATTCTGCATAAGAGCTGATGCATGCTTTTTACCAGCTCTTCGCCTCCGTGTTTGAAAAGCTCGGCGGGTAGTCCGTCTTTTCCAGGCGCTTTGTTGTTTTTGAGCCGGGATATAGCTATCCTCACTTCATCATAGTCAGGTGGTGGGACGACTTTTCCATCGTCAGGGATTGGGGTATCGGGTTCGACGTCTCCCTCGCAATTTAGCAGTGAGGAGAAGTGCTCCCTCCATAATTTAAGTACACTCTGTACGTCGGTTACCAGGTCGCCATTATTGTCCTTACAGGAACTTGCCCCGGTCTTAAAACCTTCCGTCATCCGCAGGATCTTTTCATAGAATTTTCGGGCATCATTCCTGTCAGCCAGCATCTCAAGCTCCTCACACTCACGCCTTTCCGCCTCACGTTTCTTTTTTCTGAAAAGGCGTCTCTCTTCCTTCTTTGCCTCACGATAGCGTTGCCATACACTGCGGGTTGCGCCCGTTCGCAACGTCTCCCTGTAGGCAGCGTCGTTTTTGTCCGAGGCAGTGCTGCATTCCTCATCGTACCAGTTGTTTTTGCGGGCTCGCTGGAACCCTATAGTGGCCTCAGCGGCAGTACGTAATGAGTGAGAGATATGCTTCCATTGCTCGGTTGCATCGTTAGGTCGAGGATTGCTCTCCGATAGCAGGTGTGAGAGTCGAGTGGAGAAATTGTCAGCTGTCTGTGTCGTGCGCAGCTTCTCGACGTCAAACTTTCCTTCCGTTACTGTGCGCACTTTCTTTGCTACACAGAGGCGTGTGCGTATCTTGGCTGCAACAAGATAATGGTCCGAGTCGATATTGGGACCACGAAGGGTACGCACGTCCAGAACGGTGGAGCTATGTCTGCCGTCGATCATGACATGATCAATCTGGTTTCTTGTTCTTTGATCAGGAGACAGCCATGTGGCTTGGTGTATTCGTTTATGCTGGAACCTGGAACTACTGATGACCATATTGCGAGCAGCGGCGAAATCAATCAACCTAGTGCCGTTGGGGGATGTTATATCATGGAGACTAAATTTTCCAACTGTTGGACCAAAGACTCCTTCCTTGCCCACCTTCGCATTAAAGTCGCCGAGCACGATTTTGATATCCTGTTGGGGGCAGCGATCATAAGTCTGTTCAAGTTTATCGTAGAAGGAGTCCTTCTCTGCGTCGTCCGTCTCCTCAGTCGGCGCATAGGCGCAGATAAATGTTATGTTGAAAAATTTCGCTTTGATGCGGATCGCAGCGAGACGCTCGTCCACGGGGGTGAACGCTAGTACTTGGCGGCGAAGTCTCTTTCCCACCACGAATCCTACACCACGCGCTTTGCCGCGTGTCTGGCCACTGTAGTATACGTCACAAGGTCCGATGGTCGTCTTTCCTTGTCCCGTCCATCGCATTTCCTGCAGGGCGGTGATGTCAGCCTTTGCGTTAACGAGGACATCAACCAGTCGGGCAGCGGTACCATCCCTTGAAAGGGTCCGGACATTCCAGGTACATGCCCTAATATCCTTCTCGTAGTCCTTATTTCGTTTTGCCGGGTCGTCAACATTAAAGGGGGTTCTCATCCGAGGCTTTTCTTTGCTTTTCATTGGAATAAAGTTTTTCCGTGGCGTCACGATTCCCCCACCTAATATTGTTATCCCTGGGACAGCCCCTTGCAGCACGGCTGCTCCTCATTCTCTTGATCCGGGCTGGCGTCGAGCCAAATCCTGGTCCAGGAGAAGGGTTCCGCTGCGTTTGCCGGAAGAAAATTTATACTAGACGCTCACACTCAGTTCAGTGTGTGTCTTGCAAAGGTTGGTTACATAAATCTAGTTGCTCCGGACTAGATCCTAAAACACACCGACCCACTAGTTTCTACAAAAGTTTTGTGGCGCCCTGCTGCTCACGTCCTAGGACGTTCCGAGGCAAGCGACGCTCAAATGTTGCATTGTCGCCTTCTACAAATTCAGTCTCCACGACCTGAAATACATATATTGCTCAGCAGAACATGTGTGTTCCCGGTTGTAGCTTGCGTCCTAGTGCGCCAACACCACAAGCATTCGCCCATAGCTACTTTCTACGTAGTACATCGGTCGATGCTATAAGCACTACCGAACTTCAGCCCTTGTCTCTGAACCCTCCACTAACTTCTTCCGGTACTAGCACGAATTTGAGTCAAGTCCATCAGCTTCTGGTCCCTCACTCTTCGTGCACTGTATGTCGGCACAGGATATATGCGTCGGTGGCATCGGTCAAGTGCCACTCCTGCCTAGGCCAATGTCACCTACGCATATGTTCTGGGCTCGCAAACAGAAATTTCTGAACTGATGCGTTCGTCGCGCCTTGCTGTCGAGCTGCGTAGCCCACAACGCCGATGGACGTACACTCATCTTATAATTAACGAAACCCGTCAGCTTCAGGACTGCGACGGAGATCACGACCCAGCCTACCACCTTCTAGGCAAACACATCAGTCTTTAACTCCCAGAGTGGCCATTGCCTGTCCTTCGCAATTTAAATTGTTGCAATTTAATTGCAACGGCCTGACCGGCAAGATAGCGGAGATAGCCACATTCATGCAGCTACATAAAATTAAAATTGCTGCAATCCAGGAGACAAAACTTGGCCCCCACTCGGATCTCCGAGCGAGTGGGGGCTAGCACGTCCCCCGGCACGATCGCACGGACGGCGGGACGGTCTCGCGTTCCTTGTTCACCAAACAGTGCAGTATGGGGAATTTGATATCAACACCGACCAAAGAGACTTACCCTTAGAGTGTCAGGGTATAGTTATACAAGCTGGAGGTGTTGATCTCGAGGTAATCAATATTTACATTCCCCCCGTCACCTGCTGCCCCAGAAGTTATCGCCCTCGCCTTATGGCGTTTCTTTGTGGCGATTTAGTGCCCACCATGATATGTGGCCAAAAACTCCAAAGCCATCGGTCCTGATGGCATATCCATGGTGCACCTTAAACATGATGTGCCGAATGTATGTCCAGCATGCGGCTCGATATCTCCAAAAACCTTTTCAACTGCTTTTATTTTTTTTTATCGTATAACCATCTCGAGCTGATACAAAATCTGAAGCAAAGTCCAAATGAAACCTGTGGCCTTACCCTTTCGTTTGATACCAACTTCGTGCGAATATTCGAAATTTACGCGCAACCACATTTCGACCGATAATTCTGTTATCGATAAATATATCGAAATTAAACAGAGACCAAATGAAAGCTGTGGTCATCCCCGTTCGTTTGATAACAATTTTGTGCGAATATTCCAAAGTTTACCCGAAACCACATCTTGACCGATACATCTGTTATCGACAAATATATCGAAATGAACCAAAGTCCAAATGAAAGCTGTGGTCATCCCCTTTCGTTTGATACCATTTTTGTAAGAATATTCCAAAGTTTACGTAAATTACATTTTGACCTATAACTATGTTATCGATAAATATATCGAAATTTCATGATGCCTCTTGCAGACTTTATACTCCTAAGAATTTGTCTGCAAAATTTCGTACAGATCGGGGCATTG
The DNA here is from genome assembly GCA_964058755.1 of Campiglossa producta. Classification (NCBI taxonomy): domain Eukaryota; kingdom Metazoa; phylum Arthropoda; class Insecta; order Diptera; family Tephritidae; genus Campiglossa; species Campiglossa producta. The sequence continues at coordinate 62,424,293 of CAXKVI010000005.1, read as the reverse complement.
GTTTAGACTAACTGATTTTCGCAACACGACACTTTTTTTGTAAGTAGCTTAATTTCACTTCACCCCATCTCAAACTTCAGTTTAACACTTGATTAAATACAAAAATACAGATTTTTTTTATTTTACCATTATTGTAGTTTTGCCTAGTGTTTTTTATTCATGTAATGTATGTTTATAAATACTTAAAAAAATATGTGTAAAAATATATCGACGACTTAGTGGAAGATCACTCTGTTTCAAAATATTTTTCAAAAAAGTTCTAGATAGGTTGTTTTTGAATCAAATTCTTAGATAGAGCGTTGCTGGAAAAAAGTATTAAAGAGAGTGTTATTTAAACAAATTTTGATATAGGGAGTTTTTGAAAAATATTTTGAAATAGGGCGATCAAAGTACATTTACAAATATATACAAAAATAAAATAAAAACCATAAAATATCGTTTTATTTTTTTTCGTGCGTGTTTAGTGCGTGTCGTGTTTTAGTAAATTTTCCTCGTGCGTGTTGGTGCATATTTTCGAAAATCTGTTCTCGTGAACGTGGCGTGTCGTGTTGCAAAATCATGACTCTGATTTTTTAAAGATAAAAAACGGGTTGGTAAAAGTTCAAAATTTTTTCAAATATTTTGAATCAAAAAACCGAAAATGCCATTTTGTGAGGGCATCAGACATTTTTTTCCATAGAACTAAAAATGTTGACTCAAAAATAAATTTAAACATTTTCGGTTTTTTGATTCAAAATATTTGAAACATTTTTGTACTTTTACTAAACAGTTTTTTAACTTTAAAAAATCAGTAAACGCTTAGAGCGGAGACTTTTACTGTTTTCAATTTAGAATCCTATAAGCAAAAAATGAAATGAAAATAAAATGACATAAGAGCTTAGAACATGTCAGAATGTATTAAAATAATTACAGCAATTTAAAAATGACTAGATTTTGTATGTGTTAGTGTGTATGTGTATGCAAAAGTACAAAACTCACAGAACCCATATTGGCAAAAAAATTTTGTTAGTCAACAAACGGAACATGCACCGTAAAAAACCGCTACATTTCGTGAAATATGAAAAAGACGACCTTTTACCCTACGGGGTAAAACCCTACATGTGACAACACTGTTTCAAACTCATGCCCTGCATGTAGAATGTCGTCCCATGACACTTTACATCTCTTTAACTGTCCAATTGAACCTACTCTTCTAACACCCCTTTCGCTCTGGTCCAAATTTTTGAAACTGCTCGCTTCCTAAAACTTCCGTTAGAAAAGCTTGATGAAGATCTTCGGAATGACCATGGTAGGCATACCGGTCGTAAGAGGCGACTAATATGCACATAGATAATTGACGTGCTACTCGATGGTTGATCTACGGATATGATGCCTCTCACCTCTCATTACCCATCTTCTCCTTCCTCATGGATGGAGGGATGCCATGACCTAGAAGGTTCCACTGGTCATACCAAATCGCCACGACAGTCGGGCAGTACCGCAAGGGAGTACCGCAGCGTACCGGGGTCATATCCGGCCAAGGACTGTCAACTTCGGCATCACTCCCCAAAACCTTCGGGGAGTGTTTTGTTGTTAACAACAACAACAACAACCATGCACTCTAGGTAGGGCGAAGCACTGATAACAACAACAACACAATCCCGCGAAAAGGGGTCGTTATGCTGAAGTGCATGTATAATTGTGTTACCGCCGTCTTGCCAGAAGAATGGATGACATTTTTTTCGATTTTGAGTTTATAGGATCACTGGATTAACCATTGAACAATTGACAAATATCAAATAAGAATATTCGTGCTTCTGGTAAGAGGGAGACCATGGGTTACTAAAAAAGGTTACAAATTATACGTACGATAAACAACATTCAGTGTATAGGAACCCTTTTTTAAACCACTTTGAAATGATGAATTTGAATGGTCTACACGACGATAAAGTTTACGAAAACTAGGCAAAGCAGCTGTGCGCATCCAAACAATTAAATCTTCATTCTAAAAAAAAATGTCATTTTAAGTACAGATTATTAATTGAGAACATCATTAATTCAAAACATACCTGAAACCCATTATTGTCAGGGTTTTGCGGATCCAATTGCCACAATTCTTTTTGCCAAAACTTTGGTTTACTGAAGTTTTTCAAGGCGATCGATAGGTTGCCTGGTGGATTTCTGAACTTAATCGTTTTATCGGAAGGCCATGCAATGCCAGTGTTAAGCAACGGTACATCAATATCCTCATATTTTAGGGTTAATGTGTCTAGGATGAAAATAAATAAACTTTTAATTATGGAAGTCATCATTAACGTGTTATATTATACTGACCATTAAAAAGTGAGTTAGCGATTGCTCCGCAAGGTGCGATAGGTATCTTTTCCATACTTTCTCCAAAGTTGTATGCAAATGGTGCACAATCCGTGGATGGTTCTGCCGACAGGCGACCCAACAACTGCTCATCATCCCGGGATTTTACATAACGTCGATGATTTTGGTAATAATTGCTTAGGCCATAGTACATGTAAACTTTACCCTAAAGAATATGAAATTTATTAATTCATTGAACTCATATAATAATGAATAACACTATACAGCAGACGGCTGCGCACTGAACCAAACCAACTTTATGGAAAATATTAAAACATAAGTAAAAAAGAAATTTCGCCGTTTTTTTAAGTTAGCCTCCAAAACTTAATTAATTCTTTTATTTAAACATTTAAAAATGAAAGATGTGAGCGTGGCCTGCTTGCCTATCTCTTTGATTGGTGTACATTTTTTTTTTAAGTGTGTGTAAAAGTTTTATACAGGTCCAAAGTGAGATCCTCGATTGGAGGTACTTTCGAGAGCTAGTCCCATTCGCCAATCTCTAACGTTAGAGGACGACTCGAGAAACACTGGTGTTGTTGTTGTTGTTAACAGCAAAAACACTCCCCGAAGGTTTTGGTGAGTGATGCCTAAATTTACAGTTCTTGGCCGAATATGAACTCGGTACGCTGCGGTACTCCTTTGCGGTACTACCCGACTGTCGTGGTAGCGATTTGGTGTGCAAAGTGGAACATTCTAGGTCATGTCATCCCTCCATCCATGAGGAAGATGGGTAATGAGAAATGAGAGGCATCATATCCGTAGATCAACCATCGAGTTACCACGTCATTACCTATGTGCATATTAGTCGCCTCTTACAAGCGGTATGCCTACCTCAGGCATATTCTGAACCCCTAACCAGCAGGGGCTACTAGACAAACACTCGAGAATCACAGGGTTTTCCAACAAAATGGGACATAATTTTCCAATCGAGAAAACTATAGTTTCGAGTCGAATTCTACTGTCATTCTCTAATGTGTAAAAGTAGTGGGGTGTAAAAGTAGGTCGCCTCCTAGGTGGTGCACCCTGGGTAACGCTAAATGACCTACATAGTCTACACGGCTAGTTTCTTGTATTGCCGGTTCTACGAGAACGCTACCAGTACTTGTGCTGTACCCATCGTGCCGTAACGACCCGGGCCGTTTTCTTATATCGACCCGGTCAAGAGCAATACACTCGGGGTGACCCTGTCCGACATTTAGGCAGGGCTACACCTCGCTACAACCAGACCTGTTAAATTGTAATTAACATTAATAATAATTAATTACTTTGGTTTTTTTTAATTTTAATGATTAATTAATTTTGTTGAGTTTAATCCGAAATTATTAATTAATTAATTAAAAAAATAAAAAAAATAATCATGATTAATGGCCATTAAAAAAAAATCAAAAATAATCAAAAAATTGCCTATTATCTTTAATTAAAAATAATCATATGATTAAAAAAAATCAAGTAATTAAAAATAATCAAACAATTAAAATTAATTAAAGCATTAAAATTATTTAAACAATTAATATTAATTAAACAATTAAAAAATTAAATTTAGTTATTTGATTATTTTCAATTAATAGCAGCAACAGTATAAACTTTAACTGTAAGTATTAAGTAGAATTCTTCCAAGCAACTTGCATTTTTTAAACACCTTTAAAAAGAAATTTTGGTAAAAAAATTTGAGCTTATGTATGCAAGGCCTGATGTGTCATGGATAAATACTGGCGATGAAACGCTGCAGCTTCTCCTTAGTAGCCACTTCCCAGAAGCGAAAAGCGATCTTACGAATCAACCGAATTTGGGTCTTTGTACACGACCTAGTGCAGTACCTAAATAATAAAAGAAATGAATGTGCCACTGGGTCATCCTTATCTACTAAGGAATTAACACTAGCAGCCTTTCTGAACATTGAAGGGGCTTTAAACAATGTCACGTCGGAAGCGATGACGACAGCCCTGACGGGATTAGGCATCGAATCTTGGCTGGTGTCAATCGTGCACCAAATGCTGACAGGCAGGAGGGTGTACGCTGATCTAGCCGGGATGTCGGTGAATAAGGGTTTCAATAGGGGTGGGATCCTCTCACCTCTGCTATGGGTAGCCCCAGTCAACGGACTGCTGTGCACAAGATGGACTATTGTATACGGAAGTATACAGTGTTTTGCAGGCAGAAGTGGCCGCTATACAGGAAGCTGTAGATTTATTGAACATAACTGTGAACATAAACAGCGGTGATGTATACATCTTCTTCGGTATTTTCTACCATCTCAGCGAATCATCTAGAATTAAGCCATAGGATATTCCGCCCTTCACGCAATCCACAAAATGATTTGAGTAGGGGGTCATTCAGATCCATATGGTATCACAACGGGAACTACGGGGTCTATGTGTGCTAGTCTCTTTACTAGCAGCTTCTGCAGCCTACGTACCTACCATGTACTAGGTAAATTAGGATACACTAACAGAGGTATCATTCCTTTATTGAATAGGCTACCAACTGCATCCTTGGAATATCTTAGTGTTTCCTCAGGTTCTTTAAGCTTTTTTTTAGAGTATGCACATACATGTATTTATATGTAGATACTTCCAATTTAATCAAAAATAATCATTTAATTATATTAATCATATTAATCATATAATTAAAATTAATCAGAAATAATCAATTAATAATAATCATGGCGGCCGCCGTGGTGTAGCGGTTAAGTGTTCGGCCTTCTACACCAAGTCGTGGCGGTTCGATGCCCGACAAAAGTAACATCAAAAATTAGAATTTTTCTAAACGGGGTCGCCCCTCGGCAGTAGTTTGGCAAACTCTCCGGGTGTATTTCTGCCATGAGAAGCTTCTCAGCAAAAAATGCATTTGCTTTGCAAGTGCCGTTCGGAGTCGGCAAAAAACTGTAGGTCCCGCCAACTTGTAGGAAAAACTCAAAAAGCAACACACCACAAGCTGGAAAGAGAAGCTCGGCTAAAAATCTCGTTAGAGGTTATGATAACCTGTTGGTATAATCAATTAATTACGTTAATTACATTAATCACATAATTAAAAATAATCAAAGATAATCATTTAATTGCGTTAATCATATTAAAAATGCAATTAAAAGGCACTGAAAATAATTAGAAATTTTTATATTAATTATGCAATTAAAATTTTTTTAATTATTAATTAATACATTTTTTTTTAATTAATTAAAATTAATCATTAATATTGTGCAGCTACTGGCAATTAATGATTAAAAATACTTCTAATTACTTCACCACGTAATTAATAATGATTAAAATTTTTAATCATTATTTAACAGGTCTGGCTACATCAACAACAACAATGTGAATTTGCAAATGCTCGCCTTTTGGCTAGTTCCCTAACCTATCTCGAGTCGAGTTCTATGTAGTCTAGTTCTCTACTGTTGCCTTCGAATAGAGAATAGTTAAAGAATTACTCTAGTTATCTAACGTGAAGACGAACATTTCTCTAACGTTAGAGACCAGAAGAAGTTACGATTGTTTCTTGCGCAGATGACTGCACGATATTGGCAACAGGCACTTCCGTTGATGAGATGTGCTCTAAAATAAATGGTTATCTCCCGGGGTGCGTCCTTATGCCTCCTATAACTCGTATCCACCATGAGGCGGAAATGCTTCTAGTTAAGGAGCATAATGAAATACTAAACAAGCAGTACCTGCTGAATTGCTGTAAACCACATCACCCCAATATGTAGGCAACTGTTTGAGCTAACTCCGCCTCCTAGGACCGTAAGGACGCATCCAGGAAAACATTTTGATGAGATCCGGCACTTTATGACAACGCCGTTTGATCCAGAGGTGCATAGGCGGGCCTTGGGGCATATCCATGACACGTCTGTTGACCACCAGGTCGCGCTCTGTCCGGTGAATGCTGTTTTGCATGCCTCAACACCACGCATTTCTGTAGAGGAGCGTCATCTTCCTCGAGAGACAAGAGTTACTCTGGCCCATTTACGCTCTGTATATTGTAGGAGATTAAACTCCTACATATCCAGGCTGAGCCCTGATATGTCGAATGAATGTCCGGCATGCAGCTCGTCCCCCATAACACCAACCACCTATTCACTTGCTCTACGGAGCCCACTCTTCTAACAGCCATCTCTCTTTGGTCCAACCTTATTGAAACAGCTAGTTTTCTAGGACTCCCGTTAGAAGATATTGATGACAATTTAGGTTAAGGAAAAGTACGTGTTGGGCAGGACTACACCTCGTTACAACAACAACAACAACTGTGTTTGTTAACCATCAGCATATCTATTTTGATAACCATATCTTGGAAACAACTAGAGCCACACCTGGTCCATCGTCAATTTTTTTTAAAAAGTGTTTTAGATACTAAAACCTACACAATGTTAAAACACTCATCAACAAATTTTATTTGAGATCCATATCGAACAAACACCGCCAAGAATCCGGAAGCGCTTTTTTAATTTTTTGTTTCTGTGAAGAGATATTTGCAATCTAAGTTGCAAGTTTTCATGTGGTTGTTGTAATTACATTAGGCTGTCCCTAAAACTGTGCAAAAGAGTGTCAGCCGTGGCGGCAGCCCCGGGTAAACTACGCACCCGGACTTGGCATGGCGTAGCCCAGGGTTTTTTTTATAAGCGCGGCCGAAGGCACACAAATACCATGGATCCCGCCCCCAAATTGGGATCAGACCCGGGTAATTTTTCGGTTTTCTGACCATAACTTTTCACTGAAACAACCGCTTGCGGATTCGTGATCCTGAGGCCAAAAAACGTTTTTTGAGCCTTCTCCCATTACTGCTAATTTATTAGCAGTTGACAGCGAAAGTAGACAATTACCTTTTAATTTTTAAATTTCAATATTTATTTTTTATCTTTAATTCAAAGGTATTTGTTTGCTATAGGGGTCAACTACCAATAAATTAGCTATAACTATAGAATTGGCCTCGAAAGACGGGGTTTGGCCGCGCTTATAAAAAATAGCCCTCAGCCGGTCCAACCCCGGCTACGCCATGCTCAGCACTCCGGCTTCTTGATGCCAAACCCCGTATTTTGAGCAATATCCCATAATTTTACCTAATTTATGAGCAGTTGATCCCTAAAGGAAACAAATGCCTTTGAATTAAATATTGAAATCAAGGCGAATTTATACAGGTGGCGGAAGTAAGATATGTATATGTAAATTTCCCATGTATTTTGTTTTTGTAAATTTGAATTCGCTTTATGGATTCGCCGATAATCTGATAGCTCTGTTTCTTGAAAAGCTAGAAACGAAATTGTCAGCAATAGAGAGTTTTGCTAGTTGTTTTAAGCTCGGCCCAAAAGTAAGGCACACCTAGCGACACTCGACCAAATATGTAGTTGCCTATTTGATAAACTATGTCGTGTCACGTACTGTCGCCAGGTGCTCCCTAAGAACACATGCAAAGAATATTTGGTCGCGTCGCATCGCTAGGTGTACCCTTAGCTTAACCCGCCAACTCGAAAAGGTGTTCTGCATATAAATACCAAGGATTGATATCAGACCCGGGTCACTTTTCGGTTTTTTGACCATAACTTTGCACAACAAAAAGTAAAATTTTCGCTTTCGAATTTACATTCTTGGCAACGAGACGCGTCTTTTGGTACCTTTCCCAACATTTTCCGAAGTGTTTTTGGAGTTAGCCTGTAAAGTATACAATTAGCTTCGTTTCTTTCCTGCTAATTATGAATAATTATGAATAATTATGCCTGAAAAAGCGTTTCTTGAACAAAAATCGCAGCGAATTCAGCAGCTTTTTGACATTTAATTGAGAGAGAGAGCGCCAATTCGATGCAAGTTATTGCTGGAGATTTTTCGTCCAGCAGAAACTAGCAAGCAGGAACAGCTGATCGGTGACATAGCAAAACAACAACAAAAAATGTAAATTCAAATTGTTAGCCAATCAGAAACGTAACCGTTGTTTTGTCTGCAAGTTTCTGCTGAACCCTGTTCGACGAAAAATTACCAGAAATGAGATTTTGACAGCTTTTTACAAGACTCTCTTCTGCTGACAGTTCTTTTCTGGAGATTTCAAGAAACAAACCTATTACCAAACTTGTTTAAAAAAAATAGTTATTGATAAGTTTTCCTGCTAGTGAGGAAACGCAGCCATGGCAGGAGTCTGACAGACGGGTCCAAATGGAAATAAAAAAAGTTGAATACATATATCTTACTCCCGCCACCTATATGAATTTGCCTTGTATTGAAATTTAAAAATGAAAAATTTGTTTTCAGGTAGGCAAGGCAAATTTATTCTAAAGGTGGGTTCGTCCAACCATATGGTTTCTTCTTCTTCCTTGAAAATCGAATCGGAGCTGTCAAATCCTTCTGTTGTTGCTTTGTCTGACATTTCCCGTTACAAGGAGTGTGTGCGTGCTTGTAGATCTGAATCCGCTCGAACCCACCTGTATAATTCGCCTTGCAGGTAGGTTCAAATATTTTTCTGTTTGACATTAGGTCCGTTCGTTTGCTGTAATTTATGCGTTCGTTGATATAGTTTTGAAATTGAGATTAATTAAGAAACAAGTATGAAATAGTACGTTGTAGGAAAAATATACATAAAGTAAACCTTTTCTTGGCATATTTACATAACTTGGTGTGAAAAAGGCAAAATAACCAAATTTTAAATCAAAATGCCCAAATTTTATCTTCGCAATACTGGCACCATTGGATACTGTCAGGTTCATATAACACACACATGTGCAGCAAATTTGTGTAATTTATGCTCACGCACACGTGCTGTGTGCCTTCAGAAAAAATGGTTTGCACACTGCACGTGTGTGTGCTGCTTGGAAGAAAGCACACGCATGTGTGTGCGCATTTTATAAAAATATTTAGGCACATAATCTTATGCTGTGTGTAGAAATTTGTCTTTACTGAGCGTGCAGTTTTTTATTTCAAAATAGCACTCACATGGTTCGCATTAATTTCTAACAATCTTATTACCGATATGAGCTTTTCTAAAAAAGAAACATCTTTTCACGATATAGCAAGCGCCAAATGTTTTTATACATTTGAAACTCTAAGTACTATTTAATACCTATAAGAATTCCCACTCACAAATGTTCCGGATAACCTTTACGTGGTGAAGAATCTATGTAGGCAGAGGGGAAATTATTTTCCAGTTTTTAGTTCATTTTAAAAACATTTTAAATTAAACATATTTTTTTATTTCATTCACATTTTTTAGCATATTCTTCTATTTTTGTCTAGTGTGCATTGACTGCTCTTAAAAACTGCATGTCGAACAGCGTAATCGAATTGGGTAATTTTTCGAGGTGTTTACACATTAAACTCCTCGCGGAAGTTTACCGAATTTGTGTAAACTTCGTTCCATAAAAATTTTGACAGTTCATTTACGCATTCGGCAAATTTCTACGTTTACACGCTTTACGCGGTGTGTCTATGGTTACATGAATAAAATTATTCTTTTTTAAGCATTATAAAACACATTATCTTTTCTTTGTGCAACTGTGATTGCGCCGAAATGTATGCAGATGACGTTGAAGATTGCATGTTCGAATAAGTGAAATTCAAATATTCGAAATTTCGATGCTGTTTATGGCGCTGAAAACGCATTATAGCATGCGCATTATAGCATGTGTGCGAAATATTCAGATAGCAATAAGGAAGATAGGCCGATACGTTTCACGTATTGCTTGTTCTGCGAGAACGGTATTTGTACTTGTACATTACCCTTCGTACCGAAACGACCCAAGTTGTTTTTTTTTTTATAATGACTCGGCCAAGAGCAATACATTTCGAAGTGACCCTGTCTAACGCGTCACGATTCCCCCACCTATTGTCATCCCCGGAACAGCCCCTTGCAGCACGGCTGCTCCTTATTCTCTTGATCCGGGCTGGCATTGAGCCAAATCCTGGCCCCTGAGAATGGTTCTGCTGCGTTTGCCGGAAGAAAATATACACAAGACGATCACACTCAGTCCAGTGTGCATCATGCAAAGGTTGGTTGCATAAATCTAATTGCTCCGGACTAGATCCTAAAACACACCGGCCCACTAGTTTCTACAAAAGTTTTGTGGCGCCCTGCTGCTCACGTCCTAGGACGTCCCGAGGCAAGCGACGCTCAAATGTTGCATTATCGCCTTCTACAAATCAAGTCTCCACGACCTGCAATACTTATATTGCTCAGCAGAACATGTGTGTTCCCGGCTGTAGCTCGCATCCTAGTGCGTCAACATCTCAAGCATCCACTCATGGCTACTTTCTTCGTAGCACATCTGTCGATGCTTTTTGCACTACCGAGTTTCAGCCCCCGTCTCTGAACCCTTTACTAACTTCTTCCGGCACTAGCACGAATGCAAGTCAAGTCCATCAACTTCTGGTCCCTCACTCTTCGTGCACTGTATGTCGGCATAGGATATATGCGTCTGTGGCATCGGTCAAGCGCAACTCCTGCCTAGGCCGATGTCACCGACGGATCCCCGATCATCTCAAAATGAACGAAATCCGCGATGGGCGATTTTAATGCCCTGCATGATATGTGGCATTCACGCCTTTCTGTGGACAGCAGAGGACGGAAACTAGCCGAATTAGCAAATTGACGCTTCCCCTTTCTGCACTGTGAACGGAGACGCCCCTACAAGGATAGCAGTTAATTGCAGTAGCTCCCCAGACCTAACTATTGTTATTCCGGGCTTAATTAACAGCATTAACTGGCATCCGATGGTGGCCTTGTCATCCGAACACCTGCCCATCATCCTGTTCGTCGACCGTGCCTCGGATTTCATAACCTCGGAGAAACGAACATACGTGAATTTCAAAAGGGCTAACTGGGTCGGCTTTTTGGAATTCACAGAGATCTCCTTTGGTGATCTTCCCATTCCTACCGATGTACACGTTGGTGAGCGAAATATCCGTGAGGTCATAAAAAAGGCTACAGCCCGTTTTATACCAGCTGGTAGAATAAAAAATATAAAGCCAAACTTCCCAGCTGAGGCCGCAGTCTTGGCCAACGAACGTGACCTCATACGCAACATCGATTCCTCAGAGCCACAGATCGGTGATCTCAACGTGGAAATCAGGCGACTTGTCAACGAACACAAACAAGCCAAATGGGAGGAGCACCTTAGGTCTTGTAACCTCTCTACCGGTGTTGGGAAATTATGGTCCACAGTCAAGTCCTTGTCAAATCCAACGGGTCCGCCAAAGAATGTCGACATCACCTTTGGTGACAAGACATTAAATAACCCTAGGAAATGTGCGCAGGCTTTTTGTCGACAGTATGTCCCACACCCTGCGCAAGACAGGACAAGACGTGGAATCTTCAGGCGCGCGCATAAACACAAAAACTATGCCCCCGTTCCCATCACCGCTACAGAGGTTCATGAGGCCATCCGGAAGGCCAAAAACTCCATCGGTCCTGATGGCATAGCCATGGTGCACCTTAAACATATTGGCGTCAGCTGCAGGTCTGTCAAAACACCGCCCTCAGTCCCGCTACGGGGTGCGTCCTTATGTCTCCTATAACTCATATACACAATGAGGCGGAAATGCTTCCACGCCTTTTTGGGAAGAAAATAGTTTAATCTCTGATGTTTTATTAAAAGCGTCCAACTAACCTTTGCAAATCTCGCGGAAATTTAGAGAGAGACCAAATTTCAGTGGTCTAACCCGAATACTTCCAGAGATACGGACAATGAAAAACTCCATTTGTATGGGAGGTGCCACGCCCCCTTTTTCCTTATTCCCAATTTGCAGGTGGTAGGGATCGATCTCGTACAACCCCTCACCAAATTTCAGTGGTCTAACCCGAATACTTCCAGAGATACGGACAATGAAAAATTCCATTTGTATGGGAGGTGCCACGCCCCCTATATATCCAAATAGTTTTTAGCCTGTGACCATCCCTGGAAGATATGCAGTGCGTGTGCAAAATTTGGTTACGATCGTTTCATTCGTGTAGAAGCCAAGTTCGCCTATAGGTACATAATTTGAATTGTATATATATAGATAGATAGATTGGAGGTTAAATATATTACAAGAGCAACAACTGTTGACGTATGCCGACGACATCGACATCATTGGCCTCAACAACCGCGCCGTAACTTCTTGGCAGCAATAATTTCGAGATAGTAAGGGACTTTGTATACCTGGGAAGCAGCATTAATACCAATAATGTAAGCCTGGAGATCCATCGAAGGATAACTTTTGCAAATAAATGCTACTTTGTCCTGAGTAGGCAATTGAGAAGTAAAGTCCTCTCTCGACGAACAAAAACAACACTCTATAAGTCACTTATCGTACCCGTCCTGCTATATGGTGCAGAAGCAAGAACACTGACAGCATCTGACGAGGCGGCCTTGGGATTATTTGAGAGAAAAATTCTTCGAAATATTTATGGACCTCTAAAAGTTGGCGACGGCGAGTACCGAAGAAGATGTAATGATGAGCTGTATGAGCTTCACGCAGACGTCGATATAGTTCAGCGAATTAAAACCCAGCGGCTTCGCTGGCTAGGACACGTGGTGCGAATGAACATACCAGAAGGTATGTATTCTTATCGGCACCCGCCGGTGAAGGTAGAGGAAGAGGGAGGCCACCACTGCGATGGCAAGACCAAGTGGAGGCAGATCTGGGAACACGCGGTGTCTCCAATTGGTGCCAGTTGTCTCAACAAAGAGCCGGCTGGCGAAACATGTTAGAAGCAGTGATGCCACATTTTTTTCCTCCAAAATCCCTACAAATGAAGTAAAACTCTCTATATTACCCTACGCGTTAAAAAAAATACCTACAAAAATCCCTACACTTTTTTCCTGCCGGAAATATTGAAAAAAACGCATAGCTTTATATCGAAATTTTTTAAAATTTCAACGAATTTTTTATACATAAATGTATATTCGGGTGATTCAAATAAAAAAAAAGTTAGTAATTGATGAGAAAATAAGCTTTGCAAAAAATCATCGCTGTAGCTTGACCCTTAGGGGTGTCTATTTTTTCGGCCTTTCCCATACATTTTGTATGGGGAAAAAGGCATTTTTAAAGTGAATTTTGTCATAATTTTAGAATTTTGTCCAAAAAACATTTACTTATTCTTAAAGTTGCAGCTTCTTAAACGTCAAACTGTTTGCGATTTAAGATTTGCGATTATCTTAACTATGTATTAAAATAATTGCAACCATTTAAAAATGACTAGATTTTGTATGTGCTACTGTGTAGTGTGTGCAATAGTACAAAACTCACAGGACGCATGTTGGCAAAAAATTTTTGTTAGTCAACAAACGGTGCATGTTTGCACCTTGCATGTTTTCCATGTAAAAAAAACCTACATTTCGTGAAATATGAAAAAACCGACCTTTTACCCTACGGGCACATTTTTTAGCCAAGAAGACCTACAAATAGGGATAAAACCCTACGTGTGGCAACACTGGTTAGAAGGCTATTTTAAGTAAGTAGCAATGATAGATCTCTAGACTTTAATTTAAAAATCTGAAAAATTACAGTAAGTTTTTTCACATTTCTTAAAAAGAAAATCAATATAGTTTTTGAAAAAAAACGAAAATTTTTTTTGGTCCACTCTAATATACATACACAAATTTACTGCTAAATCCGAAATCGGAATTCAACAACGGGCCGAAGTGCGACCTTAGTCCCGCAAAAAAGGTCACTACTCTGAGAAAGCATCTATAAATGCCTAAAGGACACCTTGTTTTTTCTTTGTATTGCATTTTTTACAAAGAAGAAATCAAATCAGAAAAACAATTTACAAAAAATACAGGAAAAAAACTGGAAAAATGCATAGTGTCCAAAAACGAAAAACCGAAAAAGCATTCGGCTAGAATACTAGAAAACGGCTAGTCTGAGAAAATTTCAGTGTAGACAGTTTTTGTAGGGAATTCAATTTCCTACAAAAATATATGGGCACTTCCATCGTTGTTGTTGTAACGAGGTGTAGTCCTGCCCAACGCGTATTTTTCCTTAGCCTAAATTGTCATCAATATCTTCTAACGGGCGTCGAAGGAAACTAGCAGTTTCAATAGGGTTGGACCAAAGGGAGATGGGTGTTAAAAGAGTGGGCTTAGTAGAGCAAGAAAATAAGTGATTGGTATTATGCCGGGACGAGCCGCATGCCGGACATACATTCGGCACATCAGGGTTCAGTCTGGATATGTAGGAGTTTAACCTGCTACAATATCCAGAGCGTAATGGAGCCAGAGTGACCCTTGTCTCTCGAGGAAGATGACGCTCCTCTTAAGAAATGCTTGGTGTTGCGGCATGTAAGACATTGTACAGAGCGCGGCCTGATGGCCAACTGAAGTTGTATGGATATGCTCCAATGCCTCCTTATGCACCTCTAGATCAAACGGCGTTGTTATATAATGCCGGATCTCATCAAAATGTTTACGCAAGTGCGTCCTTATGGTCCTAGGAGGCGGAGTGAGTTCAAACAGTTGCCTATTGGGGTGCTGTGGTTTACAACAATTCAATAGGTACTGTTTGTTTAGCATTTCATTATGTTCCCTAACTGGAAGCATTTCCGCCTCACTGTGTATATGAGTTATAGGAGACATAAGGACGCACCCCGTAGCGGTTCTGAGCGCGGTGTTTTGACAGGCCTGCAGCTGACTCCAATGAACGTCTGCAAGCCCAGGCGACCATATCGGCGACGCATAGTTCAGAATCGGCCGACCAATCGCCTTGTACGTTACCAACAACGTTTCTTTGTCTTTACCCCAAGTACTGCCGGCTAGTGACTTAAGGATTTTGTTGCGGCTCTGTAATTTTGAGACAATTGCAGCTGCTCATTCAGCGAAAGTGTGCATGGTGTCGAAAGTCACTCCTAAAATTTTGGGTGAGTGACAGTAGGTATTTTTTGATCACCTACATAAATTTCTAATTCCATACCAACCTGCGCCGTCCACGCCGTGAATAAGGTCACCGAGGACTTTGTTGGCGACAATGTCAAGCTCCGGGGGTGAAGAACTCGACAAGAGAGGGGAGATAGCCATTTATTTTAGAGCGCAGCTCATCAACGGAAGTAACTTCTTCTGGTGGAGGAGGAAGCTTCGAAATATTGAAGTTAAACAATAACGGGGAAAGGGCACAACCCTGTGGCACTCCTTGTTTGATCTTCCTGGCAACACACGACCGACGACCACTGAGATAATTGGCGGGCGGAGGTGATTTACTGTGTCAAAAGCTCGACTCAAATCAAGTGCAACTAGAACCGTCCTGTCATTAGGTCTGTTTTGATTTAGACCGTAAGTTATCTGAGTGTTTATGACATTTAGAGCAGATGTTGTGCTCCTACCTTTCCTGAAACCATGTTGGTGCTCGGCTAACATCAAGTTTGATGTATAGAGCGGGAGTAGGACCGCTTCTTTACTAATGGCGAGAGGAGTGATATCGGACGATATGACTCCCCAACGTTGGCTGGCTTGGCAGGCTTTAGTAGTGGGATCACAGTTGCCTGCTTCCATTTATCGGGTATGACAGCTGTGGTCAAGGACAGATTGAAGACGGCAGTGAGGTACTTAACTCCTACTACGCCGATGTGTTTAAGGTGCACCATCGACCGATGGCTTTGGAGTTTCTGGCCTTCCGTATGGCCTCTTGAACCTCTGTAGCGGTGATAGGAACGGGGGCACAGTTTTTGTGTTTATGCGCACGCCTGAAAATTCTAAATCTTGTCCTGTCCTGTGCAGGATGAGGAACATACTATCGACAGAAAGACTGTGCACATTTCTTGGGGTCATTTAGTGTCTTGTCACCAAAGGTGATGTCGACATTCTTTGGCGGACCCGTAGGATTTGACAAGGACTTGACTGTGGACCATAATTTCCCAACACCGGTAGAGAGGTTACCAGACCTAAGGTGCTCCTCCCATTTGGTTTGTTTGTGTTCCTTAACCAGCCGTCTGATTTCCACATTGAGATCACCGATCTGTGGGTCTGATGGATCGATGTTGCGTATGAGGTCACGTTCGTTAGCCAAGACTGCGGCCTCAGCTGGGAAGTTTGGCCTTATATCTTTCATTCTACCAGCTGGTATAAAACGGGCTGTAGCCTTTTTAATGACCTCACGGATGTTTCGCTAACCAACGTGTACATCAGTAGGAATGGGAAGATCACCAAAAGAGCTCTCCGTGAATTCCAAAAAGCCGACCCAGTTAGCCCTTTTGAAATTCACGTATGTTCTTTTCCCCGAAGTAATATAATCCGAGGCACGGTCGACGGACAGGATGATAGGCAGGTAGTCGGATGAGAGAGCCACCATCGGTTGCCAGTAATGCTGTTAATTAACTCCGAACTAACAATAGTTAGGTCCGGGGAGCTACTGCAGTTAACAGCCATCCTTGTAGGGGTGTCTCCGTTCACAGTGCAGAAAGGGGAAGCGTCAATTTGCTCGGCTAATTCCCGTCCTTTGCCGTCCACAGAAAAGTGTGAATGCCACATATCATGGTGGGCATTAAAAATCGCCCATGATGATACGGTTATCGCCACAAAGAAACGCCCTAAGGTCAGGGCGATAATTTCTGGGGCAGCAGGTGACTGGGGGAATGTATATATTGATTAGCTCGAGATCAACACCTCCAGCTTGCATAGCTATACCCTGAGGGTAACAAAACTTTTGTAGAAACTAGTGGGCCGGTGTGTTTTAGGATCTAGTCCGGAGCAACTAGATTTATGTAACCAACCTTTGCATGACACACACTGAACTGAGTGTGAGCGTCAGACCATTCGCAGCAGAACCATTCTCCTGGACCAGGATTTGGCTCAATGCCAGCCCGGATCAAGAGAATGAGGAGCAGCCGTGCTGCAAGGGGCTGTTCCAGGGATGACAATATTAGGTGGGGAAATCGTGACGCGTTAGGTAAGGTCAATCCATCATCACTCGCGTTACATCAGAAACAAAATTTTACTAGTTAAAGTCACATTATACTTTATACTTAACATTTGAAAATAATATGGTAATATGTTGTTGTTGTTGTTGTAGCCATACTTTGCCCTGCCTAGTCGGAAGTTCCACTTATAAAAAGTTACGTGACAGACCAGATATTGACAGTCCTTTGCCGGATGAATCCGGTACGTTCCGGTACTTGGGAACGATTTCGTGGATTTTAGTCGCCTCTTACGACCGGCATACCTACCTCGGCCATATTCTAAACCCGTAACCCGCAGGGCTTGAGGAGCTTAATTAGAAATGCCAAACTTTTTAATTAAATTAATAATTAACAGAAAAAATTGAGAAAAACTACCCGTCACTCGCGATACAGTTTTTAGCTCAGAGTTTTTAGAGTATTTTCCGAACCTCAAACTCTCTGAAGTGGCTTCCTCGAACTAATTTCTGTAAAGCAGACTTTGTTCAGAATTGATGTAAGTGTGACATGAAAAAAAAATTTGAAAGCCTACGTTGATTATATTAAAATATATTAGAAAAAGAGCTCCATCATTCGCGTTACAAGAAGTTCGTCACTCGCGTTACTTCTGAATCATACCAAAGTAAATGTTTGGAAAGTTGATTCTAAAGTGAGGGATCGGTTGAAGTATCATTTATTCGGTCTAGGATGCCTGTTTATTGCAACTTTTCATTATATACAATCGTTACTTCTTTATATGTGTATTTTTTAGTATGAAAAATTTAATTTTCTTTATTTCCTGTATTTTGTACCCTTAATTTGTTTTAAAGGTAGTCTTGCTTTAAATTCTGACAAGCTTATTTAACTATATGCTTTTGACATGCCCTTACAATGATTTCCATCGTATATATTTAAAATTTTCCACGCCTTTTTGAGAAGAAGCCAATTTAATCTCTAATTTTTTATCAAAATCTCGCGGAAAGTGATTCTGATTATCATACATCGATCTTCATCGATGAAATAGGTGTTAGAACTTAAAAAAAAAAAATAATTTCCAGAATCGCCGTTACCATAAATATTGACCAAAAAGTGGTTTATAACCTTCTGGTGCAAGTCAAGTGTTATGAAGGCCATATAATTATCAAATTTAGTAAATATTAGTGAAAATTTGGCATTTAACTCTTATTTTAAAAAACTTGAATGAAAATCGTTACACCAAAAAATCGTTAATAAAAACGAACCCTTATGAGCTGGAGCAGAAAGGAAACACCGAGATGAAAGGGCAGACCCGTCATTCGCATTAGCTTTGTTTCTTTCCGGCTAATTATGAATAATTATGAATAATCTATATATATAAAAATGAAATGGTGTATAATTGTAACGCTAAAACTCGAAAACGGCTGAACCAAATGAAATACTTCCTTTGGGGGATTTGTTTGTTATTACCACGCGCAGGTCATGTCTTAAAATCAGAATAAAATATTAAGGGGGCGTGGCACCTGCCATACAAACTGAATTTTTCAAGTTGAATATCTTCAAAAGTGTTTAAGGTAGGAACATGAAAATTGGTACAGAGCTACAGGATAACAGCACCACTCTCACCTATAAAACCGGGGGTTATCCAATAAGGGGGCGTGGTACCTCCCATACAAACTAAATTTTTTAAGCAGAATATCTGTGAAAGGGTTCAAGCTAGGGACCTGAAAATTGGTATAGACCTATATGGTATCAAAAGCCTTCTTACACATAAAAGAAGGGGTAATCGGAAAAGGGGGCGTGGCACCTCCCATACAAACTGAATTTTTCAAGGTGAATATCTTCAAAAGTGTTTAAGGTAGGAACATGAAAATTGGTATAGAGCTATAAGATAACAACACCATTCTCACCCATAAAACTTGGGGTTATCGAAAAAGGGGGCGTGGTACCTCCCATACAATCTATATATATAAAAATGAAATGGTGTTCAGTCGTTACGCTAAAACTCGAAAACGGCTGAACCAAATCATATACTTCCTTTAGGGGGTTTGTTTGTTGTTACCACGCGCAGGTCATGTTATAAAATCAGAACAAAATATTAGGGGGGCGTGGCACCTCCCATACAAACATTTTTCTTCAAGGTGAATGTCTCTAAATGGGTTTAAGGTAGGGACCTGGAAATCGGTACAGACCTATAAGATAACAACACCATTCTCACCCATAAAACTGGGGGTTAACCAAAAAGGGGGCGTGGCACCTCCCATACGAATGAAATACTTCATAGTCGATATCTCTGGAAGTATTCATGTTAGACCACTGAAATTTGGTAAGGGATTATATGAGATCAACCCCTACCACCTCCAAAAAAGCTGGGGATAACGAAAAGGGGGGCGTCGCACCTCCCATACAAATGAAATATTTCATAGTCGATATCTCTGGAAGTATTCATGTTAGACCACTGAAATTTGGTAAGGGGTTATATGAGATCGATCCCTACCACCTCCAAAAAAACTGGGGATAACGAAAAGGGGGGCGTGGCACCTCCCATACGAATGAAATACTTCATAGTCCATATCTAGGGAAGTGTTTAGTTTAGACCACTGAAATTTCTTGAGGAGTTAAATAAGATTAATCCCATTATCTCCAAAAAAACTGGAGATAAAGAAAAAGGGGCGTGGCACCTCCCATACGAAGGAAACATTTCATAGCCCATATCTCTGCAAGTATTTATGTTAGACCACTGAAATTTGGTGAGGGTTTATATGTGATCGATCCCTAATACCTCCCAAAAAACTCGAGTTAACGATAAAGGGGGCGTGGCACCTCCCATACGAATATAATACTTCATAGTCCATATCTCTAGAAGTATTTAGGTTAGACCACTGAAATTTTGTGAGGAGTTATATAAGATCAATCCCGGACACCTCCAAAAAAAACTGGGGATAAGGAAAAAGGGGGTGTGGTTTCTCCTATTTGAAGGAGATAGGGATATGGTTTAAAATAGATATAGGGATCGGGTTAGAGAAACAGAGAGGGAAATAAATTTGTGGCAGGGCAACGTCTGCCGGGTCAGCTAGTTATTCCAAAAAAAGTGTTCTTTGAAAAAATTAGCAGCGAATTCAGCACCTTTTTGACATTTGATTGAGAGAGAGAGAGCGCCAATTCGCTGCAAGTTATTGCTGGAGATTTTTCGTCCAGCAGAAACCAGCAAGCAGGAACAGGTGATCGGTGACATAGCAAAACAACAACAAAAAATGTAAACTCAAATTGTTAGCCAATCAGAAACGTAACCGCTGTTTTGTCTGCAAGTTTCTACTGATTCCTGTTCGACGAAAAATTAGCAGAAATGAGATTTTGACATCTTTTTACAAGACTCTCTTCTGCTGACAGTTCTTTGCTGGAGATTTCAAGAAACAAAGCTATTAAGATACATTTTATGAGTAAAAACATGTATTTTCGTCACTCGCTTTACATAAAAAAAAATACCTTATATTTTTATGAATAATTTCAGAAGTAAAAGTAGACTGTTGATCAACAGTTGTCAAATTAATGGTCAAGATGTCATTAGTGAATATTACGCACTAATAAGTTAATATAAGTCAAAATCATTGTATACCTTATATAGTAGCGCAACTCGCAAAAACACACTAATACACACGCACAGCATATTCCCCATAAGCACAGAAAAATATTTTCTCAAACATTTGGTAAATAATGAGGGTCAATAATGTACCACGATTTGGACAAAATTTATTTTAGGGAATGGTAGAGGGGGTCGTATGTATAAAAACTGTGAAGGTAGAAACTGCCGGATATTTATAGTATAATTCTTATACATATTTGTTGTTGTTGTTGTTGTTAACAATGCATTGCCCTGTCTAGAGTGTATGATCATTCCGAAGATCTTCATCAAGCTCTTCTAAGGGGAGTCCAAGGAAATGTGCAGTTTCAACAGGGTTTGTACAGAGGGACAGAGGGGTTAGAAGTAGGGCTCTTGATAATCGACAAATCGATTAGTCGAATAATCGATTTCGACTAGTCGTTTCCAAAAATATTCGATTATCACTAATCGACTAGTCGAATAGTTGCTTTTGACTAGTCGATTACTGGTCTGAAGACCCGGGTAATAAGGCGGGAAATTTCTACTGTAATTCGCATGCATGTCTAAGTGGTATCTGCCATTTTCGCCAATTTATTTGCTTCATTTCTTTGAAATTTAAAAAAATATGTAACAGCCCAGCCAGCAAAATCATCGTAAACGAGCTCGTAAACTGACGTTTTCTCGAAGAAAACTCTGATAAAATATCGTTTATGATACCCGTTTACGATTCGCCTACGAATCCGGTTTCGCTCTGAAATGTTTTTTGCCTACGATTGTCGTAAAAGTATCGAAAAAGCACTCGTATATGAATCTTTTTACTTCCGTTTTTTTATCGTAAATGTACTCGTAAACAATTAATTTTCGATAGAAAAACCGACTTTCTAGACTGCCTTACCGACTGATTTCAATGCGAAAAATAATACAAATAAACAAACCTAAATTTTAGGTATAAAGTTTTTTTATTAAATAATAAAATTGTGTACCTTTTTGCCAGCGTGTAAGTACATACTGATATTGGTTTACATGTTAGGCATCACAACTTATAAATAGTGGGTCATACAACCCAGAGGGCATCCCGAGATCCCAGAATAGCAGCTACTTTCTCTGTCCCTTTTTCTTTTTCCGCAAATCCACCTTCCAGCACGCTAGTAATAATTTAAAAGATATATTTTATGTTATTTGTGTTTTTAATTAGATATTTTACAAGCATACTTACTTTTAAAATATCAGTTTGAAAATTTTCGTTCAAAATTTTTTGTTTGAAATTTTTTATTTTAATTTTTTTGTTTGACGTGACAGAAAAGCTTCTTTTGTTATTGTTTTTTTATTCGAGAATAGCTCGTAAATCGCAATGTTCGTAAAATGTACGGTACCTTGCTGGCTGGGAGGAGCACAGAATATTTGTGTAGGTAGATATACAAAAATGAAATTTTGAAAAATGTATGTATGTTTGTAGCAATATTTGTATGTATGTAGATAAAAAAAGTTGGAAAATTTTTTTTCATACTGCAAAACGTTGTATGTCAATATTATTCTTTCAGGTTTAAATGCGCAATGTACGCATCTTTCTCTTATTTTACGTTGCCGTTTGAAATAAGTTAGTTGAAAGATTAATTTGTGGGGCAAAAGATATGTAAAAGTACATTAAATCACACCTAATTTTCCAAAGAACTAAAAAATTACAAACCTTACATAGAGAGTTTTGATGTATTACCAAAAATATACGGGAAGATTAGAGTGCCAAAAAAAGTTCCACACTTTCTATCGGAATGATTAAGCTTGAGAATTTATTTTTTTTTGTAGCAAAATTGCTTCTGCACGCCAATGAAAGATTTCCTATGAAAATAAAAAACAAATTTGACATGTGAGAAATTATAAGCACCTGCAACTCTGGTGTCTTAGTTTCTGTTTGAAAACTTTAGATTTGTAACAAACTTTTCAAAATGTTATTTGTTTCATGCGCTGCTAAGCGCTCTCCAATGATGCTGTTATGTCAGGCCGAGTTAAAATACAGGAGATGATTGAAACACGAGATTTTAATCCAATTTAAGATTGTATAATTTTCCCTTTAAAGGCTGATGTAGTTTTTTAATATAAAAGTCACTGGAAATTATTTGGAACGCATAATAATTAAAAAAACATGCTCGAAAAATTTCTGGAAATAGCGCTTTTCGAAATTGGTGATTCAATAAATATTTTATAAATTTTAAGGAAACATTTAAGCACACGCTAATAAGTTGTTTTTAATATTTGACAAGTATCAGGAGCACAGAATTTCAGTAAGCAATTATACAAAAAAAAAAAAAATTCAATAAACTGGTATGTATAGAAGGGGGTTGGTGGGGCAACTGCTCCCACTGTTAAATTGCATTTTGAAAATATCTTTGTGTATAAGAAAAGAACTGAAAGCTAGTAGATGCGTGTTTTTGAAGTTATTAACGTTAATATTATTATCAATATTACTGCGGTATTGCAGTCAAGTTACTTTATGGATGCTCTGATGCTGATACTTAAGTGATAATATCAGCTACTCCGGCGGAGCTCCCGGCAGGAATGCAGGTAATAGAGTCGATAAAGATAACATCGAATTTATCGAAACATACCGTCAAATTCCCTTAAAATCGTTGGAATTCCCTCAAGATCTGTTAAATTTTCTCCCGCCGGGAGCTCCGTCGGAATAGCTGATAGACCCCAATATGCAACAATAATTGCATACTTCCTTTTCATGTAGCGAATGATGAGCGTGTGATGAGCAACAGATTGTCAACATTTTATTCAACACACCCCATATTTTTTTATACGGGACGCTACTGAAATAATTTTTGACAAGCGGCCATGTTTTTTTCAATCGTACAATATTTGTGACAGAATTACATACTTACATAAAGAAATTCTGTCTCCAAACCCTGTAGGAAATTCATATAACTCCAAGTCAACTATTATTATTTATTTTCATCCTAGCTGTTCATTGTACCATTGGTATAAATTAATAAAAAAGATCAATTGCTTTTTCGAAACCTTTTCTCAAATACCAAATATCTTCAGATTTCTATACATATAAGTACTTGTTTTAGTTAACTAATCAAATTTAGTTATGAGATATTAATAATAATTTATTTACGTTTTTGGTTTGGTTTTATCATGCATTCATACGTAGCTGTCCAGGCCTCAGTTAAGGTCGAAACCGGTGTTCTAAGCCAGATCAATGCTGACATCATACAAATTTTCAATGAAATCAAAAGCTGACTTAAAAAAGATACTTTTTTTATCTGAAATTCTAATCTTGGCTTTGATCATAATGACGACAACCCGCCTAAGCGGTTTTTTGCCGTTTCGTATCAGAGCACGCCAATCATTCCTTTTTAGCGATAACTGACGCCAATTGGAAACCCCAAGGGAGTTTAAGTCATCCTTCACCTTTTGTTTCCATCTCAGGCGAGTGTGGTACCACAACGAAACGCTTGAGCTCAATGAACTTTCTTGAGAAAAAACCTCCTCTTTGAGACGAAAAAATTTATGTGTCAAACATTAAAATCCGACAACAAATGCCAAAGATTTGAAGAAAAATGTAATTAGCCGACATCTAGGCTTGCCACAAAAAAAAAAATTTTTTTAATGTTTTTCAAAAACACTTTGTATGAGGGGAGGTACGGCCGTCTTTTTTTTTTGCCTGTAAGCCCGAGACGCTCTAATAAAAGTGCTATGAACACTGAAAAATAAAGAACTAGTAGTTGACTTGGAGTTGACTACAGGGTTTGGTGTGACAATTTTTTTATGTGAGTAAGTCTGTATTGTACGTTTGAAGAAAAACATGGCCGCTTGTCAAAAATTTTTAAAAATTATTCCAGTAGCGTCCCGCAAAAAAAAAATATGGGGTGTGTTCGAGCCGCGTTGGTTGTAGCAGTGCTACTTTTTATGACAGAGCATCATGTTCGGCAAAATTTCGCGCTTTCGTTTAACCCTGCTTTCATAACGTTATTTTTTACCCCTTAATTCATAACGATACGTCTCTCAGGCGTAAGTAATAACCATATATCATGAAATACGAAACCTACTCTGCAAAATCAACCATCACTTCCAGGCTGTGAGTAACGACGGAGATAAATGCCAGTATGAGTTAGCTTAGAGAGTAATTGCGAGAGGGAGATCAACAAGAAAAAAGTCGATATGCCTCGAAGACGTACGTTACGTGTTGACAATATGTTGCTCATCACAAGCTCATCAGTCGCTACATGAAAATGAAGTACGAAATTATTGTTGCATATTGGGGTCTATTAGCTATTCCGACGGAGCTCCCGGCGGGAGAAAATGTAACAGATCTTGAGGGAATTCCAACGATTTTAAGAGAATTTGGCGGTATGTTTCGATAATTTCGATGTTATCTTTATTGACTCTATTTCCTTTATTCCTGCCGGGAGCTCCACCGGAATAGCTGATAGACCCCATTATCTCTTAAGTATCAGCATCATAGCATCAATAAAGTAACTTGACTGCAATACTGCAGTAATATTGATAGTAATATTAACGTTAATAACTTCAAAAACACACATTCTACTAGCTTTCAGTTCTTTTCTTATACACAACGATATTTTCGAAATGCCATTTAACAGTGGGAGTAGTTGCCCCACCAACCCCTATCTGTACATACCAGTTTATTGAATTTTTTTTGTATAATTGCTTACATTGAAATTCTGTGCTCCTGATACTTGTCAAATATTAAAAACAAATTATTAGCGTGTGCTTAAATGTTTCCTTAAAATTTATAAAATATTTATTCAATCATCAATTTTGAAAAGCGCTAATTCCATAAATTTTACGAGCATGTTTTTTTATTATTATGCGTTCCAAATAATTCCCAGCGACTTTTATATTAAAAAACCACATCAGCTTTTAGAGGGGGTATTATACAATCTTAAATTGGATTAAAAGCTCGTGTTTCAATCATCTCCTGTATTTTAACTCGGCCTGACATAACAGCAGCATTGGAGAGCACTTAGCAGCGCATGAAACAAATAACAATTTTAAAAGTTTGTTACAAATCTAAAGTTTTCAAACAGAAACTAAGACATTAGAGTTGCAGGTTCTTATAATTTCTCACATGTCAAATTTGCTTTTTATTTTCATTGGAAATCTTCCATTTGCCGGCAGAAGCATTTTTACTACAAAAAAAATAAATTCTCAAGCTTAATCATTCCGATAGAAAGTGTGGAACTTTTTTTGCCACTCTAATGTTCCCGTATATTTTTGGTAATACATCAAAACGCCCTATGTAATGTTTGTAATTTTTGAGTTCTTTCGAAAATTAGGTGTATTTGAATGTACTTTTACTTTTTTTTTGCCCCACGAATCAATCTTTCAACTATCTTTTTGCAAACGGCGACGTAGAATAAGAGAAAGATGCGTCCATTGTGCACTTAAACCTGAAAGAATAATATTGACATAGAACATTTTGCAGTATGAAAAAAAATTTTCAAACTTTTTTTATCTACATACATACAAATATTGCTACAAACATACATACATTTTTCAAAATTTCATTTTTGTATATCTACCTACACAAATATTCTGTGCTCCTGTTACATATTTTTTTAAATTTCAAAGAAATGAAGCAAATAAATTGGCGAAAATGGCAGATACCACTTAGACATGCATGCGAATTACAGTAGAAATTTCCCGCCTTATTACCCGGGTAAAACCCGGGTAAAAACTGGGAACCCGATTTAATCGTTAGTATTCGATTAGTGACAGCTAGTCGACTAGCTGAAATCGAATATCTGCTATTCGATTTTCAAACAGCACAAAAGTTGGTAATCGACTACTCGACTAATCGACTAGTCGAGTAATCGATTACAATCAAGAGCCCTAGTTAGAAGAGTAGGTTCAAATGAACAATTGAAGAGATGTAGAGTATCATGGGGGGTCCTACCACATGCAGGGCATGTGTTTGAGATTGTGTCATTAAGTCTGGACAAGTAGGAGTTTAACCTTACACTATATCCAGACCTAAGCTGTGCCAGGGTAACTCTTGTCTCCCTTGGTAAGGTGCGTTCTTCTTCAGCAATATCCGGTGGAGGACTGTTCAGAACGGGGTTCACAGGTAGAGATCCGACAAAAGTATCTACCGACTCGGTGTGGATGTCGGTTAGAGCCCGCTTATGATTCTGCAGATCAAACGGCAAGGTAATATGATGCCGGATCTCATCATAATGTTTACGGAGATGTTTCCTTATGTCTCTCGGGGGCGGATCTATGTCCAAAAGATGACGGTTTGGATGTGCTGGCTTGTGGCAGTTCAGAAGGAATTGCTTGCTCACCATTTCCGCATGCTCTTTTACATTGAGCAGTTTTGCCTCCTGATGGAGGTGAGACTCGGAAGACATGAGGAGACATCCCGTAGCAGTTCTGATGGCAGTATTTTGGCAGACTTGTAACTTCGTCCAGTTGGTGTTATGTACATTAGGCGACCATATGGGTGCAGCATAGTCAAAGACTGGTCGGCCAATGGCCTTATATGTAGTCAGCAACGTTTCTTTGTCTTTTCCCCAAGTACTGCCGGCAAGTGACTTGAGGATCTTGTTGCGACCACGTACCTTTGAGACCATTGCAGACACATGACCAGCAAATGAGAAAGTATTATCCAATGTCATCCCTAATAACTTTGGGTGGCTGACAGTTGGTAGCTTAGTGCCGTCAACGAAAATGTCTAATTCATTTCTCACCTGGTGCGTCCACGTCGTAAAAAGCGTCGCCGTTGATTTAGTCGGAGATATCGTCAGATCTCGCTCTGTGAAAAACCTGGAAAGGTCGCAGAGGTAACCGTTGATTTTATTACAGAGTTCATCAGTATAGGGGCCCTTCCCCGTCGCCATTATTGTACAGTCGTCAGCATAAGAAACGACGGAGACACCCTCTGGTGGTGGGGGCATCTTCGATAGATAGAAATTAAACAGTGTCGGGGATAGGACACCACCCTGTGGCACCCCCTGTCTAATTCGTCTTGGTTTTGATGTTGCGTTTCTAAAGTTGATCGACGCCTGCCGCCCATTCAAGTAATTAGCGGTCCATCTCTTTAACCCATCAGGTATTTGTGTTTCTAATAGATCTTGTATGAGAGTGGCATGGTTGACCGTGTCAAAAGCTTTCGACAAGTCAAGTGCCACTAACACAGTCCTGTGATTTGGTTGGTTTTGATTTAGACCGCTATTTATTTGCGTTGTAATGGCATTGAGTGCGGTGGTGGTGCTGTGCAGCTTACGGAAGCCATGTTGATGATTAGCCAGGTGCAGATTTACGGTGTAATACGGGAGCAAAATGGACTCTAGCGTCTTCACTACCGGCGACAAAAGTGATATAGGGCGATATGAATCGCCTATGTTTGCCGGCTTTCTAGGTTTTAATAATGGAACCACTCTCGCCTTTTTCCATATTTCAGGAATGACGAAAGTGTTCAGTGAAAGATTGAATAGAGCCGCTAAGTATTTGTGTCCCTCCTGGCCTAGATGTTTCAGCATCTTCATGGCAATGCCGTCGGGGCCGATGGATTTTGAGGGCTTAGCCTGTCTGATGGCTTCCTTGACCTCTGAGGCAGTGATGACAATGGGCGTGTTTTGGTTTTTGTATTTACGCGCCTGTCGCATGGTTCTACGTTTAGCTCTATCGGGTGGGGAATGTAGTACAAATTGTCTACAGAAGGAGTTCGCACATCCCCTACGGTCCTTCTTCACCCTGTCACCGAAAGTAATATCTACTTTATCCTTGTGTTGTGTTGGATTAGATAGAGCTTTGACCGTAGTCCATAATTTGCCAACACCGTCAGAGAGGTTGCATTGCTCTAGGTGTTGTTTCCATTTGGCCAGTTTGTGTTTATCGACCAACCTACGAATTTCCGCGTTGAGATCCCTTATACGGGGGTCTGCGGGATTGAGACTTCGCACTTCATCTCTTTCTCTAGCCATGGCCGCTGCCTCCGCGGGGAAATTTGGTCTTATTCGGGATATTCGACCCGCAAGAATGAAGCGTCTAGAGGCCAAGTCAATGATGTTGCGGAAGTCTCGTTCGCCTTTGCGTACGTCCGTAGGAATGGATAGAGCAGCCAAGGATTCGTCCGTATATGTCTGAAAACTGTCCCAGTCCGCCTTGGTAAAGTTGATGTATGTACCATGCTCAGGTGTTATAAAGTCCGTCGGTCGTTCGATGGTAATGACTATTGGGAGATGGTCAGACGCCAACGTGAGTATGGGTCGCCAATTGGTGTTGTTCAATAGTCCTGCACTTACGATAGAAATATCTGGCGAACTATAGCAGTTACCCGATACTCTCGTTGGGGCGTCTCCGTTCAATGTACAGAAAGCCGTATCATCTATTTGTTCTGCGAGTACATGCCCCCTACTGTCTGCTGGCAAGTTTGAGTGCCACATGTCGTGGTGCGCATTGAAATCGCCCAGGATCACGCGGTTATCTCCTCGTAATAGCAAACTAATGTCGGGGTGATAACCGGTGGGGCAACTTGAGACAGGGGGTATGTAGATGTTAATGATTTGCAGATCGACATCTCCTGTACGGATGGTAATACCTTGGCTTTCTAAGATATCATCCGTTCCTTCGATGTCGGTATCAAATAGATGATACTGTACAGAGTTGTGCGTTATGAACGCTAGACCACCTCCCAGACCTCCTGTTACTCTATGACGGTCTTTCCGGTGAATGTTATATCCGCCATAGGTAATGAGGTCCGACCTTGGACTGAGCTTGGTTTCTTGGATTGCGGCAAGTTTTATGTCATATTGCGTCATCAAATTAGTTATCTCTGCGATCTTACCAGTTAATCCGTTACAGTTGTGCTGTAAGATTTGGAAGTGCGCCGGTGGGGTCGATGTCGAGTTAACCAAAGGCGTGAGAGACGGATGTGTTCGCCCAGGTGTTGGTAGGCGAAGACCAAGGCTGTGCCTCAGCCTAGTTAGCTGTGGACCTGGTGTAACCGGGTTGGCTGGCGTCGTAGGTTGAGGCGTGTTACAGCATGGTGCGATGAACGCATCCGTCCAAAGATTCCTGTTAGCGAGCCCAGAGCATAGATGTACGTGGCATTGGCCTAAGCAGTTATTGCATTTGACCGATGACGCGAGCGTGTATAATCTTTGCCGACAAACAGTACACGTCGAGACAGGTGCAAGAAGATGTTGATCCTGACTCACGTGTAAACGGGAGGGGGGGTGTAACAAAGAAACAGACAGAGACTGATGCTCGGAGTTGCTCATGTCTAAACTGCTCCGGTGGGAGCAAGAGTGTTGAGCTGCTGCGCGTGATGTTGACGCCATAAGGCACGAGCAACAGTCTGGAATTTGTGTGGCGGGTATAGCAGAAATGCTGCTAGTCGTTAAGACATTATTATTATTATTATTAGTATTGCTACTAGAAGGT
Source organism: Campiglossa producta (assembly GCA_964058755.1). NCBI lineage: Eukaryota > Metazoa > Arthropoda > Insecta > Diptera > Tephritidae > Campiglossa > Campiglossa producta. The sequence goes on along the minus strand of CAXKVI010000005.1, from coordinate 62,394,133 downwards.
GGCGGTAGGGGTGCGCTTGAACGGCGCTTACCGCGGGACGTCCGACGGCGCAAACAACAAGGGGCCACGAAAGTACTAAAGAAAGTACGGGGTCTGTGGATGTTAAGGTTAAGCCCTGAACATCCAGATTTATGGAGCCATCTCTTACACGAGAAGCATTGCACAGAATGCGACCGTTTAATATATATTTTTTTGCAACAGACACTGCATATCCATTCTTTTGGTCCGGGGTTCGGCTCAACGCCCGCCCGTAACAAAAGAATATCTTGCAGCCCTGCTGCAAGGGGGGAGAATGATAGTTTCGGAATGGGACAAAACATACTAAACAGGGTTACATTGAAAGTGACAGTCCTTGGCCGAGGTAAAACCCCGGGTGGTTCCACTGCGCAGAGATCCATGGCGATGTCCTGGGTTTTCTGCTCTGAGAAGTGACTGTACATAGGGAACCCTACATACATATTTAATTATCATCATCATTTATTGGCGCTTAACCGCCTAAGCGATTTTGGCCGTTTCGTATCAAAGCACGCCAGTCATTCCTTTTTAGCGATAACGGACGCCAATTGGAAACCCCAAGGGAGTTCAAGTCATCCTCCACCTGTTGTTTCCATCTCAGTCGAGGCCTCCCCCTTCCTCTGCTGCCGAATTCAGGCGACGATAGGAAAACCTTCTGTGCTGGAGCTTCTTTGTCCATTCGCATAACATGGCCCAGCCAGCGGAGTCTTTGGGCTTTAATTCGCTGGACTATGGTCAGATCTGCGTAGAGCCCGTACAGCTCATCGTTAAATTTCCTTCTATACTCGCCGTTGGCATCACGGGAAGGACCATAAATCTTCCGGAGAACTTTTCTCTCAAATACTCCAAGGGCCATCTCATCTTCTCTTGACATTGTCCATGAATCTGAGCCATACATCAGGACAGGTATGATGAGAGACTTATAGAGCGTGATCTTTGTTCTTCGAGAGAGGACTTTACTTCTCAATTGCCTACTCAGTCCAAAGTAGCACTTGTTGGCAAGAGTGATTCTCCGCTGGATTTCTAGACTGATATTATTTTCGGTGTTGATACTGGTTCCCAAATAGACGAAGTCCCTCACAGTTTCAAATTTGTAACTATCAACAGTGACATGGCTGCCAAGGCGCAGGTGCGCCGATTCTTTCTTTGATGACAGCAAATACTTCGTCTTGTCCTCGTTCACGGCAAGACCCACTTTTTTCGCTTCCTTATCCAGTCCAGAGAAGGCAGCGCTTACGGCGCGGTTGTTAAGGCCAATGATATCAATATCATCGGCATACGCCAGCAATTGCACGCTCTTGTAAAAGATTGTACCATTGCGGTTTAGCTCTGCTGCTCGAATTATCTTCTCCAGCATCAGATTGAAGAAATCGCACGAAAGGGAGTCGCCCTGTCTGAAGCCTCGTTTGGTTTCAAATGGCTCAGAGAGGTCCTTCCCGATTCTGACGGAGCTGTTGGTATTGCTCAACGTCATTTGACAAAGCCGTATAAGCTTTGCAGGGAAGTCAAATTCAGACATGGCGGCATACAGGCAACTCCTTTTTACGCTGTCAAAAGCGGCTTTAAAATCGACAAAGAGATGGTGAGTGTCGATTCTCTTATCATGGGTCTTCTCCAGGATTTGGCGTATCGTGAAAATCTGGTCGATGGTAGACTTACCAGGTCTAAAGCCACACTGATAAGGTCCAATCAGTTTGTCTACGATGGGCTTCAGCCTTTCACACAACACGCTAGAAAGAACCTTATATGCGATATTAAGAAGACTAATTCCGCGATAGTTGGTGCGGTTAGCGGGATCGCCTTTCTTGTGGATTGGGCAAAGCACACTTAAATTCCAATCCGGAGGCATGCATTCGTCTGACCATATTCTGCATAAGAGCTGATGCATGCTTTTTACCAGCTCTTCGCCTCCGCGTTTGAACAGCTCGGCGGGTAGTCCGTCTTTTCCAGGCGCTTTGTTGTTTTTGAGCCGGGATATAGCTATCCTCACTTCATCATAGTCAGGTGGTGGGACGACTTTTCCATCGTCAGGGATTGGGGTATCGGGTTCGACGTCTCCCTCGCAATTTAGCAGTGAGGAGAAGTGCTCCCTCCATAATTTAAGTACACTTTGTACGTCGGTTACCAGGTCGCCATTATTGTCCTTACAGGAGCTTGCCCCGGTCTTAAAACCTTCCGTCATCCGCCGTATCTTTTCATAGAATTTTCGGGCATCATTCCTGCCAGCCAGCATCTCAAGCTCCTCACACTCACGCCTTTCGGCCTCACTTTTCTTTTTTCTGAAAAGGCGTCTCTCTTCCTTCTTTGCCTCACGATATTGTTGCCATACACTGCGGGTTGCGCCCGTTCGCAACGTCTCCTTGTAGGCAGCGTCCTTTTTTTTTCGAGGCAGTTTTGCATTCCTCATCGTACCAGTTGTTCTTGCGGGCTCGCTGGAACCCTATAGTGGCCTCAGCGGCGGTACGCAATGAGTGAGAGATATGCTTCCATTGCTCGGTTACATCGTTAGGTCGAGGATTGCCCTCTGCTAGCAGGTGTGAGAGTCGAGTTGTGAAATTATCAGCTGTCTGTGTCATGCGCAGCAACTCGACGTCAAACTTTCCTTCCGTTACTGTGCGCACTTTCTTCGTTGCACAGAGGCGTGTGCGTATCTTGGCTGCGACAAGATAATGGTCAGAGTCAATATTGGGACCACGCAGTGTACGCACGTCCAGAACGGTGGAGCTATGTCTGCCGTCAATCAAGACATGATCAATCTGGTTTCTAGTTCTTTGATCAGGGGACAGCCATGTGGCTTGGTGTATTCGCTTATGCTGGAACCTGGTACTACTGATGACCATATTGCGAGCAGCGGCGAAGTCAATCAACCTAGTGCCGTTGGGGGATGTTATATCGTGGAGACTGAATTTTCCAACTGTGGGACCAAAGACTCCTTCCTTGCCCACCTTGGCATTAAAGTCGCCGAGCACGATTTTGATATCGTGCTGTGAGCAGCGATCATAAGTCTGTTCAAGTTTATCGTAGAAGGAGTCCTTCTCTGCGTCGTCCGTCTCCTCAGTCGGCGCATAGGCGCAGATAAATGTTATGTTGAAAAACTTCGCCTTGATGCGGATCGCATCAATACGTTTCACGTATTGCCGGTTCTGCGAGAACGGTATTTGTACCTGTACAATACCCTTCGTACCGAAACGACCCGGGTTGTTTTTTTTATAATGACTCGGCCAAGAGCAATACATTTCGAAGTGACCCTGTCTAACGCGTCACGATTCCCTCACCTATTGTCATCCCCGGAACAGCCACTTGCAGCACGGCTGCTCCTTATTCTCTTGATCCGGGCTGGCATTGAGCCAAATCCTGGCCCAAGAGAATGGTTCTGCTGCGTTTGTCGGAAGAAAATATATACAAGACGATCACACTCAGTACAGTGTGCATCATGCAAAGGTTGGTTGCACAAATCTAGTTGCTCCGGACTAGATCCAAAAACACATCGGCCCATTAGTTTCTATAAAAATTTTGTGGCGCCCTGCTGTTCACGTCGTAGGACGTCCCGAGGCAAGCGACGCTCATATGTTGCTTTATCGCCCTCTAATAATAATCAAGTCTCCACGACCTGCAATAATTATATTGCCCAGCAGAATATATGTGTTCCCGGCTGTAGCTTACTTCCTAGTGCATCAACAGCACAAGCACCCACTCATGGCTACTTTCTTCGTAGCACATCAGTTGATGCTTGTAGCACTACTGAGCTTCAGCCCCCGTCTCTAAACTCTTTAATAACTTCTTCCGGCACTAGCACGAATGAAAGTCAAGTCCATCAACTTCTGGTCCCTCACTCTTCGTGCACTGTATGTCGGCACAGGATATATGCGTCTGTGGCATCGGTCAAGTGCAACTCCTGCCTAGGCCTGTGTCACCCACGCATATGTTCTGGGCTCGCAAACAGAAATCTCTGGACTGATGTGTTTGTCGCGCCTTGCTGTCGAGTTGTGCAGCCCTCAACGCCGACGGATGTACACTCATCTAATAGTGAACGAATTCCGCCGGCTTCAGGACTGCAACGGAGATCAATATCGCGACATAACCTACCACCATCTAGGCGAACACATCAGTCTTTAACTCCCAGAGTGGCCATTGCCTCTCCTTCGCAATTTAAATTGTTGCAATTTAACTGCAACGGCTTGACCGGCAAGATAGCGGAGATAACCACATTTATGCAGCTACATAAAATCAAAATTGCTGCAATCCAGGAGACAAAACTTGGCCCCCACTCGAATCTCCGAGCGAGTGGAGGCTACCACGTACTCCGGCATAATCGTACAGACGGCGGAGGTGGTCTCGCGTTCCTTGTACACCATACGGTGCAGTATAGGGAATTTCATATCAACACTGACCAAAGTGACTTACCTTTAGAGTGTCAAGGTATAGTTATACAAGCTGGTGGCGTTGATCTCGAGCTAATCAATATATACATTCCTCCCGTCACCTGCTGCCCCAGAAGTTATCGTCCTGACCTTAGGGCTTTTCTTTGTGGCGATAACCGTATCATCATGGGCGATTTTAATGCCCATCATGATATGTGGCATTCACACCTTTCGGTGGACGGCAGAGGACGGGAATTAGCCGAGCAAATTGATAACTCCTCTTTCTGTACTGTGAACGGAGACTCCTCAACTAGGATGGCTGTTAACTGCAGTAGCTCCCCGGACCTAACTATTGTTAGCCCGGGGTTAATTAACAGCATCAACTGGCAACCTATGGTGGCCCTGTCATCCGACCACCTGCCTATCATCCTGTCTGTCGATCGTGCCACGGATTTTATCACGTCGGAGAAACGAACTTACGTGAATTTTAAAAAGGCCAATTGGGTCGGCTTTTTGGAATTCACGGAGAGCTCCTTTGGTGATCTTCCCATTCCCACTGACGTACACGTTGGCGAGCGTAACATACGTGAGGTCATTAAAAAGGCTACAGCCCGTTTCATACCAGCTGGTAGGATAAAAGATATTAGGCCTAACTTCCCAGCTGAGGCCGCAGCCTTGGCCAACGAACGTGACCTCATACGCAACATCGATCCATCTGACCCACAGATCGGTGATCTCAACGTGGAAATCAGAAGGCTGGTTAACGAACACAAACAAACCAAATGGGAGGAGCACCTCAGGTCTTGTAACCTCTCTACCGGTGTTGGGAAATTATGGTCCACCGTCAAGTCCTTGTCGAATCCTTCGGGTCCACCAAAAAATGTCGACATTACCTTTGGTGACAAGACAATAAATGACCCCAGGAAATGTGCACAGGCTTTTTGTCGACAATATGTCCCACATCCTGCGCAAGACAGGGCTAGACGTGGAATCTTCAGGCGTGCGCATAAGCACAAAAACTATGCCCCCGTTCCCATCACCGCTACAGAGGTTCAAGAGGCCATCCGGAAGGCCAAAAACTCCAAAGCCATCGGCCCTGATGGCATAGCCATGGTGCATCTAAAACACATCGGCCTAGCGGGAGTCAAATATTTAACGGCCGTCTTCAATTTGTCTCTGATCGCAGCTGTCATACCCGACAAATGGAAGCAGGCAACTGTGATCCCACTACTAAAGCCTGGCAAGCCAGCTAACGTTGGGGAGTCATATCGCCCGATATCACTCCTCTCGCCAGTAGTAAAGACACTTGAGGCGGTCCTACTCCCGCTCTACACATCACACTTGATGTTAGCCGAGCACCAACATGGCTTCAGGAAAGGTAGGAGCACAACATCTGCTCTAAATGTCATAAACACTCAGATAACTGACGGTCTTAATCAAAATAGGCCTAATGACAGGACGGTTCTAGTTGCACTTGATTTGAGTCAAGCTTTTGACACAGTAAATCATGGGCAACTTGTAGCTGATTTGGAAGACTCGTCACTCCCCCCCTGTCTAAAGCGTTGGACCGCCAATTATCTCAGTGGTCGTCGGTCGTCTGTTGTATTTAGAAACAAAAAATCTAAAGCCAGGAAGATAAAACAAGGGGTACCACAGGGTGGTGTCCTCTCCCCGTTATTGTTTAACTTCTATATTTCGAAGCTTCCTCCTCCACCAGAAGAAGTTACGATTGTTTCTTACGCAGACGATTGCACGATATTGGCAACTGGTACTTCCGTTGATGAGCTGTGCTCCAAAATAAATGGTTATCTCCCCTCTCTAGTCGAGTTCTTCACTGCCCGAACCTTGACATTGTCGCCAACAAAGTCTTCGGCGACCTTATTCACGACGTGGACGGCGCAGGTTGGCATGGAATTAGAAATCTATGTAGGTGATCATAAAATACCTACTGTCGCTCACCCAAAAATTTTAGGAGTGACTTTTGACACCATGCACACTTTCGCTGCCCATTCAGCTGCAATTGTCTCAAAATTACAGAGCCGCCACAAAATCCTCAAGTCACTAGCCGGCAGTACTTGGGGTAAAGACAAAGAAACGTTGTTGGTAACGTACAAGGCAATTGGTCGGCCGATCCTGAACTATGCGTCGCCGATATGGTCGCCGGGGCTTGCAGACGTTCACTGGAATCAGCTTCAGGCCTGTCAAAACACCGCGCTCAGAACCGCTACGGGGTGCGTCCTTATGTCACCTATATCTCATATACATAATGAGGTGGAAATGCTTCCAGTTAGGGAGCATAATGAAATGCTAAACAAGCAGTACCTACTGAACTGCTGTAAACCACAGCATCCCGGTAGACAACTGCTTGAACTCATTCCGCCTCCTAGGACCATAAGGTCGCATCTACGTAAACATTTTGATGAGATCCGTCACTATATAACAACGCCGTTTGATCTACAGGTGCACAAACAGGCTTTGGGGCATATCCATACAACGTCTGTTGACCATTACTCTGCGCTCTGTCCGCTAAACAATGTCTTACATGCCGCAACACCTGGCATTTCTGAAGAGGAGCGTCATCTTCCTCGAGAGACAAGGGTCACTCTGGCTCAATTACGCTCTGGATATTGTAGTAGGTTAAACTCCTACATATCTAGACTGAACCCTGATGTGCCGAATGTATGTCCGGCATGCGGCTCGTCCCCCCACAATACCAATCACTTATTTTCTTGCTCATTTGAGCCCACTCTTCTAACACCCATGTCTCTTTGGTCCAATCCTATTGAAACTGCTAGTTTCCTTGGACTCCCGTTAGAAGATATTGATGACAATTAGGTTAAGGAAAAATACGCGTTGGGCAGGACTACACACCGTTACAACAACAACAACGCTCGTTCACAGGAGTGAACGCTAATACTTGGCGGCGAAGTCTCTTTCCCACCACGAATCCTACACCACGCGCTTTGCCGCGTGTCTGGCCACTGTAGTATACGTCACAAGGACCGATGGTCGTCTTTCCTTGCCCCGTCCATCGCATTTCCTGCAGGGCGGTGATGTCGGCCTTTGCGCCTACGAGGACATCAACCAGTCGGGCAGCGGTACCGTCCCTTGAAAGGGTCCGGACATTCCCGGTACATGCCCTAATATCCAAATCGTTATGCCTTATTCGTTTTGCCGGGTCGTCAACATTAAAGGGGGTTCTCATCCGAGGCTTTGTATATTTTTTCATTGGAATTAAGTTTTTTACGTGGCGGGTCCCAAACCCAGCGCACAACCCGTTTCCGGGTTTTGGAAAATATTTACACATTTATATAGCGAGCCGCTTGCTTCAAGACAGACGCCCGCTTGCAGCCGCACCTCATGGTGAACAGACGCTACGCAAAAACCTCGGTGAGCCCTTAAACCAAGTATGTCAGAGTGGCCCCACCGGGGCTCCCTCTCTTTCTGCCGCGAGCCTAGGTAGCTCCCGTTGCCCAGAGTGCACGAACGAGGACGCAAGAGTCGGGATTGAGCAAGGTCACTTAGCAACCACACTCCATTACACTCCACATACATATTTAATTATACCTCAAGTTAATACTGATTTAGCAAAAAAGTTTACCTGCTACTGGTAGTTTATCACTAAATCGAAAATTAATTGATTGATTAATTGATATTAAGTTTTGAAAAAGTGAGAATTGACGTTGAAAGTTTTATCTCAAATGCGTCTCAGATTGATATCAAACAAAATGGCTTATTGGGCTTCATACTATTCCCTCATTCCATTTCATTTGGAGTCACTCAGCCAGTGCCTTCCACTCAAATTCGTAAGAAGAAGAAAAGAAGTTGCCAAACTATAGTAGGGATAAACAATGGTCAAAATCCAGTCATCGACTAACTCTCGCCGTGTATAGACGTGTCAAATTGTGCTAAAGTGCTTTGCTTGGTTATTGTGCTACAGTAACCACGCGTTTTTCGTTTTTTTCATTCGTCGATAGTTCGACTATTTCAGCCAATCACAAGCGCCGTAGGTTAAACAACAAAATGCCGCCTGGGCCTCCAGACAGAGGCGCAAATAGATTTTCCATTTTAAATCATGAATACGACTTCATCGAATACTCCTTCCCAACCTACCCCACAAACAAGCCAACCCCAACCATCCCAAACACCTAGTCATTTCCTCTCCAGACAATAACCTTGCCAAACTCAGCCCATTCGTTATTAAAAAATGCATCGACGTCATATCGACCCAAGTCGACAGCATCAAACAACTTAGAGACGGTTCGGTCCTTGTCCTCGCAAGGAACGAAAAAGTTGTCCAAAAATTCCTTAAGACTAAAACAGTGTCCAATCTCGTTCCCGTATCCATCAATTCCCATGAAACCTTGAACACGGTAAAGGGTACAGCCTACGCACCCTGCCTTATCAATGTCAGCGAAGAAGAGATAGTCGAGGAATTAAAAAGCCAAGGAGTGTCCAAAGTCTTCAAGTTCACCTCTACAAAAGACGGGAAAACAACACACAACGGAGGAATGGTTCTCACCTTCGATTTATATAACCTCCCAAAAACACTTGATGTGGCATGGTACAAAGTCAAAGTCAAACCATATTTCCCCAACCCGATGCGTTGCCGGAAATGCCAAATTATAGGACATACAAAAAATCGTTGCCAAAACCCCGAAAAATGCGAAGGGTGCAATCTCGACCCGCATCAACCAACCAACCAGGAAAAATGTGCTAACTGTCAAGGCGCTCATAAGTCGAACTATAAAATCTGCCCGAAATACAATGAAATGAAGGAAGTGCTAAAAGTCAAAACTGTACACAAATGTTCTCTAGGAGAAGCCTTTAAAAATACAACCAAAAAAATCCACCGATCAACGCACCGAGCTCGTCTCATGGAAGCACTGCAAAACAACCTGAAAAAAGCAATAGCAACCCAAATATCAAAACTCCAGTCAACCCCAACACCACCAACAACAGCCAATATGGACCAACAACAGACATCCACAATATATCCGCCGCCACCAACAACAACCAAAACACATCTACTCCAGTCAACAACAACACAAACACTTTCGCCACTGAACCACTAAAACGACCAGCCTTGCCATCCAAGATAAACTCGGAAAAAATCCAGAAAACGACTATCAACAACTATAAATTCACTTTCGACAACAAATCAAAAACCATTATCACCAAACATCATGATGTAAACACAAACACGACAAACCCCACCACATCACCTTTAACAATGCATTGTTAACAAGAACAACAACAACCTTTAACATACCTCACACAACAACTCATTTCAACGAACAACTACTTTCCTCGTTACAACAACAACAACTACTTCGTCAGATCCGAAAGCAACACAATGCAGACAGATGAAGGCGAAAGCTTAGATTCGTAACCCCGCGTTACGAATAAGTAAGCTCTTCTTCACTAAACATGCTAAGTAAATTCGATACTTTTCAATGGAACCTGAACGGTTTCATTACCAAAAGTATTGATCTAAAGCTACTCAAACAACGAACAGCAACCGAAATTAATAGCTTCGTTTCTTTCCTGCTAATTATGAATAATTATTCCTGAAAAAGCGTTTCTTGATCAAAAATAGCAGCGAATCCAGCAGCTTTTTGACATTTAATTGAGAAAGAGAGCGCCAATTCGCTGCAAGTTATTGCTGGAGATTTCTCGTCCAGCAGAAACTAGCAAGCAGGAACAGCTGATCGGCGACATAGCAAAACAACAACAAAAAATGTAAATTCAAATTGTTAGCCAATCAGAAACGGAACCGCTGTTTTGTCTGCAAGTTTCTGCTGAACCCTGTTCGACGAAAAATTAGCAGAAATGAGATTTTGACAGCTTTTTACAAGACTCTCTTCTGCTGACAGTTCTTTGCTGGAGATTTCAAGAAACAAAGCTAATATCTACAGTAAACATTTTAAGACAACAACAATGTAGACATATGAAATTCATAAGCCGCAGAACACTTGGGAACATAAACCCTATGTCATCATTTCAAACCCCAACAGAGGAGAACATCGATACAATCTTTAAATACATAAAAGCAACGCATCATCGTATATTCACAAACTTTTCAAATAAATTTTACTTTTGACCACCTAGCCGATAGCCTTTGCAGCTAGTGCTAAATATGCTTTAGATTTATAATTACTATTATAAGTTTAATCGAATAATAATAATAATAATAATAATAAGTCAAAATCAATGCCATCGACATCTTCCCAAAAGATTCGCTATTTTAAAGCGGGTTTCCTGTAGTAATGCTCTTAACTAAGCCAATATGACACAATTTCATGAAGATTGCATGTTTTTGTAATAACCTGGATGTCGTAGAAATCAAATCCAAGGGAAAAAATATCTGGATTTTTCTCCTCTGTGCGGCGGAAATGCCCAAGCCATTGTGTATCAATACTGATCCACGATGGCCCAAGCAAAAAAGGTTTGGCTGGCAAAAAATCTACTACAAAAAAAAACAAAAGCACAGCTCTGCTTGTGGGTCTGAAAGCAACCCAGAAAAATAGCAAGAGCACAACATTGTTGTTGCATTTACATGCAAAATTTTATACGTGTCTGGGTTGCTGCTTAATTGGAACCCAGTTATTCACACTTTAGGTCCGTTCGTTTGCTGCAATTTAAGCATAAATATGCCCAAACAGCTGTTTTGTCTGCAAATTTCTACTGAATCCTGTTCGACGAAAGCTTAGAAAATTTGAGATTTTTACAAAACCCTCTTTTGCTGGCTGTTGGTTGGGCAGCATTGTTAACCCTAATAGCTCCCGGCAACTATCAAATATTTGATGGCATTCGGGTATCGTCGTGTCACACGTACTTGTTGTCGGCTCGGTTTGATGAAAAGACAAAATTTTTTTACTTTTTCGTTTGACAAGCGGTCTGTTTGATAGTGGCGCAAAGCGTTGACAAGCATTAGAATATGCCCGAGGTAGGCAGTGTTGCCGCAGGGTCCCCTCTTTTTACCACGCTTTTTTTAAATGTTTTTATTAGGTCGCTTTCGTCGTTCTTGTGCCCGGATTTTTGCATTCGATTTTGAACCAACTTCCTGTTGTGCTAGGGTCTTGAAATTTTCACTACAGTTCAGGTCGCGATGACAATGCAATATTATGAAAAAAAAATTCCGATAGGTGGCGCGTGGGTCGCTATATTTTCAAAAATCGCATTTATGGTCCGATTTGGCTGAAATTCGGAACATGTATTACTACTATGAAAAGAAATATTTTCCTTAAAAAAAATTCCGCTAGGTGGAGCTGAGGTCGGGGTAATAACAGCTGAAAATCCTAATTATGGACCGATTTAGCTGATGTTGTTGTTGTTGTTATGTTGCTGATATTTAGCGTGTGTATTACTTAATCAATTTCCAAATGTTCAAAAAAAAATTGGACCCGCTAGGTGGCGCGTGAGTCGTTCTATTTAAGAAATGCGAAGGTCTGTTTTCGGTGTCGATTAATTCGTTTTTCAACGAACTTCCCGTTGAGGTAGAATCTTGAAATTTTCATCATCGTTTAGTTTTCTGCCCCCACGCAATATAACAAAAAAATAATTCCGATAGGTGGCGCACGGGTAGAGATATTTGAAAAGTTTCATTTCCAGAGATTTTGCTTTGGATTTTGAACTAACTTCCCATTGAGCTGGGGTTTTGAAATTTTCACCATCGTTCAGGTATCGCTGACAATGCATTATACAAAAAAAAAATCCAAAATATTGCTTTAATTGCAAAAGTCCCATTTTTCGGCCTATCTTCCTTATTGCTATCTGAATATTTCGTACATATGCTATAATGCGCATGCTATAATGTGTTTTCAGCGCCATAAACAGCATCGAAATTTCGAATATTTCATCTGCATACATTTAGGCGCAGCCACTATTGCACAAAGGAAAGATAATGTGCTTTATAAGACTTAAAAAAGAATAATTTTATTCATGTAAGCATAGGCACACCGCGTAATGCGTGTAAACGTAGAAAATTGCCGAAGGCGTAAATGAACTGTCAAAATTTTTATGGAACGAAGTTTACACAGATTCGGTAAACTTCCACGAGGAGTTTAGTGTGTAAACACCTCCAAAAATTACCCAATTCGATTACGCTGTTCGACATGCAGTTTTTCAAAGCAGTCAATGCACACTATACAAAAATAGAAGAATAGCTAAAAAATGGGTCAAAAATTAAATTAATAAGAATTTCATAATAAAAGTATTCACATAAATTTATCTATATCGTTCATCTAACTGAGCTGTTAAATGTATATATTTACGCTTTCGTTAAGTTATATGGTTACATGAGTACCACTAATATGACACAGAATATCCAATTACAATCTTAGAAATTTTCACAGACTCACAACTAAAAAGTATAAAATAAAAAATAGAATAAAAAAATATTTTTAATTTAAAATGTTTTTAAAATGAACTAAAAACTGGAAAATAATTTCCCCTCTGCCTACATAGATTCTTCACCACGTAAAGCTTATCCGGAACATTTGTGAGTGGGAATTCTTATAGGTATTAAATAGTACTTGGAGTTTGAAATGTATAAAAACATTTGGCGCTTGCTATATTGTGAAAAGATGTTTTTTTAGAAAAGCTCATATCGGTAATAAGATTGTTAGAAATTAATGCGAACCATCTTTAGCGTGCGCCAATGTTTTTATACCTTTCAAACTCCAAGTACTATTTAATACCTATAAGAATTCCCACTCACAAATGTTCCAGATAAGCTTTACGTGGTGAAGAATCTATGTAGGCAGAGGGGAAATTATTTTCCAGTTTTTAGTTCATTTTAAAAACATTTTAAATTAAAAATATTTTTTTATTCTATTTTTTATTTTAGATAGGAACACATTTACATAAGCCTTTTCCATTTTTTTTATGTTGAATGACTGAGTTATGTACTATTGCAAGAAACACATACAAAATATAAACATTTTTAAATGGTTGTAGTTAGTTTAATAGTAATGATAATCGCATAATGTAAAAAGTTTTTTAAACTTAAAAACCTCCACTTTAAGGATATGTTTTCGCAAAAAGTTTACAAAATGATAAAACAACCCACTTTGAAAAGAATTCCATTTTTTCCCTTTAAAAAATTATGGGAAAAGGCGAAAAAGCGAACCCCAAGGTACGGCCAGAATCGCCTATGCGGTTAAAGGCTATTTTAAGTAGGTAAGGGGTAAGTTGCAGAGCTAACTTTTTGCGAGGCTTATTTTCTTATCATTTACTAACTTTGTAGGGGGTAAGACCCTAAAACTTTTTTTATTTGAATCACCCTAATGTATACATACATACATATGATGGAGTTGTCACATGATACAGCGTTGCCAGGACTAAGGCTTCAGTTAGGCAAGACATTTGGAAATCGGCTTTTAACAAAAAAAAATGATAAAAATGCATTTCATTGCAGTTTAAAAGTGAAAAGGGGTCAAAAAGGGTCACGAATTTTAAAAAGGGTCAAAAATGGTATTTTTTTGAAGAAGTAGAGTCCTGGCTTGACCCTTTAGGGTCCCCAACGGCAACACTGCTACGCAGCACCCATTAGGTCGCCAAATGTACATAACTCACTGGACGAGGTTACAAGTCTGCCAAAATACCGCATTCAGAACTGGTACGGGAAGTCTTCTCATGAGTATCACCTTCACCAAGAGGCTAAAAGGCTCAATGTTAGAGAGCACGTGGAAATGCTGAACGGGCAGCTCCTTCTGAACTGTCAGTAGCCAGGACATCCAAACCGCATTCCTTTGAACGCAGATCTGCCCCCTAGAGACATAACGCAAAACTTCCGCAAGCACTATAATGAGATCCGGCATCACATTACGTCGCCGTTTGATCTGCGGAAACATAAGGGGACTCTAACCGATATCCACTCTGAGTCGATAGATACCTTTGTCAGGTCTCGCCCTGTGAACCCCCTTCTAAACAGTCAATACAAATACAAATACATAGGTTAAACTCTCACTTATCCAGACTAAACAACATCATTTCAAACACATGCCCTGCATGTGGAATGTCCCCCTATGATACTTTAAATCTCTTTAATTGGTCAATTGAACCTACTCTTCTAACACCCCTTTCGCTGTGGTCCAACCCTTTTGAAGCTACTCGTTTCCTAGAACTTTCGTTAGAAGAGCTTGATGGAGATCTTTGAAATGATCATGCACTCTAGCCAAGGCGAAGCACTGCTAACAACAACAACAACAACAACAACAACAACAACAACAACAACAACAACAACAACAAAAGGGCAGTATTTCTTAACTGTCTTGTTTTATGTAAGAATTGAAGTATCTACGTAATACCCACAAAAACTAAACATATATGAAGGCATGCATGGATGAAGGGGATATGTCGCATTCTGACTCAATTTCTGTTTTTGGCATTGGTGAATAGTTTTTATGCATATATAGATTTCTGTCTTATCAAAACCTGGCTATCGTGAAAATTGTAGAAGATAATTTATGGATGAAGTAGGTATGTACACAATTTTTCAATATGATTTGTGGAAGAAGGGGGTATGTTCCCTTTTTTTTTAAAATAAAGTACTAAAAATAAACTTATGCGTTTTATTTGGAATATGCAACGTTTTTTATGAAAGTTTTCCTGTATAGTTTTGAAAGAACGTCAAATGTTTAAGCAAAACTTTAAGTCAATTTTCTCGTTTCACCCAAATTGCGACATACCTCCTTCATCCATGAATGTCTTCATATATAATTATACTTACTGTGAAGTCCTTCGGAAGTTCAAAATTAATTTGACAATTGCATGTACCACTGGGCCTAGAGGTCAAATATTCTGCACAAGTGATATTATCTCCAACACGGTTACAATGAGTGTAGTCGTATACAAACTCATTGACTTCATCTGAGAAATAAAGCAAAGCCACTCCCACAGGTATGAACAATATGCCAATTACGAAGAAGGTGGGCAAAACCGTACTTGCTGTCAACACAGGTTGCCATGCAGGAAGCCGCTGCTGCTTGAACGCAGAATCTGAAAAACACGAGTGTTCCAAGTAAATGGTTATTAGTCATATTCGCATGGCATAGACACAGCTAAGGACTATCTAAAGTAAATGAAACAAAAAACATATAACAGCACTATAAGGTATTTAGCACAATTGATAAGGTTCGCACTGTTCAGTAAAAATCAATCAATAGCATTAGTCATTGTTTACAGAAGCACCTACTTCCACATTCACAATTAACTTGACATATGCATTTAAAGTTACCTGAAGGCTTCTTGGATTTTTGTTCCACTCCTTGACTTTCTACTTCAGTAGACATTTTAAAAAGGAAGCTACCTCTATTTCAAATAAACTCAAATTTTCATTTACGCTGATTTTCCCAATGTAATATATTTTTAATTTTTTTTCAGCTGTCAAATTGTCAAACTTGTATTGCGAAATCAGGGGTGCCAGTGTTTTTTTTTTAAATATGTCGCCAGATTCGGGCTCGCATACTTGGCAGTGCATATTTCGAATCTTCAACTTTTTTTAAGGGAGATCGTTTGACGCTCGTTTTTAGGCCTTTGTAGTTCATTACTTTCGTTTGATAATTAAAGCGGGCTACTCACCTACCAAGAAATATCAAACTCCATATAAAAAACGCTCAAGAAATGGTCAAGAAATGTTCTCAGACGTCAAATTTTCTTGAGCTAATACTCAGCTCATAAGAAAAAATCCTACAATTTTCGATGGCTGGCAACGCAAATATGAGTATATACTTCGCCACAGATGTTTTATACCATTGTATACCTTAAATAGTAGCGCAACTCACAGCTAATCGCAAAAACCACACTAATACACACGCACAGCATATTCCCCATAAGAACAGAAAAATATATTTTCAAACGTTTGGTAAATAATGAGGGTCAAATTTTGGAATAATGTACCACGATTTGGACAAAATTTATTTTAGGGAATGGTAGAGGGGGTCGTATGTATAAAAACTGAGAAGGTAGAAACTGTCGGACATTTATATGTATTATATTTTTATATTTAATTGTACCTCATGTTAATACTCATTTAGGAACAAAGTTGATCTGCTACTGGTAAGGGGGAAACAGAATCAGTCCGCCAATACGTCACGTACGTGAGATACGTCAATTTTAGAACAAATTCTACTTTGACGTATCCATCGTATCTGGCGTTACGCATACAAACACTCGCAGTCTCGCACACAAACACTGTTGTTGTAGCGAGATGTAGCCCTGCCTAAATGTCGGACAGGGTCACCCCGAGTGTATTGCTCTTGGCCGGGTCGATATAAGAAAACGGCCCGGGTCGTTTCGGAACGATGGGTACAGCACAAATACTGGTACCGTTCTCGTAGAACCGGCAATACAAGAAACTAGCCGTGTAGGCCATGGAGGTCATTTAGCGTTACCCAGGGTGCACCAACTAGGTGTTGACCTACTTTTACACCCCACACAAACACTCGCAGATTCTACCGAACGCTGTAGTTTATCATTAATCAAAAAACTATTGATATTAAGCTTTCAAAAAGTGAGAATTGACATTGAAGGTTTCATCTCAAATGCGTCTCAGATTGATATCAAACAAAATGGCTTATTGGGCTTCACACTATTCCTTCATTCCATTTCATTTGGAGGCACTCAGCCAGTGCCTTCTACTCAAATTCGTAAGAAGAAGAAAATAAGTTGCCAAACTATAGTAGGGATAAACAATAAGGGTATTCGTGTTTTGTCTTAAGTTTACGAATCTCGTATATTAACGAGTTTACTACAGTTCTACAGTTGGCGGCCGCCGTGGTGTAGCGGTTAAGTGTTCGGCCTTCTACACCAAGTCGTGGCGGTTCGATGCCCGACAAAAGTAACATCAAAAATTATTTAGAAAAAGAATTTTTCTAAACGGGGTCGCCCCTCGGCAGTAGTTTGGCAAACTCTCTCCGGGTGTATTTCTGCCATGAGAAGCTTCTCAGCAAAAAATTCATTTGCTTTGCAAGTGCCGTTCGGAGTCGGCAAAAAACTGTAGGTCCCGCCAACTTGTAGGAAAAACTCAAAAGCAACACACCACAAGTTGGTAAGAGAAGCTCGGCTAAAAATCTCGTTAGAGGTTATGATAACCTGTTGGTATATCGCCGCCATTATTTTTTTTTTTTTTTTTTTTACTACAGTTCTTATACGAACGCCCTTGCTAGGCATTTGTAATTTAGATCTAACCCAAATAACATTTTTAAGATTGAATTTCGAAATTTCCTTTATTTGAATTTTAGTACAATTTCATTCCTTTTTTGTCATTATATTATCATACCTGTGTTCATTCAAATCATAATCCAATATGTTTTTTTTTTTTATGATCAAAATTAATTTTCGAAATCATTTTTGAATCATTTAGATTATTAATTTCTAAGGTTCAAATAAAGTTGAACGTAAGTTTTTAATCATATTTTATGATCATCTCGGAGCTCTTTGGGTGACTAAATAATGAATTTTCTACCTTTTAAATTTCTGGTTTACCCTTTATTATTTTTTTTTCTTATAGAAAAATATTTTTTCATATCAGAAAATTGTCAGGGTCTGGGAAGTTCCCCACGTTGACCCTTAAAGGAAACTAATACCTTTTTTTCAATGAGCATTAAATGCTCTAAACAAACACTTTGTGGCCGATAAACTTCTAATTTTAAATATAAATATAATTAAATTTATTTTTA
Source organism: Campiglossa producta (assembly GCA_964058755.1). Classification (NCBI taxonomy): domain Eukaryota; kingdom Metazoa; phylum Arthropoda; class Insecta; order Diptera; family Tephritidae; genus Campiglossa; species Campiglossa producta. The sequence continues at coordinate 62,376,072 of CAXKVI010000005.1, read as the reverse complement.
TTCCTTTTTTTTCTGGGCCTTGCGATTTTTGTGGTTGCCGAGAAATGTCAAATGCAATGACAGTTGTGCTTTCTCACCACAGAGATGTACTAAAAGCTCGCGGATAGGGTGTTGCCACTTGTCATTTTTTTGGCGTGGTGGGTGCTTATGGAAGATAAAAGGACGGATACTAGGGGTGATGTCGTTGTTGGCTGGAATCGGAAACAATACCAAAACGGCAAAGGAAAACGGTGTCTCGGTACGAACTCGTCTATATAGGGAGGTATCTTGCAGTTTATATACAAGAACTGTATAAACTGTAAAGATAGCCACAACGATTGTGTGCTACGCGTGCAACTACTAGTGCGAAAACTTGTAATAAGTACAGTTTTTTAAAAATCGAAATTTCCCTGCCACATGGCCATTAATGTGAAAGTAGTAAATCGCGTAAATAAATATTGAGAAATAATTGCGGGTAAAATTGCAAGAAGGAGTGCAACGACCCTGTTAATGTCATCGCCATCAACATTCACCATGAGCTGGCCGACCAAATACCCGGATGAGGGTTCAATGTTCTTTAGATAATGTTATAAATCGAGCTGTTAAGTTAACCGGGTAAGTTATCTTAATTTCAAAATTTTGTTTGTTAGCTGCCCTTGCTTCGCGCCTTTTGGCGCTCCTGCCAACTTAGCTTTCGACTCCGGTCACAAAATCGCCCACGAGTGAAAATCCCCACTCAAATTCCTATTTAAAAGTATATAAAGATTCCGCCAAAATAAGACTCTGTTTTTGCTTTCATAATATTAATCAATTAATCTTTGTTGCTCGAAATTTCGAAAATCTTAATATTTTTTTTTTTACACAAAAAAAAAAAAAGAATAATTAATAATATAATATAATAATTAGTTTTCTGAGATTTTTTTTATCTTTCAAAACTTTCCAAAAAAATAAAATTTCCAATTTTAAAATTAAAGTATCGAGAATTTAATTTTCAAAATATTTTTGTGATGTGATAACCCGGATTTTTCTGTAGACATAAATATTTTTTAATTATAGGTATTAGAAAGAATTGAATGCAAAATTTTATACAGCGGAATGGTAATTCACTGACTAGTTTCCATGCGACCAAGCATTTAGACGTAGTGTTTTATCCGGTCTGGCTGGCATCGAACCTACCAGACTGCATTGGCATTGCGTTCTCTTAACGCTTTGAGCCATGTGCCCTGCATGCAATTTTGCATTTATATTCTTACTAATATTTGCCATGTGTTTTCCTTACTTTATAGACTTCTTGTACACCTTTGATCCAAGATGATAACAGGAAGCAAGTAAATTTGTATATGGCGAGCTTTTTGAAGCTATTTCCTTCCTTCCATGTGAACCACAGGGTGTATATTTCCGGTTTTTTTTTTTTTTGGTTCTTGTACATGGGGAGCGGAAATGTTTGTATGTATATGAAGTTTTATTTGTGGATTGAATGCAATGTATATATTTATACGCTAATTTTGTAATTATAGGTATTAGAAAGAATTGAATGCAAAATTTTATACAGCGGAATGGTAATTCACTGACTAGTTTCCATGCGACCAAGCATTTAGACGTAGTGTTTTATCCGGTCTGGCTGGCATCGAACCTACCAGACTGCATTGGCATTGCGTTCTCTTAACGCTTTGAGCCATGTGCCCTGCATGCAATTTTGCATTTATATTCTTACTAATATTTGCCATGTGTTTTCCTTACTTTATAGACTTCTTGTACACCTTTGATCCAAGGTGATAACAGGAAGCAAGTAAATTTGTATATGGCGAGCTTTTTGAAGCTATTTCCTTCCTTCCATGTGAACCACAGGGTGTATATTTCCGGTTTTTTTTTTTTTGGTTCTTGTACATGGGGAGCGGAAATGTTTGTATGTATATGAAGTTTTATTTGTGGATTGAATCCAATGTATATATTTATACGCTAATTTTGTAATTATAGGTATTAGAAAGAATTGAATGCAAAATTTTATACAGCGGAATGGTAATTCACTGACTAGTTTCCATGCGACCAAGCATTTAGACGTAGTGTTTTATCCGGTCTGGCTGGCATCGAACCTACCAGACTGCATTGGCATTGCGTTCTCTTAACGCTTTGAGCCATGTGCCCTGCATGCAATTTTGCATTTATATTCTTACTAATATTTGCCATGTGTTTTCCTTACTTTATAGACTTCTTGTACACCTTTGATCCAAGGTGATAACAGGAAGCAAGTAAATTTGTATATGGCGAGCTTTTTGAAGCTATTTCCTTCCTTCCATGTGAACCACAGGGTGTATATTTCCGGTTTTTTTTTTGGTTCTTGTACATGGGGAGCGGAAATGTTTGTATGTATATGAAGCCGGAAATATACACCCTGTGGTTCACATGGAAGGAAGGAAATAGCTTCAAAAAGCTCGCCATATACAAATTTACTTGCTTCCTGTTATCACCTTGGATCAAAGGTGTACAAGAAGTCTATAAAGTAAGGAAAACACATGGCAAATATTAGTAAGAATATAAATGCAAAATTGCATGCAGGGCACATGGTTCAAAGAGTTAAGAGAACGCAATGCCAATGCAGTCTGGTAGGTTCGATGCCAGCCAGACCGGATAAAACACTACGTCTAAATGCTTGGTCGCATGGAAACTAGTCAGTGAATTACCATTCCGCTGTATAAAATTTTGCATTCAATTCTTTCTAATACCTATAATTACAAAATTAGCGTATAAATATATACATTGGATTCAATCCACAAATAAAACTTCATAAAAATTTTTTTTTGGGATAAAATTTTGCTTTCTGATAAAATTCTTAATTTTAAGTTCATGGGGTGCGGGCGCTAAAATGGCGCGCAAGTACCATAAATTGGCGCAAATTTTCCTAATAGAAGTTTTTTTTATATAGAGGGAGACCCATCCTAATATATGCCAGCTTTTGGTGGAGTGGCAGGGAAATTATACCACAGTCCTATAAAATTCAGTTATTTATTTAACATCACCTATCGATTCAATTTCACCAAGTTAAATATTCAACATATCAAATTTCATCATTGCCCACAAATATTCACCATAACATAAATATTTTTATCGCCACTGTACATTCATACTTTTCACCATAACGACTTAAGCTTTCGGCAGAATCAGTCCGTCACGTACGTGCCGGAAAAGGAAGAAACTGACAGCCGAGTAGGATGTGTGTATTTTGCATGTAAAACGCTACATTGACAAAGTATCAGTCAACGGATCCGGTATCCTTCGCCAATTTTCTACTTTGACGGAACGTCAGCTGCGTGACAAATGTCAAAATCAATTTTACCGCCAATTTGACACCGGGATTGTGAAAATTGTGACTATAACAAGTATTACTTGAATATTTTCCATGTTTTTAACCGAAATTTTGCTTTTGTTATGTTTTTTTTTAATAATTTTCGTTTTGCGCCAATTACTTTGTTGACATATCTGTGTACTTCAACATGACGTACGTCAATCGCTATGTGCCATCCCTGTACGGCACGTACGTTTTGTCACGACGTACGTCACGTACGTGACGTATTGACGGACTGATTCTGCCGAAAGCTTTATCCATGATCAACACCAATCCATAATACTCGCCAGCTTTCACCTCGCTAAATAGTATTCACCGCGATCAGTGGTAGAGAGTTGCTATAAAAGCTTTTGGTTGTTATAACCCAACGAGCCAGCAGAATGCAGTTCTTAAATACTTAGTCTAAAGAAAAATTTTGATGTAAAAGTAATGGATGTAATTTTGCAAGTTTTCGTGAATGTATAGATTTGGTTGTGTTGTCGTGAGACCCATATATCGGTCACGAAAACCAAATATACATTTTTTGATAGAATTTTTTTGTGAATTACTGAACATTTCAGTTCCCCTAAATTCCCCTTTACCACCGAAGAGAGCTCTTTTAGGTAGGCTGCAGGATTTTAGGGCAAAGTAATAGATTTGAAAACCTCAAAGGAAGGTGAAGAGAAAAATTTGGTTTTCCCAAGAAGTTGACCGAAAGGCAGCTCACATATGTTATAACTTATACATGTTAATTTTAAGTCTTATACTTGTTAATAACATTAACTATTTATATTTATTTTTCCCACGTATATATATCCTAGTGAGTAAGTCGATATATTTTTAAATGTCTTGCGATTTTTAAAATTGTTTTATTTGTTTTTATAATTTTTTTGTACATTTATTTTTTTTTGAAATTTTATCTTCATTAAAATGTTAACCTGAAATTTTAAAACTTTAAATATGGCTTGCTAATTTGATTTGTTGGGGAGGGGGAAGATGACACAAGGGTAGGCAGTGTGGAAGATTTGGAGCAACACGATGCAATGGGGACCTGCCGAACCCTAAATAAAGCGAGCGGTCCAAGGTAGGGTGGGCTTCTGGAGGAGATGTGTGAAAGATGTAAGTATCGATCGATGAAGAACAATTGTGACATCCGCCTGCTATCAAAGTGGACAAGGGTTAAGGACCACGCCCACATAAACTGAGCTAGCTGGGGCCATTCCACATTGGTAGCGCTAAAAGGGGCGGACCCACGTGTAGACGTGTACGTGACAATTAATATGGCGCCGAAGCGAAAAGCAACTCGGATTCTATATCTAACTTATGTAGTTCCCAAATAAATTCGAAATCGTTTTTTTGTGAATACCAAACTTAGGGTATAACATCTGCGCCGCGGGTTGAAATTGGCGCCCACCAATGAGCTAAACATTTTTTTGTAAATTTTGAAAACCGTCAGGCAAACAACAGCTTAAGCTCGTTGGCTTTTATAAATAAATATTTCAATTCGCAGTAAACGTAGCGATTCACAATTATCTTTGCCAAATGGATCTGCCTGAATGTGCTCACCTTCCTAACTCGGTGACTTGGTCATGGTGTTTGATCCAAAGATTCAAATGCACCGATATGGAAAGTGGTCACAGGAGGACAGATCTTATCAATAGCCCTTAGATGGCATGGCTGACTTACCTTCAAGCCATAAGCATCGTGTAATTTTGCTTTGAATAAAATTTCTTATTTTTAATTTTTTTAATACTATACGTACTTTTTTTTTTAATTCTGAATATTTAGAAGTACTTATGGATAGAATCGGATAAGTTGATTCTAATTTTGAAACGAACACGTTATGGCCACAAGTTCGAATCATCAAAGTCTTGTGTTACATAGCGTGCCAACCACCCAAATTTTTTTTTGTTTTTTTTGAAATACTGAATTTTTACACATCTCCAAAGGAACGTAGCGTTTGCTCCAAGGATTCCACACAAGAGCAAACATTTTTTTTTTTAGTACACCCAAAAAGTCATCTGAACCTCCCCACACATATAATTTGAAATACATAATTTGAAATCGATCAAATCTATTCTCACGTTATAAAACAACCAAAAGCATAATTATACAGTCTGAGCCACAGATGTTTGAAAGTGGTATCGGTAAAAGAGTCCGAAATTTTATGAGTCGAAGATCAGTCCCATATCAGACGCGCTATAGAGCCAGGTTCGAAGCGATGGATGAACCCAACACACTAGATACCCACCAGCAGATTTCAAAAGACCTAACGTTCATAGATCTATCAGATCGCATAGGAGGGGGTAATAGGGATTTAGCTACCGGCGTCGATAAAAATCAGTTGTCTTCAAACAAAACCCAGATAGATCCAAGTAAAAATACGGGCACCGTTCCTAAGCCACCAAAACCGCCTCAACGAATCCAGCCTGGACAGGCCCCACCACCGAACCTAGCCTTCCCCAAGCCCACCACACAAAACAGTGATGAGTCCAACCGTCCACCACCAACTCTTCCGCGTGATCTGCTTGCCGACATAGCACCCATGCTAAAGGAGATGATGATCGAAGCAAAAAACGCTATTTTGAACGAAGTTCGCGACGCTATTCCCGATATCGTCAGACCAAACAGGGACGCAGGGGATAGAGTAGATATGGAGGGGGATAATAGTGGGTCGCGAAATCGGCAGAAGTGTAGGAGGCACAACACCAGCTTTGGCTCCAACGAGTCTAGGCAGTATCACAATAATCGCAGCATCCAGGAGCCAGCAAATCGAAATGGAAATAGGACTACCAACCCGCCTTGGTCCAATACTGTGCATACATATGCGCGCAACGAGCCACTACCATTTCGACAAACATCAATGTTCGACGCACGAGCACCTCCGGTGATGCCCGCTGGCCAAAGAGCAGACCTACAGCCCGAAGATAACGATGTTCGCCGTTCAGACTTTAAGATTGAAAAGTGGGGTATTAGTTTTCAGGGGCACCGCGATGCCATGTCAGTCGAAGATTTCATGTTTCGATTAGAGTACATGAAAGAGCAGTACGGGTGTCCATGGGGTGATATTCTTCGGGATTTTCACAGGCTGCTTAGTGGTGAAGCTCGCGAGTGGTACTGGCTGTACATCCGGTCTCATAGCAGGGTGGATTGGCCTACGCTACAGTTTGCGCTTAGGCGTCAGTACGCATCACAGCAAACTAATTTTGAAGTCTTGAAAGATTTGACGGAGAGGAAGCAAAGGTCCGGGGAAACCATCGACGACTAGTTCCACGCGGTTAGCACGTTGCGTTCCCGACTCCGGAACCCAATACCGGAACATGAAATTGTACGACTAGTGAAAGGCAACTTGCGCGAATCACTGGCAAAAATAGTTTACCCTATATACACATACTCATTAGACCAGCTGAGAATGGAGTGTAAGGAGATCGAACGCTGTTTCCCTCGTACCGAGCGCCCACCGTCAAACGTATTTAGGCCACGCGCGCAACCAGTTAATGAAATTACTCAATTGGAAGATGATGGGTATTTTCCTCCCGGTGATGAGGGTCAAGTCGCCGTGGAGGAAATACGCCCTTAGTCTTCGAACAAGCAGGCAGTAGGGCGTAGAAAAGTGTCATGCTGGAACTGCGGTTCAGATGGCCACTTCTTCACAGAGTGTATGTCCCTACAACGCAGGATCTTTTGTTATAAGTGCGGGAAACAGGATGTGATTACTCCTAAGTGTCCCCTATGTAACCCATCGGGAAACGGTTCACGGAACGCGATTGTGACGGGGGAATCGCGGGCTACACAAACCCTGTCAAAATAGATGCTTCGACAAACACAGAATTTGAAGAGGAAGTAGAAGTTATTAATAAAGTTAGCATCTTGAAAAATAATAATATGATAAGGCAACCAAAGGATGCAAGTGAGAGTACGCCATCCTACGAGGAAAGGTATAGAAGATACCTCGAAACCAGGGAAAGGATCTTTGCTGATAGCATTGTGATGGGCCGTCGAGTAGTCTCGAGGAGGGTGCAGAAGGCAAGGCAACGATTTTGTCAACGAAGGTCTCTACGACAAAAAGTAGTAGCCTCGATTTAGAAGGCCAGTAGCACTGACCCGCGCGTATACGCCGATATTGAAATATTGGGGGTGCAAGTACGTGGCTTGTTAGATACAGGGGCGTGCGTGAGTATATTAGGCAAAGGTTGTAGAGAGTTCGTTGATGAAATCGGGGCGCCGGTTGAGCGATATGTATCCTCTGTGAGAACTGCAGGCGGTCGCAGGCACAATGTTTTAGGTAAGATCACGGGTACCGTAAAATTCAACAATTTAGTAAATGAAATAACATTTTACTTATGCCCATATCTTGAGCAAAATATTTACCTTGGCATCGATTTTTGGCGTACTTTCCAACTGGCACCTGAGGTTGTCGACATAGCTGAAATTGATTTAACCAAATTAGAGGAGGAAATGGGATCGGATGAAGACAGGAATGAGCGGCGCGTGTTGCATAATCTAACATCGGAGCAAAAAGAGCGTTTAGAGGAGGTAGTAAGCGGGTTCATAACGTTTAAGAAACATGGTCTAGGGCGTACGAAGTTAGAGAAGCATACTATAACACTAGTGAACGAAGCGGTTCCTATCAAGGAGCGACACTATCCTCTATCACCAGCTATGCAGAAGATTGTGTATGAAGAGGTGGATAAAATGCTGGAGCTAGGTGTGATAGAGGAAAGTGAAAGCCCTTGGAGTAACCGCATCACAATCGTACGCAAACCAGGAAAGAATAGGTTTTGTTTAGACGCGCGTAAACTTAACACTGTTACAATAAAATATGCATATCCATTGCAAAACATCGAGGGCATACTAAGCCGGCTAGACGATACGCATTTTATTAGTAGCGTCGATTTAAAATACGCTTTCTGGCAAATCGAGCTCGACGACAATAGTAAGCCCTATACCGCCTTTACCGTTCCTGGCCGTCCCCTGCATCACTTTGTAACTATGCCATTTGGTCTGTGTAACGCGGCCCAAAGACTATGTCGCCTCATGGACCGCGTAATCCCCCAAAGATTAAAATCCAACGTTTTTATTTATTTAGATGATCTGCTGATCATCGCGCCCGATTTTGACTCTCACCTCAAAATCTTGAAGGAAGCTGTAACCTGTCTGAAAGATGCAAACTTAACTATTGGGTTAAGCAAATCGAAGTTTTGCTTTAAGGAGTTGCCATATTTAGGTTATATAGTAGGGAGTGGAATCTTGAAGACGGACCCCGAAAAGATTAAGGCCATTCAGAATATCCCAGTCCCGAAAACGGTCAAGCAAGTCCGGAGCTTTCTTGGTACCGCCGGTTGGTATAGGCGGTTCATCAAAGATTTCGAGACATTAGCAGCGTCTTTAACCGATGCATTAAAAAAGGGAAAGAAGTTTGAAAGAGCTCTCACATCTGCTCCGGTTCTCAGACGTCCAGATTTTTCGAAAAGGTTTTGGGTGCAGTATGATGCCTCCGACTATGGTTTAGGTGCGGTGCTATACCAAAAAGAGGAAGATGGCGCAGAGAAGCCTATAGCTTATTACTCCCAAAAATTTAATGATTGCCAACGGAGGTATAGCACGACGGAAAAAGAATGCCTCGCGCCAGTGATGGCTGTTAAAAGATTCCGGCCCTATGTTGATCTGATGCCATTTACGGTTGTGACCGACCACGCTAGTTTAAAGTGGCTAATGTCACTAAAAGATCTCAATGGTAGACTAGCCAGGTGGTCACTACAACTACAAGCCTTTAATTTCGAAATCGAACACCGTAAAGGCTCAGAAAACATAGTCGCCGATACACTGTCGCGATGCATTGAGGAGGTCATCACCTCACCCATCGCCAATTTGGATACGACGGAGTTTGAATCCGCAGCATATGTGGGACTAATAAGGACTGTAGAATCCAATAGAATCCGAATAAAATGTGTGTGGTGAAATCAAAGAATATAAATTTACATTCTTTGGTTATATTTTACCGACGGCAAAATGAAGATTTACTCTATTGTTCCAAAATAAATGCATATTGTATTTTAATAAAATTAAAAATTATTTTTTATCCATTGGGGGAAATTTATTTAAAAAAAAACTACATTGTAATATTTTTTCTAAAACATTCAGAAATTTTACATCAATTTTTATGAAGAAAGTTTTGAAGTTTGAGAAAAAGGTTGAAAAGATTTTGAGTCATATTAAAGAAAAAGAACAGACTATTTTCTCAAATTTTCACAAACTTCGGGGCTATTTTCTGAACTACATAGGTACCTACCTATTTAAACTTATTTTTATTTATTGTAGTACATACATACATATGTGCATATTTCACACTTCATTTTAAAATAAGGAAATACGATCAGGGATATTAGGTACCTAAAAGGCCTCCAATCATCAAAACAAACAAAACCATGCACACAACCACACAACCATACATAATTCCATACCTACTCTTACCCATACACCTCCGCGCTAACCCCTTTGCTGTTAACTTCTCAATTTTAAAAAAAAAAGCTACTTTCTCAAATTTTCACAAACTTCGGGGCTATTTTCTGAACTACGTAGGTACCTACCTATTTAAACTTATTTTTATTTATTGTAGTACCAAAGAATGTAAATTCAAAGAGGATATATTAATAGGAGGCGTCAGTTCGTTGGCACTCAGCAGAATTTTTCGTTCGCAAATTTTCTGAAGTTGCTTCAATTTTTTCCAAGCCTTTGGGCAATCCTCCATTCCATTTTCATACGTAAATTGAGTTGCTTTTTCGTTCGCACTCAATTTTGACATCTGACTCTATTATTTGAGTTGGTTTTTCACTCAAAATTTATATTTTTGCTTCATTTGAGCTTTATTAACCTTTCGTAAAAGGGAAAATTCCCTTCTATTATTTTATAATTTACAAAATTAAGGTAATGGCCCAATGCACGCTTGCTTTGCTGGCTTTGCCTCGAGAAATGTCAAAATTGTTTTGAACTCTACTGAAATGTATGAAAGTTGGCCCAGTGGCAGCCTTACTTTGCTTGCTTGAAACGTTTCAAAGCGTCGAATAGCCCAAATCTCTATTTGACAGCGCTTTACACGCTTCGCTGTTTGTCTTGTTTGTCTCATCCAGTATTTATGACAACTTTTGTAGCTTCTATTGGGCCATAGAAGCTTTAAAAGGAAATCAAGGTAAGCCAAGGTAAGCAAGGCAAGCAAAGCAAGCGTACATTGGGTCATCACCTTTAAGGGTCAGTTACATAAAACTTTATTTTGGCTTTACCTCAAACTTTGACTTTGACAGAAAAGTTCAGTATACGTATTTAAACCAAGCATGGCAAATTGGAGACCTCAAAGTTGAAGCGAGGTTGAAATTTGGCAAACTCTCTAATTTTGCTTGCTTTGACAATCAAATGTTGATGACTTTGCTTCAATTAAAGAACAAAATGTTGGAGAAAATAATAATTAATTCATTTTTTCTCTATTAAATTAATAAATTAACTAAAACACTACGAATGCAAAGAAAAAAATAACGAAAACAAATGTATTAAAGAGAAGCGTCAAGGCGTTCATTGTAGCATACCTCTGGAGTTGGACGCAAAGTTTTGAGGTAGCAAATGTCAGGCGAGGTTAACAAAGCTTTATGTATTCGACCCTTTATGGTTTCTCCTTTTACGAAATGTGCACTATTAGTGATTTTAACCTTTCGTAAAAGGAAAAATTCCATGGTATTTATGTGCAGAACACCTTTCTAAACCACTTTTATGGGTCAGTTACATAAAACTTTATTTTGGCTTTACCTCAAACTTTGACTTTGACAGAAAAGTTCAGTATACGTATTTAAACCAAGCATGGCAAAATGGAGACCTCAAAGTTGAAGCGAGGTTGAAATTTGGCAAACTCTCAAATTTTGCTTGCTTTGCTTGCTTTGACAATCAGATGTTGATGACTTTGCTTCAATTAAAGAATAAAATGTTGGAGAAAATAATAATTAATTCATTTTTTCTCTATTAAATTAATAAATTAACTAAAACACTACGAAAGCAAAGAAAAAAATAACGAAAACAAATGTATAAAAGAGAAGCGTCAAGGCGTTCATTGTAGCATACCTCTGAAGTTGGACGCAAAGTTTTGAGGTAGCAAATGTCAGGCGAGGTTAACAAAGCTTTATGTATTCGACCCTTTAGTCCCTGTTTTTTACTCCAAAAAAAATTAACCCTGAGCCAATTACTTTTTTTACGTTTTTATAATGGAAATACACAATTTTCATATAACAATATGTGTATAAAATGAAAGCTTATTGCATTATCTACAATATTTTACTATCTAATAATACCGTTAACGGGACATTTTTTTGTTTTTTAAACAGTTTTATTCATTTCCATTCTTTTTTTTTATAAAAAACATAGTTTTCATATAAAAATTTTACATAAAGGTGGGAGTGTTATACATTAAATGAAAGGTATTTTTATTACCTAATTATTGGTATTCAACATTTTTTAATCCGATAAGTAGTTTGAAAGATATTTCGATTTAAAAAAACTTAAAAATTGCCCTTTTACGTGGAAGTACCCCTAAAGTTTTTATTTGCACCAAAAAAAAATTTTACGTTTAAAATTTTCGCAAATACTGCTATCGATCCATATAAATATTTTTTTGATTTGCGAAATGTATGTATTCTGCACTTATGCCCAAAATATGGAGGTACAAGGAGGAATGAAAGAGATAGCAAGAAAAACTTGAAAAGAATTGACGGTAAGCTTACAAGTGTACTCTTCCCCTCGCTTCCCACCCCCTTCGCCTGTTTCGCGGAAGAGTTGAATTCAATAATTGTCTGATGTAAAAGGGCACTTACGGATGCTTGAAGTGCCGACGGGTGGTTAATGTGTTTAGGGCATTTTTGAGCTCACTAAACACATCTGAAAGCTGTTTGTGCGCTGAAACGCAGCTTGAACGCCCGAAACTGAACGTACACTGTTCTTTATCGTAAATTCAAAATAACATTTAATTAAATTAAGAATTGCCCATTTTTAATGCTAGTTTAACATTTTCGGGTAGATAAAGGCTTAAATAAAATAAAAGTGATTTGTTTTGGTTTAAACTAAAACCGCACGTACGGATTGTGATATTCATTGCAGTTACGTACACAGTGAGTATGGTCGTTTATGAAAGTGAACTGTGAAATTCAGCAGAACGCTTACAAAAACTCATTCAGGACAAAATTTTACCTGCCCATTCATCGTAATTGTGGCAAGAAGTGAGGCCGCAATTGCTGCACTAAAGTTTCGCGCGATTTAAAAAAGTAGTTTTATTAATTTCATAGTTAATAATGATTAAAAAGCAATAATTTTTACGAATACATAAGACGAGCCCATAATGTGCCCATTGCAAATGTGGGATAAGTAGCATTTCTTAACTTATGAAGAAAGTATACATTGCGTTCATTGAATATCGCTACAACCGTAGGTGTTTTGAAGGTAAAATTATTTTTTTAGATTGAAATGAAATTGAGAGTTTAAATATTAGTTTAATATTGATATTACAAAAAATGCAGCTCAGCTGGGTGCTGGTTGTGTCATTTTCCAAACCATTTGTTAAATGTACGAACTACGGTCGTTTACGAAGTGCGCTGTGCCAAGTGGAAATGCTGACACTGGACCAAATTGCTGAATGGTCTTTATTTTTTGTCGCAGCGTTTGCTTGTTCATTTTTTTATACTCTACGCTCAGACTTGCCAGTTTCGCTTGATTTGCGAATTTGATTAAAATTTGAACAAATTTAAATTTTAAATAATTTTTGCTCTTTTATTGAAATAGATCTAAAACTATCTACAACTAAGACTGGTTTTTAGCGTCAAACAGCGCAGCTTAAGCTGAAACAGCTCAAAACTGGAGAAACAAAATCGTGTAAAACTTATTCGAGACAAAATGGTCCTGGCGGAGAGAAACTCAGAACTAGTGCGTAATGGGCGACGATCGCGAGGACCAAGTCCGAATGGCCATGGTGGTAGCGTTACTGGAAGCACAGCAATTGGCGGAAACCCTAATATTAGCGGCAGTGGAGGTGCTGGCGGCGCCGCTACTCCGGAAACTAGTTCCGATGATGATAATTGTGAGTAGTATACATAATTAAAAAAATAAAAAAAGTTGATAGTATATTCCATAACTAAATGATATATATTTTTCAGCTATAAAGCGCAATGGAAAATCCAAAACTAAACAAAGCGAATATGAAGGTTGGTTGAATATATAAAGTTCGAGGTGTGAACGTGCAATTTTATTAAAGTCTGTTTTTTTTTGTTAGAAAAAATTCGAGTTGGTCGTGACTACCAGGCCGTATGCCCGCCTTTGGTACCTGAACCCGAGCGTAAACCAGAAATCTTAAATGATCGAGCCCTCTTAGTGTGGTCGCCAACAAGGGAAATACCAGACGCTAAACGTAAGTTAAATTTTAAAGACTATTTTAAAACCTTTATATTTTAATGTTAAGTATGTATATATTATTACTATTGAAATCAAGTTGCACTGGTTTTAGGAAATTCAGTTATGTACATCCTTGCATACATTTAGTATAGGCCACAACATAAAGGAATTGTATATTTGCACGTGGTCGTTTTTGTGCCTACCCGCATATATGTATGTACATAGATCCGTAAAATAATTTACGCGATAGAAAAATAGGTATTAGTTTCCTTTAGGGGTCAACTGCCAATAAATTAGCTAAAATTATGTGATATAGCTCAAAAGACGGGGTTCGGCCTCAGGATCACGAATGCGGAAGCGCTTTTTTAATATTTTGCTTCTCTGCAGAGATATTTGCAATCAAAGTTTCAAGTTTTCATGTGGTTGTTGTAATTTTCTTAGAATGTCCCTAAAAACGTGCAAAAAAAGTCCCGCCGTGGCGGTTGTTGTTGTTGTTAACAATGCATTGCCCTGTCTAGAGTGTATGATCATTCCGAAGATCTTCATCAAGCTCTTCTAAGGGGAGTCCAAGGAAACGTGCAGTTTCAACAGGGTTTGTCCAGAGGGACAGAGGGGTTAGAAGAGTAGGTTCAAATGAACAATTGAAGAGATGTAGAGTATCATGGGGGGTCCTACCACATGCAGGGCATGTGTTTGAGATTGTGTCATTAAGTCTGGACAAGTAGGAGTTTAACCTTACACTATATCCAGACCTAAGCTGTGCCAAGGTCACTCTTGTCTCCCTTGGTAAGGTGCGTTCTTCTTCAGCAATATCCGGTGGAAGACTGTTCAGAACGGGATTCACAGGTAGAGATCCGACAAAAGGGTCTACCGACTCTGTGTGAATGTCGGTTAGAGCCCGCTTATTCCGCAGATCAAACGGCAAGGTAATATGATGCCGGATCTCATCATAATGCTTACGGAGATGTCTCTCGGGGGCGGATCTATGTCCAAAAGATGACGGTTTGGATGTGCTGGCTTGTGGCAGTTCAGAAGGAATTGCTTGCTCAGCATTTCCGCATACTCTTTTACATTGAGCAGTTTTGCCTCCTGATGGAGGTGAGACTCGGAAGACATGAGGAGACATCCCGTAGCAGTTCTGATGGCAGTATTTTGGCAGACTTGTAACTTCGTCCAGTTGGTGTTATGTACATTAGGCGACCATATGGGTGCAGCATAGTCAAAGACTGGTCGGCCAATGGCCTTATATGTAGTCAGCAACGTTTCTTTGTCTTTTCCCCAAGTACTGCCGGCAAGTGACTTGAGGATCTTGTTGCGACCACGTACCTTTGAGACCATTGCAGACACATGACCAGCAAATGAGAAAGTATTATCCAATGTCATCCCTAATAATTTTGGGTGGCTGACAGTTGGTAGCTTAGTGCCGTCAACGAAAATGTCTAATTCATTTCTCACCTGGTGCGTCCACGTCGTAAAAAGCGTCGCCGTTGATTTAGTCGGAGATATCGTCAGATCTCGCTCTGTGAAAAACCTGGAAAGGTCGCAGAGGTAACCGTTGATTTTATTACAGAGTTCATCAGTATAGGGGCCCTTCCCCGTCGGCATTATTGTACAGTCGTCGGCATAAGAAACGACGGAGACACCCTCTGGTGGTGGGGGCATCTTCGATAGATAGAAATTAAACAGTGTCGGGGATAGGACACCACCCTGTGGCACCCCCTTCGTTCGTTTCACGTATTGCCGGTTCTGCGAGAACGGTATTTGTACCTGTACAATACCCTTCGTACCGAAACGACCCGGGTTGTTTTTTTTATAATGACTCGGCCAAGAGCAATACATTTCGAAGTGACCCTGTCTAACGCGTCACGATTCCCTCACCTATTGTAATCCCCGGAACAGCCCCTTGCAGCACGGCTGCTCCTTATTCTCTTGATCCGGGCTGGCATTGAGCCAAATCCTGGCCCAAGAGAATGGTTCTGCTGCGTTTGTCGGAAGAAAATATATACAAGACGATCACACTCAGTACAGTGTGCATCATGCAAATGTTGGTTGCACAAATCTAGTTGCTCCGGACTAGATCCAAGAACACATCGGCCCATTAGTTTCTATAAAAATTTTGTGGCGCCCTGCTGTTCACGCCCAATAATTATATTGCCCAGCAGAATATATGTGTTCCCGGCTGTAGCTTACTTCCTAGTGCATCAACAGCACAAGCACCCACTCATGGCTACTTTCTTCGTAGCACATCAGTTGATGCTTGTAGCACTACTGAGCTTCAGCCCCCGTCTCTAAACTCTTTAATAACTTCTTCCGGCACTAGCACGAATGAAAGTCAAGTCCATCAACTTCTGGTCCCTCACTCTTCGTGCACTGTATGTCGGCACAGGATATATGCGTCTGTGGCATCGGTCAAGTGCAACTCATGCCTAGGCCTGTGTCACCTACGCATATGTTCTGGGCTCGCAAACAGAAATCTCTGGACTGATGTGTTTGTCGCGCCTTGCTGTCGAGTTGTGCAGCCCTCAACGCCGACGGATGTACACTCATCTAATAGTGAACGAATTCCGCCGGCTTCAGGACTGCAACGGAGATCAATATCGCGACATAACCTACCACCATCTGGGCGAACACATCAGTCTTTAACTCCCAGAGTGGCCATTGCCTCTCCTTCGCAATTTAAATTGTTGCAATTTAACTGCAACGGCTTGACCGGCAAGATAGCGGAGATAACCACATTTATGCAGCTACATAAAATCAAAATTGCTGCAATCCAGGAGACAAAACTTGGCCCCCACTCGAATCTCCGAGCGAGTGGAGGCTACCACGTACTCCGGCATGATCGTACGGACGGCGGAGGTGGTCTCGCGTTCCTTGTACACCATACGGTGCAGTATAGGGAATTTGATATCAACACTGACCAAAGTGACTTACCTTTAGAGTGTCAAGGTATAGTTATACAAGCTGGTGGCGTTGATCTCGAGCTAATCAATATATACATTCCTCCCGTCACCTGCTGCCCCAGAAGTTATCGTCCTGACCTTAGGGCGTTTCTTTGTGGCGATAACCGTATCATCATGGGCGATTTTAATGCCCATCATGATATGTGGCATTCACACCTTTCTGTGGACGGCAGAGGACGGGAATTAGCCGAGCAAATTGATAACTCCTCTTTCTGTACTGTGAATGGAGACACCTCAACTAGGATGGCTGTTAACTGCAGTAGCTCCCCGGACCTAACTATTGTTAGCCCGGGGTTAATTAACAGCATCAACTGGCAACCTATGGTGGCCCTGTCATCCGACCACCTGCCTATCATCCTGTCTGTCGATCGTGCCACGGATTTTATCACGTCGGAGAAAAGAACTTACGTGAATTTCAAAAAGGCCAATTGGGTCGGCTTTTTGGAATTCACGGAGAGCTCCTTTGGTGATCTTCCCATTCCCACTGACGTACACGTTGGCGAGCGCAACATACGTGAGGTCATTAAAAAGGCTACAGCCCGTTTTATACCAGCTAGTAGGATAAAAGATATTAGGCCTAACTTCCCAGCTGAGGCCGCAGCCTTGGCCAACGAACGTGACCTCATACGCAACATCGATCCATCTGACCCACAGATCGGTGATCTCAACGTGGAAATCAGAAGGCTGGTTAACGAACACAAACAAACCAAATGGGAGGAGCACCTCAGGTCTTGTAACCTCTCTACCGGTGTTGGGAAATTATGGTCCACCGTCAAGTCCTTGTCGAATCCTTCGGGTCCACCAAAAAATGTCGACATCACCTTTGGTGACAAGACAATAAATGACCCCAGGAAATGTGCACAGGCTTTTTGTCGACAATATGTCCCACACCCTGCGCAAGACAGGGCTAGACGTGGAATCTTCAGGCGTGCGCATAAACACAAAAACTATGCCCCCGTTCCCATCACCGCTACAGAGGTTCAAGAGGCCATCCGGAAGGCCAAAAACTCCAAAGCCATCGGCCCTGATGACATAGCCATGGTGCATCTAAAACACATCGGCCTAGCGGGAGTCAAATATTTAACGGCCGTCTTCAATTTGTCTCTGATCACAGCTGTCATACCCGACAAATGGAAGCAGGCAACTGTGATCCCACTACTAAAGCCTGGCAAGCCAGCTAACGTTGGGGAGTCATATCGCCCGATATCACTCCTCTCGCCAGTAGTAAAGACACTTGAGGCGGTCCTACTCCCGCTCTACACATCACACTTGATGTTAGCCGAGCACCAACATGGCTTCAGGAAAGGTAGGAGCACAACATCTGCTCTAAATGTCATAAACACTCAGATTACTGACGGTCTTAATCAAAATAGGCCTAATGACAGGACGGTTCTAGTTGCACTTGATTTGAGTCAAGCTTTTGACACAGTAAATCATGGGCAACTTGTAGCTGATTTGGAAGACTCGTCACTCCCCCCTGTCTAAAGCGTTGGACCGCCAATTATCTCAGTGGTCGTCGGTCGTCTGTTGTATTTAGAAACAAAAAATCTAAAGCCAGGAAGATAAAACAAGGGGTACCACAGGGTGGTGTCCTCTCCCCGTTATTGTTTAACTTCTATATTTCGAAGCTTCCTCCTCCACCAGAAGAAGTTACGATTGTTTCTTACGCAGACGATTGCACGATATTGGCAACTGGTACTTCCGTTGATGAGCTGTGCTCCAAAATAAATGGTTATCTCCCCTCTCTAGTCGAGTTCTTCACTGCCCGAACCTTGACATTGTCGCCAACAAAGTCTTCGGCGACCTTATTCACGACGTGGACGGCGCAGGTTGGCATGGAATTAGAAATCTATGTAGGTGATCATAAAATACCTACGGTCGCTCACCCAAAAATTTTAGGAGTGACTTTTGACACCATGCACACTTTCGCTGCCCATTCAGCTGCAATTGTCTCAAAATTACAGAGCCGCAACAAAATCCTCAAGTCACTAGCCGGCAGTACTTGGGGTAAAGACAAAGAAACGTTGTTGGTAACGTACAAGGCAATTGGTCGGCCGATCCTGAACTATGCGTCGCCGATATGGTCGCCGGGGCTTGCAGACGTTCACTGGAGTCAGTTTCAGGCCTGTCAAAACACCGCGCTCAGAACCGCTACGGGGTGCGTCCTTATGTCACCTATATCTCATATACATAATGAGGTGGAAATGCTTCCAGTTAGGGAGCATAATGAGATGCTAAACAAGCAGTACCTACTGAACTGCTGTAAACCACAGCATCCCGGTAGACAACTGCTTGAACTCATTCCGCCTCCTAGGACCATAAGGTCGCATCTACGTAAACATTTTGATGAGATCCGTCACTATATAACAACGCCGTTTGATCTACAGGTGCACAAACAGGCTTTGGGGCATATCCATACAACGTCTGTTGGCCATTACTCTGCGCTCTGTCCGCTAAACAATGTCTTACATGCCGCAACACCTGGCATTTCTGAAGAGGAGCGTCATCTTCCTCGAGAGACAAGGGTCACTCTGGCTCAATTACGCTCTGGATATTGTAGTAGGTTAAATTCCTACATATCTAGACTGAACCCTGATGTGCCGAATGTATGTCCGGCATGCGGCTCGTCCCCCCACAATACCAATCACTTATTTTCTTGCTCATTTGAGCCCACTCTTCTAACACCCATCTCTCTTTGGTCTAATCCTATTGAAACTGCTAGTTTCCTTGGACTCCCGTTAGAAGATATTGATGACAATTAGGTTAAGGAAAAATACGCGTTGGGCAGGACTACACATCGTTACAACAACAACAACAACCCCCTGTCTAATTCGTCTTGGTTTTGATGTTGCGTTTCTAAAGTTGACCGACGCCTGCCGCCCATTCAAGTAATTAGCCGTCCATCTCTTTAACCCATCAGGTATTTGTGTTTCTAATAGATCTTGTATGAGAGTGGCATGGTTGACTGTGTCAAAAGCTTTCGACAAGTCAAGTGCCACTAACACAGTCCTGTGATTTGGTTGGTTTTGATTTAGACCGCTATTTATTTGCGTTGTAATGGCATTGAGTGCGGTGGTGGTGCTGTGCAGCTTACGGAAGCCATGTTGATGATTAGCCAACATCACGCGCAGCAGCTCAACACTCTCGCTCCCACCGGAGCAGTTTAGACATGAGCAACTCCGAGCACCACTCTCTCTGTTTCTACATCAAACCCCCCCCCCCCCCCCCCCCGACAGGCGCGTAAATATAAAAACCAAAAATACGCCCATTGTCATCACTGCCTCAGAGGTCAAGGAAGCCATCAGACAGGCTAAGCCCTCAAAATCCATCGGCCCCGACGGCATTGCCATGAAGATGCTGAAACATCTAGGCCAGGAGGGACACAAATACTTAGCGGCTCTATTCAGTCTTTCACTGAACACTTTCGTTATTCCTGAAATATGGAAAAAGGCGAGAGTGGTTCCATTACTAAAACCTAGAAAACCGGCAAACATAGGCGATTCATATCGTCCTATATCACTTTTGTCACCGGTAGTGAAGACGCTAGAGTCCATTTTGCTCCCGTATTATACTGCAAATCTGCACCTGGCTAGTCATCAACATGGCTTCCGTAAGCTGCACAGCACCACCATCGCACTCAATGCCATTACAACGCAAATAAATAGCGGCCTAAATCAAAACCAACCAAATCACAGGACTGTGTTAGTGGCACTTGACCTGTCGAAAGCGTTTGACACAGTCAACCATGCCACTCTCATACAAGATCTGTTTGAGACACAGATACCTGATGGTTTAAAGAGATGGACCGCTAATTATTTGAATGGACGGCAGGAGTCGGTTAACTTTAGAAACGCAACATCAAAACTTAGACGTATTAGAAAGGGGGTGCCACAGGGTGGTGTCCTATCCCCGACACTGTTTAATTTCTATCTATCGAAGATGCCCCCACCAGAAGAGGGCGTCTCCGTCCTTTCATATGCCGACGACTGTACAATAATGGCGATGGGAAAGGGCCCCTATACTGATGAACTCTGTACGAGAATCAATGGTTACCTCTGCGACCTTTCCAGGTTTTTCACTGAGCGAGATCTGACAATATCTCCGACAAAATCAACGGCGACGCTTTTTACGACATGGACGCACCAGGTGAGAAATGAATTAGACATTTTCGTTGATGGCACTAACCTACCAACTGTCAGCCACCCAAAGTTATTAGGGATGACACTGGATAATACTTTCTCATTTGCTGGTCATGTGTCTGCAATGGTCTCAAAGGTACGTGGTCGCAACAAGACAAAGAAACGTTGCTGACTACATATAAGGCCATTGGCCGACCAGTCTTTGACTATGCTGCACCCATATGGTCGCCTAATGTACATAACACCAACTGGACGAAGTTACAAGTCTCCCAAATTCTGCCATCAGAACTGCTACGGGATGTTTCCTCATGTCTTCCGAGTCTCACCTCCATCTGGAGGCAAAACTGCTCAATGTAAAAGAGCATGCGGAAATGCTGAGCAGGCAATTCCTTCTGAACTGCCACAAGCCAGCACATCCAAACCGTAATCTTTTGGACATAGATCCGCCCCCGAGAGACATAAGGAGACATCTCCGTAAGCATTATGATGAGATCCGGCATCATATTACCTTGCCGTTTGATCTGCAGAATCATAAGCGGGCTCTAACCGACATCCACACTTTTGTCGGATCTCTACCTGTGAATCCCGTTCTGAACAGTCCTCCACCGGATATTGCTGAAGAAGAACGCACCTTACCAAGGGAGACAAGAGTGACCTTGGCACAGCTTAGGTCTGGATATAGTGTAAGGTTAAACTCCTACTTATCCAGACTTAATGATACAATCTTAAATACATGCCCTGCATGTGGTAGGACCCCCCATGATACTCTAGGTAGGTAGGTAGGTAGAAGTGGCTGCCGCAAAGGCACACCTAGGCCAGTAATAAAAGGCCCGTTGTGATACCACCAAACACTAGGAAAGTCAATCCCGGGGCCCGGCCATATGGAAAATCCCAGTGCTGTCGGGACTCTCCATATAGCCGAAACCCGGGACTGACACTCCTAACCGACACCGCTACCCCTCCTCGAACCATTTTGATAACTTGATGAAGGCCATCAAGTCCTTTATGTCTAGCTCCGCGACCTGGCTTAAGCTAACCAGGAAGGGAACTCCCAGAGAGCGCCTTCTCGCTCCGCTTAAGGCCGGGCAGTTGCAGATGAGGTGCTCCACCGTTTCCTCTTCCTCATCATCTTTGCAACTCCTGCAGCATCGTCGGTAGGGAACGCCTAGCCTTGCTGCGTGCCTACCAATAAGGCAGTGCCCGGTTAAAACACCTATTAATATGGAGATTTCCTTCCTTTTTAGGGCGTATATGTGTCTAGATCTTTTAAGATCGCATTTTGGCCAGGTTTGCTTGGATATCCGGCACCCTGGGGCTTGTAGCCATCTTTCGTTGGCTTCGCGGAGTGTATGCTCCTTCAGCATTAGCTTGCACGTGGCAAACGGCATACCTATGCGCTCTTTATCTTGAAGAATCTGCTTGGTCGTGCCCTGCCTGGCAAGTTCGTCTGCCCTACAGTTTCCCTCAATGTCCCTGTGTCCCGGGACCCATGTGAGGTTCACGCGGTTCTGTTGGGCCATCTCTTGATACTCTACATCTCTTCAATTGTTCATCTGAACCTACTCTTCTAACCCCTCTGTCCCTCTGGACAAACCCTGTTGAAACTGCACGTTTCCTTGGACTCCCCTTAGAAGAGCTTGATGAAGATCTTCGGAATGATCATACACTCTAGACAGGGCAATGCATTGTTAACAACAACAACCCCATTACATAAAGCTCTATCCAATCCGACGTAATATAAGGATAAAGTGACCATCACTTTCGCTGACAGGGTCAAGAAAGTCCCTAGGGGATGCGCGAACTTCTTTTGTCGACAATTGAAGCATCATCGCTAATAACGTTCTAAGTTACAAAATCAGAAATTGTCAGGAAGCAAAAAACGCTAAACTCATTTTTTAATTTATTTCTATCATCTGTCTCCTTAACTTTTTCTTTTATATCTTTCATTTATCAGTTTTACATCTTCCTTATGATCTTCCAGTGCCGTTACGAACCACTTTCGACGCTTCTATGCAAAATAATATATGTCACTTTAAATCAACCTAGTACTTTTAAATGCATTTTTACAGTTTTGGTGTGTCAAATTTTAGAAAGTTTATTATCTGGCAATGCAAGAGAGCAATACAAAATGTTATAAGCAATAAACCCGGTTTGGAAAAAATGGCACTTAGAACGTTATTCGCGATGATGCTTCAATTCATACTGCATCCCCGCCCGATAAAGCTCAACGTTGGACCATGCGACAGGCGCGTAAATACTACCTCGGAGGAAGGAAGCCATCAGCCAGGGTAAGCCCTCAAAATCCATCGGCCCCGACGGTATTGCCATGAAGATGTTGAAACATCTAGGTGAGGAGGGACAAAAATACCTAGCGGCTCTGTTCAGTATTTCATTCCTGAAATATGGAAAAAGGCGAGAGTGGTTCCACTATTAAAACCTAGAAACCCGTCAAACATAGGCGATTCATATCGCCCTATATCACTATTGTCGCCGGTAGTGAAGACGCTAGAGTCCTTCTTGCTCTCGTATTATACTGCAAATCTGCAGCTGGCTAGTCATCAACATGGCTACCGTAAGCTACATAGTACCACCACCGCACTCAATGCCATTACAACGCAGATAAATAGCGGCCTAAATCAACCTCAACCAAATCACAGGACTGTGTTAGTGGCACTGGACTTGTCAAAAGCCTTTGATACAGTCAATAACACCACGCTCATACAAGATCTTTTTGAGACACAACTCCCTGATGTGCTAAAGAGGTGGACCGCTAATTATCTGAACGGACGACAGGCGTCGGTAAATTTTAGAAACGCTACATCCAAACCCAGACGTATTAGGCAGGGGGTGCCACAGGTTGGTGTCCTATCCCCGACACTGTTTAACTTCTATCTATCGAAGATGCCCCCACCACCAGAGGGCGTCATCATCGTTTCGTATGCCGACGACTGTACAATAATGGCGACGGGGTAGGGCCCCATACTGATGAACTCTGTGCGAAAATCAACCGTTATCTCTGCGACCTTTCCAGGTTTTTCACCGAGCGAAATCTGACAATATCACCGATTAAATCTACGGCGACACTCTTTACGACATGGACGCATTAGACATCTACGTTGATGGCACTAAGCTACCAACTGTCAGCCATCGAAAGTTATTGGGTTGACATTGGATAATACTTTCTCATTTGCTGGTCATGTGTCTGCAATGGACTCAAAGGCACGAGGTCCTTCTGAATTGCCACAAGCCAGGACATCCAACCCGTCATCTTTTGGACACAGACCAGCCCCCAAGAAACATCAGGAGACATCTCCGTGAGCATTATGACGAGATCCGGCATCATATTACCTTGCCGTTTGATCTGCGAATCATAAGCAACATCCACACCGAGTCGGTTGATAACTTTGTCATGTCTCGGCCTGTGAACCCCGTTTTAAGCAGTCTTCCACCCGATATTGCTGATGAAGAACGCCCCTTTCCAAGGAAGACTAGAGTCACTATGGCACAGCTTCGGTCTAGATACTGTAACAGGTCAAACTCTTACTTATCCAGACTAAATTACACCATTTCAAACACATGCCCCCTATGACACTATACATCTCCTTAACTGTTCATTTGAACCTACTCTTCTAACCCCTCTGTCTCTCTGGTACGACCCTTTTGAAACTGCACGTTTTCTTGGACTTCAGTTAGAAGAGCTTGATGAAGATCTTTGGAATGATCATACACTCTAGGCAGGGCAATGCATTGTTAACAACAACAAAAACAAGGAGTGTGTTAGTTTTCCACGCAGAGAACTGAAGCGTGTTAGTCTTCCAAGCAGAGAACGAAGTGTGTTACTCTTCCACGCTAACTGAACCATGCTAGATATGTTATCACCAGCATTTTTTGTTAGGAAAATTAGTTATGTGAAAAAATAATCAAAAGAGAAACCATACATGATGGGTCCATCAGAATTTTTCATATCGCTACTCTTATCGTATGGTCAACTATCTTGTAGGGAATTTTATACTTAAAGTGTCGGACACATATATCGTCGGCTAAGACCCGGTTTTTCAGTGCAGGTTTAAACCACAGTCAAAGTTGACTAGAGTTTACCCCATACAAATTAACCTCGCACTGAAGTTTAAACTTGCACAGAAATCCGGGCATAAGAGTGTAAACCTGCTAAATCCCGTTCTTAGCAAAACCGATTTTTTGATGCGGTTCGAATGAGTAGCCGACTCTGCAGTTGGTAAACAAAGGAAAAGCTTCAAAATAAATGTTTAAATACATATCAAAAATTGTTTGATGACATAAGCTGCTATATCCAATATATGAGCCGTTTAAAGCACAAGTGGTATAAGTCCAGTTTTCGTTTTTTTAGTTGGTCATGACGCTATGTAGGGGAAAATGTGTTCTATATAACACCCTAACCAGGTAACTTCTAGCTCCCATTTAAACCGAATAAATGGCAGATCTAACTTGCGAAATCATGGGTACCCCATATTTGTTGACAACACAAAACCTTGAATATCTCAGTTCGAGAAAAGGTGGACTTATGCCACTTGTGTTTTAAGGAGCTCATATGTATATATAAGTATATTTATTAAAATACATTTATTTATTTATTTTGTAGTTGAAGAATATATATCCGTCGCAAAAGAAAAGTATGGGTATAACGGAGAGCAGGCATTAGGTATGCTGTTTTGGCACAAACATGACCTAGAACGTGCTGTCATGGATTTGGCAAATTTCACACCTTTCCCAGACGAATGGACTGTGGAGGATAAAGTGTTATTCGAACAAGCATTTCAATTTCATGGCAAAAGCTTTCATCGTATTAGACAAATGGTAATTTTTTCCCCCCACATCCTACCAACCATATTAATACAATATTTAATTCCAACAAAATTATAATTTAACAGTTACCGGACAAGTCAATTGCTAGCTTAGTGAAATACTATTATTCATGGAAGAAAACGCGCCATAGGCAAAGTGTAATGGATCGTCAGGAAAAGGCAAAAGCGAGCAAAGAAGGATCTGACAATGGCAGTGAAAATGGCAGCAATGAAGAATCTGATACAGACGACAAGGTAATTATTAGTTAGAAAAAATTATACATTAGGTACGAGTTAAATACGAATTGAAATTGGTTTCTCTAGTTTTGCAGTGGTTTAACAATAAATGCAAATTACTATATTTAATTACATTTACATTTTGAGAACAATTATTCATACTATTTAACGCAAATGTTAGTTGTATTTATTTAAAATAGTTCTTTTTAGCTTTTTAACAAAAATTTGACACAAAAACATTTAAATAATAATTGTATTTATTAATATATATTACCGTAAAGTATGATTTACTATGATTTAAAATATAAAAGGCAATCATAAGAGAATATCACATACCGTTACCCTAATATAGAAAGGCCTCTTTACTAGATTTCTTGATATTAGAATATTCAAAAAATCCAACTTTTCGAATACAGCCTAAATACAAAATTAGAATACCAATATTTGAACAATGGCGCCTGGTGGTTAAATATTCGAAATTTCGATTGATTGTTCGAATACTTGACGGGTGCAACAAAGTACGTAGTCAAATACATACATACATAAATAAAAAATAAAATAAAAAATAAAAATATTACAAGTCTTCGAATAATGCGAATATTCACAGTTTGTCGAATATTCGGAAAATCGTAACTCATCGAATATGTGTTCGAAAAGTAACATTTGAATTTCAGAAGCAATAAATCTATAATTAAAGCTTCGAATATTCGACCTATTCGAAGAATTTCAAGGGCCAAGCTAAGAAAATACGAGTTAAGCCCTTTTTATACAAGGGTAGCGATAGATACATATACACATTGAATGAAGGGTGCTCGAATCAGCTACATATGTCCATAAGTGTATGACGTTAACATCTTTTCGAAATCAAATTTTCCATCCGCATACTCGTATCATGAAACTTGTTTGTTTTTATTGCAAAGTCGGTGATGCTTTGACACTTGAGTTACACATTAGAATATGTATATATCTATGAATGTATAAGCAAATTTGAGTAACTTAAAAGTATTACATCCATCACTTACATTATTCAAATTGTGTATTAAATTTAGACCACAGAAATCATTATGCCTAACTGTATGTATTTATTGTTAGTTAATTTTAGACATTTAAGACCGTATTCATAATTAAAGACTGTTTAAAGATCTTCTACTAACAGTAAATGATAGTATACATTTAAGTATATAAATAATTATCAATAAACAATTTATTGTCTGCAAGAAGATTCAACAAAATTCATGCGTTTCTTTCATTTTCGACTATTTTTTTATGTTCGTATGTTTTGGATATAAACTAAAAATATGAAAACTAAAAATATGAAATTCTAAAGATGTTATTTGTAATATAATTCATCAACTAACCGGCACGGCATAATTTAAATACAAATTATTGGAAATAAATACAACAAAATTATGCTAATATTTTGAGATTTCTTACTTACTTTTGAGATTTCGCTTATCTATTATTTAGATCCTTGAATGATATTCGAAATGAATTGACATTACAAAAAATTAGCTATGACTTTCTATTGAAAAAATTGATTGTAATCAGTTAGGGCGGATCTCCTTTATTTTCTGTTAATCCGGCTTGAAGCAAAAGATTATTCTTTAACTAGAAGTAAACAAGCATTTTTAACTGCCACTTTTAACAGAAAAATGCAAATTAAAGAAAAAATGAATCTATTTTTATACATATGTTAAATACCCTAAGCTTGTATGATAATACCAAAAACTTATCTGCAATTCACTTTTGTCGCTGAGCCGGTTTCAAAATGTATCCATCAATTTCTAACTTTGGGGGAGGGGGGAGCGGGCATGTAGAAGAATTTTTGTTTGAATCACCCTAATAACCATATATGGCGTTATTTCATTTTTCTGTTTACTTACATATATATTTATCGTCTAATATTATTCCATTGCATACCATTGTACTGACATACGTCATTCTTTTTAACCCCTCAGCATTTTTAGTTCACAAAGAGTGCAAAATCTTTTTTTTCTTGAATCAATAGACAGTGATATAATCTACTGAGATGAAGTGATGAGTTATTTGAATATAATTTGACTGCCTTTTTTTGCTAAAAGATTTATCCATACTTATGTATGTGTGTTGTATGTACCAATTTATGATTACCAAAGCCGTGTCGGACCGTTGATTGTTGTTGCGCGTGCCGCTATATAAACTCGTCTTGTCAGTGTTTGTACTGGCTTTTCTTTCTTTTTCGAAAACATGCATTAATTTTGTTTGATAACTTCTTCATGACATGATTGTTAGAAAAATGTATAGATTGTTGAATTTATGAAATATGCCAAAGCCAATTCGCTAAATATTCTATATTTCTCTCCCAAATACGGCCACACGCACTCACACTTCTGACACGCAAATTCCAACAACAATCAAACAAATACCCAATAAAAAACCGCCTTTAGGATCAAACATTGGGCTCAACTTCTGGGCTGCAAGATCAAGCAAAAATAGTAGGCGGTGTGGTGGGCACGTGTGCCGATGTGCCGAACAAATCAAATAAATCGAGCGACAACGCTGTTGTTGGTAGCACCGGTGGTGGCGTTAGTGGCGAAGTTGACACTGAGAACATAACTACTCCTGCTGCTGCGTTGAATATAAACGCTACAGGGCGCGATAGCGGTTTGGTTGCAAATGTTATTGGCATTAAGCATCCACGCCAACAAACGCCACCAAACACGACAAATACAAATACCGATTCGTCATGTTCAAATGTGGACTCAACGGGGGTGAGCGGTTGCTGTACGAATTGTGGCGTTCCATGTAGTATTCTTAATGCATCGCCACACGGAAAGTTATGCTCAAGTTGTCACCATCACTGGAGGTACATACCATACCAAAAAATGAAATAAAATGTGAAAAAACGTACTTATTTCCTAAATTTTTATTGCTGTATTCAAAATGCTTGTTCAGGCGTACCGGTAATAAACGTCCTACTTCCGGTCCATATTTTGGAAAACGATCACGCGATCGTAATGCTGAAAGGCATAAACGAAAACCACCGCGCGGCATGTATATCAATCACGATGATATTGTTTCACTGGCCAGATCTAACGACAATCAAGACGAACTACTCGCCAATACAGATAGAGAAATTGTTTCTTTATTGAGTCAAGTAAGAAATTTGGTTTTGCACAAACATACATACACATATAATTTTCATTTTTAAAATTACTTATTCCTTTATTCCCATCATAGCTGGGGAACTTCGATTAGAATTAGTAATCATTACGATTAGAATTGGCGATTAGCGACGCTTAGCATATCTAATCAAAAGTAATCAAAACTAATAAAAAGAAAAAGTTGATTGGTTTTCTCGATTAGTTTATCTAATGAAATCTAATCAAAAGTAATCGAGAAAACCAATCTTTTTTTTTTTTTTTTTGATTAGTTTTGATTACTTTTGATTAGATATGCTAATCGTCGCTAATCGCCAATAGCCATTCTAATCGTAATTAATACTAATTCTAATCGAAGATCCCCAGTTATGATTCAAATACATTTTGTAAGATAGAGAATTTATTGTTTTTTATGCGAATTTTCTCCTAATTTTTGGAAATTCCGAAAAAAAATTACATATCTTTTTTTTCTATTTGCGTTTAACTACAACTATTTAACTAATTTTAGCCATTTCAAAATGACTACATTTTGAATTATTAGGCTGTTGTCAATGGTAAATCATTTCTGTCAGAGTAAAATGCGGTGAACAAATTTCCAAATATTTTCAATTTTGCTGTACAAAACAAAAAGGTACATTTTGACAGCAGTAAATTTTTACATATGCAAAAAGCACGTGTGAAAGCAGATGTTCTGTGAAAAAATTTTAAGTTTACGTGTTTTTCATCTGTTTATATTGCGTATTTTTTATATTATACTATATTTAGTGTTTAACTAATAGTACCCGGCGTGCGTTGCTACGCCAAAGAAACTCACCTGAATAAGATTTTACCATTTCTCGGAAGATATATTATCTCATATTTTATCAAGCTCATCAAGTCATAAATATGATTGTTAAGTCAGTCCTCGGTTGGAGTGTTGTTGTTGTTGTTGTTAACAATGCATTGCCCTGTCTAGAGTGTATGATCATTCCGAAGATCTTCATCAAGCTCTTCTAAGGGGAGTCCAAGGAAACGTGCAGTTTCAACAGGGTTTGTCCAGAGGGACAGAGGGGTTAGAAGAGTAGGTTCAAATGAACAATTGAAGAGATGTAGAGTATCATGGGGGGTCCTACCACATGCAGGGCATGTGTTTGAGATTGTGTCATTAAGTCTGGACAAGTAGGAGTTTAACCTTACACTATATCCAGACCTAAGCTGTGCCAGGGTAACTCTTGTCTCCCTTGGTAAGGTGCGTTCTTCTTCAGCAATATCCGGTGGAGGACTGTTCAGAACGGGGTTCACAGGTAGAGATCCGACAAAAGTATCTACCGACTCGGTGTGGATGTCGGTTAGAGCCCGCTTATGATTCTGCAGATCAAACGGCAAGGTAATATGATGCCGGATCTCATCATAATGTTTACGGAGATGTTTCCTTATGTCTCTCGGGGGCGGATCTATGTCCAAAAGATGACGGTTTGGATGTGCTGGCTTGTGGCAGTTCAGAAGGAATTGCTTGCTCAGCATTTCCGCATGCTCTTTTACATTGAGCAGTTTTGCCTCCTGATGGAGGTGAGACTCGGAAGACATGAGGAGACATCCCGTAGCAGTTCTGATGGCAGTATTTTGGGAGACTTGTAACTTCGTCCAGTTGGTGTTATGTACATTAGGCGACCATATGGGTGCAGCATAGTCAAAGACTGGTCGGCCAATGGCCTTATATGTAGTCAGCAACGTTTCTTTGTCTTGTTGCGACCACGTACCTTTGAGACCATTGCAGACACATGACCAGCAAATGAGAAAGTATTATCCAATGTCATCCCTAATAACTTTGGGTGGCTGACAGTTGGTAGCTTAGTGCCGTCAACGAAAATGTCTAATTCATTTCTCACCTGGTGCGTCCACGTCGTAAAAAGCGTCGCCGTTGATTTAGTCGGAGATATCGTCAGATCTCGCTCTGTGAAAAACCTGGAAAGGTCGCAGAGGTAACCGTTGATTTTATTACAGAGTTCATCAGTATAGGGGCCCTTCCCCGTCGCCATTATTGTACAGTCGTCAGCATAAGAAACGACGGAGACACCCTCTGGTGGTGGGGGCATCTTCGATAGATAGAAATTAAACAGTGTCGGGGATAGGACACCACCCTGTGGCACCCCCTGTCTAATTCGTCTTGGTTTTGATGTTGCGTTTCTAAAGTTGACCGACGCCTGCCGCCCATTCAAGTAATTAGCGGTCCATCTCTTTAACCCATCAGGTATTTGTGTTTCTTTTTTTTGTGTTGTCGGTTGGAGTGTAATGGAGTGTGGTTGCTAAGTGACCTTGCTCAACTCTTGCGTCCTCGTTCGTGCACTCTGGGCAACGGGAGCTACCTAGGCTCGCGGCAGAAAGAGAGGGAGCCCCGGTGGGGCCACTCTGACATACTTGGTTTAAGGGCTCACCGAGGTTTTTGCGTAGTGTCTGTTCACCATGAGGTGCGGTTGCAAGCGGGCGTCTGTCTTGAAGCAAGCGGCTCGCTATATAACTGTAAATATTTTCCAAAACCCCGAAACGGGTTGTGCGCTGGGTTTGGGACCCGCCACGTAAAAAACTTAATTCCAATGAAAACAAATGCAAAGCTTCGGATGAGAACCCCCTTTAATGCTGACGACCCGGCAAAACCAATAAGGCATAATGATTTGGATATTAGGGCATGTACCGGGAATGTCCGGACCCTTTCAAGGGACGGTACCGCTGCCCGACTGGTTGATGTCCTCGTAGGCGCAAAGGCCGACATCACCGCCCTGCAGGAAATGCGATGGACGGGGCAAGGAAAGACGACCATCGGTCCTTCGCCGCCAAGTATTAGCGTTCACTCCTGGGAACGAGCGCCTCTGCGATCCGCATCAAGGCGAGGTTTTTCAACATAACATTTATCTGCGCCTATGCGCCGACTGAGGAGACGGACGACGCAGAGAAGGACTCCTTCTACGATAAACTTGAACAGACTTATGATCGCTGCCCCCAGCATGATATCAAAATCGTGCTCGGCGACTTTAATGCCAAGGTGAGCAAGGAAGGAGTCTTTGGTCCCACAGTTGGGAAATTCAGTCTCCACGATATAACATCCCCCAACGGCACTAGGTTGATTGACTTCGCCGCTGCTCGCAATATGGTCATCAGTAGTACCAGGTTCCAGCATAAGCGAATACACCAAGCCACATGGCTGTCCCCTGATCAAAGAACTAGAAACCAGATTGATCATGTCTTGATTGACGGCAGACATAGCTCCACCGTTCTGGACGTGCGTACACTGCGTGGTCCCAATATTGACTCTGACCATTATCTTGTCGCAGCCAAGATACGCACACGCCTCTGTGCAACGAAGAAAGTGCGCACAGTAACGGAAGGAAAGTTTGACGTCGAGAAGCTGCGCATGACACAGACAGCTGATAATTTCACAACTCGACTCTCACACCTGCTAGCAGAGGGCAATCCTCGACCTAACGATGTAACCGAGCAATGGAAGCATATCTCTCACTCATTACGTACCGCCGCTGAGGCCACTATAGGGTTCCAGCGAGCCCGCAAGAACAACTGGTACGATGAGGAATGCAAAACTGTCTCGAAAAAAAGGATGCTGCCTACAAGGAGACGTTGCGAACGGGCGCAACCCGCAGTGTATGGCAACAATATCGTGAGGCAAAGAAGAAAGAGAGACGCCTTTTCAGAAAAAAGAAAAGTGAGGCCGAAAGGCGTGAGTGTGAGGAGCTTGAGATGCTGGCTGACAGGAATGATGCCCGAAAATTCTATGAAAAGATCCGGCGGATGACGGAAGGTTTTAAGACCGGGGCAAGCTCCTGTAAGGACAATAATGGCGACCTGGTAACCGACGTACAAAGTGTACTTAAATTATGGAGGGAGCACTTCTCCTCACTGCTAAATTGCGAGGGAGACGTCGAACCCGATACCCCAATCCCTGACGATGGAAAAGTCGTCCCACCACCTGACTATGATGAAGTGAGGATAGCTATATCTCGGCTCAAAAACAACAAAGCGCCTGGAAAAGACGGACTACCCGCCGAGCTGTTCAAACACGGAGGCGAAGAGCTGGTAAAAAGCATGCATCAGCTCTTATGCAGAATATGGTCAGACGAATGCATGCCTCTGGATTGGAATTTAAGTGTGCTTTGCCCAATCCACAAGAAAGACGATCCCGCTAACCGTACCAACTACCGCGGAATTAGTCTTCTTAATATCGCATATAAGGTTCTTTCTAGCGTGTTGTGTGAAAGGCTGAAGCCCATCGTAGACAAACTGATTGGACCTTATCAGTGTGGCTTTAGACCTGGTAAGTCTACCATCTTTCACGATGCGCCAACTCCTGGAGTAGACCCATGATAAGAGAATCGACACTCACCATCTTTGTCGATTTTAAAGCCGCTTTTGACAGCGTAAAAAGGAGTTGCCTGTATGCCGCCATGTCTGAATTTGACTTCCCTGCAAAGCTTATACGGCTTTGCCAAATGACGTTGAGCAATACCAACAGCTCCGTCAGAATCGGGAAGGACCTCTCTGAGCCATTTGAAACCAAACGAGGCTTCAGACAGGGCGACTCCCTTTCGTGCGATTTCTTCAATCTGATGCTGGAGAAGATAATTCGAGCAGCAGAGCTAAACCGCAATGGTGCAATCTTTTACAAGAGCGTGCAATTGCTGGCGTATGCCGATGATATTGTTATCATTGGCCTTAACAACCGCGCCGTAAGCGCTGCCTTCTCTGGACTGGATAAGGAAGCGAAAAAAGTGGGTCTTGCCGTGAACGAGGACAAGACGAAGTATTTGCTGTCATCAAAGAAAGAATCGGCGCACCTGCGCCTTGGCAGCCATGTCACTGTTGATAGTTACAAATTTGAAACTGTGAGGGACTTCGTCTATTTGGGAACCAGTATCAACACCGAAAATAATATCAGTCTAGAAATCCAGCGGAGAATCACTCTTGCCAACAAGTGCTACTTTGGACTGAGTAGGCAATTGAGAAGTAAAGTCCTCTCTCGAAGAACAAAGATCACGCTCTATAAGTCTCTCATCATACCTGTCCTGATGTATGGCTCAGATTCATGGACAATGTCAAGAGAAGATGAGATGGCCCTTGGAGTATTTGAGAGAAAAGTTCTCCGGAAGATTTATGGTCCTTCCCGTGATGCCAACGGCGAGTATCGAAGGAAATTTAACGATGAGCTGTACGAGCTCTACGCAGATCTGACCATAGCCCAGCGAATTAAAGCCCAAAGACTCCGCTGGCTGGGCCATGTTATGCGAATGGACAAAGAAGCTCCAGCACAGAAGGTTTTCCTATCGTCGCCTGAATTCGGCAGCAGAGGAAGGGGGAGGGCTCGACTGAGATGGAAACAACAGGTGGAGGATGACTTGAACTCCCTTGGGGTTTCCAATTGGCGTCGGTTATCGCTAAAAAGGAATGACTGGCGTGCTTTGATACGAAACGGCCAAAATCGCTTAGGCGGTTAAGCGCCAATAAATGATGAGATGATATCGGGCCCTGGTAAACTTCCTGGAGGAAAAATTATCCCACACTTTAACCTAAGGATAACGCTACCTACATATCAGAATTTTATGTAAATCGAACCATCTATACGATAGCTTAGAATAAGTCAGTCCTCGGTCTACTTCCCAGAAGAAAATGTATCCTATATATTAATCTAAGCATATAGCTACCTACTTACCAATTTTCAAGCAATTCGAGCCATAAATGCGATTGTTTAGAACAGATCGGTCCCTGGTCCACTTCCCGGGAGAAAAATCATCCTATACTTTAACCTAAGCATAACGCTACCTACATACCAAATTTCAAGTAAATCCAGCCATTTATACGATATTTTCGAATAGGGCGGTCCCGGGTCCACTTCCCATAAAAAAAATATACAGAAACACTCTCCAGGATCCTACTAATCTATCCCCAAAATTTCAACAAAATCGGCCGAGTAGTTTGGAGTCCATAAGCCACATACATACATACATCCAATTTTATATATATAGATAACGCGTGTGAACTAGTGTCCGACCGAAACCTGAATTTTAGGCCGAAGCCGAAACCGTAACCGAAAATTCGGCATAATGCTATATTCGGCCGAAAGCCGAAGCCGAATACCATGTTTGTTTCTTGAATAAACAAAACACCTTACAAAAATACATAAGGGGTATTCTCTCTAAATTTTTTTCCACGAAAACACAAGAATTTAACACATTATTATCAAAATTGCAAAATGCATGAAAGAAAATTTTCCAATTTTGACAATAGTGTGTAAATTTCCTGTGTTTTTACCACGCTTTTATTAGGTTCACTAGTATGTTTGCTTGTTTGTTTGTTTGTTTGTTTGTTGGCTTGCTTGTATGTATGCGACTCTCGTTCGGTCTAAGCCCCAGTGGCCCAAAAACCGTAAAATGTCCCTAAAATATGAGTATCAAACGAAAGGCGAAGGCCCCAGGTTTCATTTGGACATCGATATATTTCGATAAATTTATCGATAACTGAGTTATCGGTCAAAATGTGGCTGCCCGAAAACCTTAAAATTTCCCTACAATATGGGCATCAAACAAAAGGGGAAGGCCCCAGGTTTCATTCGGACTTCGATATATTTCGATAAATTTATCGATAACTGAGTTATTGGTCAAAATATGATTGCCCAAAAACCTAAAAAATTCCCTACAATATGGGTATCAAACGAAAGGTGAAGGCCCCAGGTTTCATTTGGACTTCGATATATTTCGATAAATTTATCGATAACTGAGTTATCGGTCAAAATGTGGTTGCCCGAAAACCTTAAAATTTCCCTGCAATATGGGTATCAAACTAAAGGTGAAGGCCCCACGTCTCATTTGGACATCGACATATTTCGATAAATTTATCGATAACTGAGTTATCGGTCAAAATGTGGTTGCCCGAAAAACTTAAAATTTCCCTACAATATGGGTATCAAACGAAAGAGAAAGCCCCAGTTTTCATTTGGACATCGACATATTTCGTTAAATTTATCGATAACTGAGTTATCGGTCAAAATGTAGTTGCCCGAAAACCTTAAAATTTCCCTACAATATGGGTATGAAACGAAAGGTGAAGGCCCCAGGTATCATCTGGACATCGACATATTTCGATAAATTTATCGATAACTGACTTACCGGTCCAAATGTGTTGCCCGAAAACCTTAAAATCTCCCTACAATATGGGTATCAACCGAAAGGTGAAGGCCCCAGGTTTAATTTGGACATCGATATGTTTCGATAAATTTATCGATAACTGAGTTATTGTCAAAATGTGAGGCCAAATCTATTATATATGTATAAATTAAGCAATGCTTAACAGTTTTCTCCCTTTTTTGCAATAACCACAATTTTAAGGTATATAAAATTTGATATGTATCGATAGGTCTCGCCGAGCAGGGTGTGCGACAACAAACCAAAAATTTAAAAAAATTAATTACCCAGCAAACAATTGGAGTCATAAATGATGCAGAAAGGAGTCCTGAATAGGAGCGTTTACGCTCTTTATGAGCTCATTTATGAGTCCGAAATTAGTGTATTTCCCTTCCTGTGATGGTCGACCGATATGAGCTAAATTTCATATATTGAATGAGCCTGAATAGGAGTAATTTAAGACTCTTATTTGCCTCAGAAACGGCTCATATAGAGCCTAAATAGGAGCCAAATATGACTCTTTTATGGAGCTTTTCGGATGCATTTATGACTCTTGAAAAGGCCATATACCTACTGCACTTTTTGGGTTCTTAAATGGCGCCTTTTCGGCATTGAAAGGGGGACAATGGAATTGGGGAAGCATACATGAACCTTTGGCATTAGATCAGGGACCGGCAGAATCGAAAGTGAGGGTGTATTAGTGAAAGAGCGATCATCACACCATTAATATTATGTTATCTGTTTTTGCCCCCCCGCTCACTAGCAAAAACCCAGGAAACAGTGTATTTTGTTGAGTCGTTGCTTGCAAGTCAGCGACTGAGCGTAAAAAAACATCTATTGATTGGTCAGTGCATTCATAGCGCCCTCCAAGCGCAGCAACGATTTTATTGTTCGAGAGGCCAAGCAAGAAGCGTAAAAATCTGTTTGAATTTGCGTCACACATTTTTGGGCAACTGTTCCACTAGCTGCCGGGACTTGCATGAGATGTTTGTGGGGAACGTCCTTTAAATAGATATATGTGGTACAATGAAAATAATAAACACTATATGAAGGTATACTTATCAGGGAATCCGCTAGAACTTTGCCAGCCAGAAAAATTGCCAGGAACAGTCCGCACGTGATGTAATTGAATATTTATTTTAAATCAAAAAATTTTCATAAACAAAATATGAAAATTTGTTCCAAAATTGCTTTGTTAAATGAACAATTTCAGCATACGGCTCATAATTTTCATCAAATCGGAGTCATAAGGGACTCCTGTATGATCTTATTTCGGAGGCTCATATTTTTCTAATATTTATGAGTCATATCAGACTCCTTAGTTATGAGCACTCCCAGAATGTTTGAGGGGTATAATATCATTTGAAATTCACACCACTACAAGGGCTAAACTCGCATTCACTTTATAGAGTCGCTGTTATGTGTGTATGTAGGTACATTTTCATTG
Source organism: Campiglossa producta (assembly GCA_964058755.1). Classification (NCBI taxonomy): domain Eukaryota; kingdom Metazoa; phylum Arthropoda; class Insecta; order Diptera; family Tephritidae; genus Campiglossa; species Campiglossa producta. Next base: position 62,338,446 of record CAXKVI010000005.1, on the reverse strand, counting down.
TTGTGCTTGCATTCATTGCAGTTGTGGAGTTGTTTTGATGGCAGCAATAATAAACATGAGCCATTGAGCGTAGGTACAAACAGTGTTTACAAAAACAAAATCTGTGCGTGGGTATTCAGAGAAGCAAATGCTTGCTCAGACATGATGTTTTGAAAAAAAAAAGCACAAAGCCCTTTGTGGCTAGACTTAGTGAAATAAAAACTAAAAAAAGTAAAATAAGAAATAGAAAAGTGATTGAAAGTAAAAAAAGAAATTTGTTGGAAACGAAAGGAAAGGAAAGAATATAAAATAAATAAATATAAAACAAAATGAAATAAATAAAAGTATAAAATAAAGTAAAGAATGGGAAAGGAAAGAAATGGATAAAAGGAAAATAAAGGTAAGATAAGCTAAGGAACGGAAAATATGACAGAAAAATCAAAGGCAAGTAAAGCTAGGGAAAGGAAAGGAATGGAAAAGAAAAAAGGAAGGGAAGAAAGGAAATGTAATGTACGTAAAGGAGTGGAAAAGAGAGGCAAATAGAGAAAGACATAGAAAGGAAAGAAGAGAAAAAGAAAGGAAAGGAAGGTAGCGAGGAGGAAGGTATGGAAAATAATTGAAAATAAAAAGAATGAAAAATAAAGGAAAGAAAGGTAATGAAAAGCTAAAAGAAAATAAGTAAAGGAAATGAATGGAAAAGAAAGAAAACTAAAGGAGTTACGGAAAGGAAAACAAGAAAGTAAGGAAACGGTAGGAAAGGAAAGGTGGGAAAAGGAAAGGTAAGGGAAGGAAAGGTAAGGAAAAAAGTGAAAGAAAATAAAGGTAAGAAAAAAATAAAAGAAAAATTAATTGAAAAAAAAAATGAATAAAATGAGAGGAAACTAAGGGAAACGAAAAAGCAAAGGAAACGAAAGGAAATTAAAGAAAAAGAAAATAAAAGGAAAAAAGGAATGTAATGGAAATGGAAAGAAAGGTCAGGCAAGAGAATAAAACAAACGAAAAGAAAGTAAAATGGAAGAAAATAACAGAAAAGAGAGAAAGAAGGGAAATAAAATGAAATGAAAGAAGAGAAAAGGAAAGCAAATGAAAGTAAAGAAAAGGGTAGGGAAGGAAAGAAAAGCAAAATAAATAAAATGAGATGAAAGGAGAGGAAAGGAAAGGAAATAAAAGCAAAGGAAAGGAAAGGAAAGATATACGTTTTAAAACTAACCCAAGAAGAATCAATAATTATCAACAATGAAACTATATTACTGAATGGTATAAAGAGGGAGGAAAAGGCAAAATGAAAAGGAATGTATAAAACCAAAAATATAAAAAATATGAAAAGAATGGCAAATTTAAGAAACAGCAAAAAGGTAGGAAATTAATATAAGCTTTTGTGGTTGAATTTCAACCACTGGGCGAACTCTAGTACCTTAAAATTTCCTAACAATATGGGTATCAAACGAAAGTGGAAGTCCGGAGGTTTCGTTTGGACTGCTGTATTTTTCGATCTATTTATCGGTAATTTCATAGGACATTGGACTAAAAAGTAAAAAATAAATATAGTTTAAAAAACTAAAACTCACGATTTTAGAGAGTATTGAACTAAAAAGTTGAAATTAATTTTAAAACCCCTACACAGTAGTATTGTGGAAAAAGCGTGGTCCGCTTTGTGCCATAATTTTCGTATATCGAGCGCTCGACGCTTTTCCCACGTAATGCTAGTTTCTTTACTACGCTTTCATTAGCTTTACTTGGACATACATTCATATGTATGTTTGCTTGTTTGTATGTAACTCTACTTCAGTCTACCCGATAGTGGCATATGACTGTCACAAAAACCTTGAAATGTGCCTTCAATATGGGTGTCAAACGATAGGAGGTTGCATTTGGACTTCCATATATTTATCGATAACTAAGTTATCGGTCATAATGCCTACAATCTGGGTATCAAACAAAAGGGAAGTTCTTCAGGTTTCTATTGGACTTTGGAATATTTCGATATGTTTATCGATAACTGAGTTATCGGTCAAAATGAGGGTGTCTAATAACATTCAAAATAGCCTACAATATGGGTATCAAACGAAAGTGGAGGCCCAGAGGTTTCGTTTGCACTGCGGTATATTTCGATTAATTTTTCGATTACTTCATAAAACCTTTAACTAAAAAGTAAAAAATAAATATAGTTTAAAAAGCGAAAACACGCGCTTTTAAAGAATATTGCACTAAAATGGTAAAAATAATACGAAGATTATGGAACAATGCGGACCACGCTTTTTCCACAATACTACTGTGTAGTGTAAAATTATTTTCAACTTTTTAATTCAATACTCTCTAAAAGCGTGAGTTTTAGTTTTTTAAACTATATTTATTTATGAAAAACATTTAGACAGAAGAGAAGACCCCTATGCATAGTTGTAAACAAAAATAAAAAAAATTACGTCTTTATGTTAATAGCATTTTAACAATGTAAATAAAGTTCAATGTAGTACCCCAGAAAAATAAGTTTATCTGCATTTTCCCCAGGAGATTTGACCGTCTATCTGTGTATAGTTGCCCAGCTGTACTAAATAATTGCTCGGTTGCCACTCTCGTTAGAGGAGCAGTTAAATATTTTTTTGAAATCTTTTTTAAATTAAAAAAATTGGAGGAATGCCAATAATGGAATATATTTACACTACGAAGAACAAGTGGTTGATCTAGGTATTCGCTTAATTCTATTCAACAGTTGTATTAGTTTTTGCTTTGCGTGCGCAATTTTTTGTAGATTTATCATGGGATGCCCAGAGGTCACTGGAATCCGATAGAGTTGACTCATCCAAAGATTCTTCACTATTAAGCGGGCTACCCACCTGCCAAGAAATGCCTCAAGAAAAAAACGAGCATATTTTTCTTGTGCCTGGTCAAGAAATTTTGACGTTTACCAAATTTTCCATTTTTTTGCAAATTACTCTTATAAAAATGTGCAAAATATGTTTAGCACCTTTGCCGTGGATCTGCACGTTTACCTCAAGAAATATATACGAGCTTATTTATTTCTTGAGGTAAACCGGCGTTGCTAACTATCGAAAAGTGCTGTATTTTTTCTTATGAACTGAGTATTGGGTCAAGAAAATTTGACATGTGAAAACGTTTCTTCACCATTTCTTGAGCGTTTTTTTATATGGAGTTTGACATTTTTTGGCAGGTGAGTAGCCCGCTTTACTGGGATCACAAGAGTTACAACAACTTTGAACATTTTTTTTTTAAATTGCAAAAAAATATTCCTGGAAGTTACGATTTTCTGTTATAAAAAATCAAAAACTCGTAAAATTCAGTAAATTTTTTTTATTAAAGACATCTATTATTCGGCCTTTGCAGCCGAAGGCCGAAGCTGAATAAAAAATACTGGCCGAATACCGAAACTTGGCCGAATATTCGGTCGGACACTAGTGTGAACATACATTTATGTGTAATAATATCGTCGGCTAAGAGTGTAAACCACATGCCAACGACCAAAAAAATATTTTTCAGTAGAGGCAAAAAACCAAATTTAACTTGAACTTTCAGGTTATGGTTTGAGGGCCATGATTGCCTTGAAATATCAAAAATTAAATCATATTCGCTGTCTATTACCTTGACTTATACGCGGAAAGTAAAGGGTCAAATACATAAAGCTTTGTTAACCTCGCCTGACATTTGCTACCTCAAAACTTTGCGTCCAACTTCAGAGGTATGCTACAACGAACGCTTTGACGCTTTTCTTTTATATATTTGTTTTCGTTATTTATTTCTTTGTATTCAGAGTATTTTGGTTAATGTATTAATTTAATAGAGAAAACATGAATTAATTATTATTTCCTCCAACTTTTTATTCTCTAATTAAAGTCATCAACATCTGATTGCCAAAGCAAGCAAAATTTGAGAGTTTGCCAAATTTTAACCTTGCTTCAACTTTGAGGTCTTCAATTTGCCATGCTTCGTTTAAATACGTATACTGAACTTTTCTGTCAAAGTCAAAGTTCGAGGTAAAGTCAAAATAAAGCTTTATGTAACTAACCCTTAATACTCTAGAATAGAACAGTAACCGGTCGACGGGAGCTCTATATGTTGGATTTAGCAGCTTTTCTCATCAATAAATTTTTGATATTTGTATATTTATTTTGAGACTTTTCTTTTGTTTGCCAACTGCAGAATCGGCTACTGCTTCGAAACGCATCAAAAAGACGTTTGGCTAAGAACTGGATTTACAGGTTTACACTCATTGCCGACGATATGAATGTCAACAGCACATGCATCCCTGTGCTCACATTATTGGTTGTCAAAATTTTACCATGTTCACTACGATAACTGTCAGAATTTACAATAGCTCTGTAAAAATTTACGATTTCAATCAATTGGCACACGGCCTTAGGTTGAAGTGGCTGCCGCAGAGTTAAGCCCCCAAACTTTGCATGCAAGTTTTATGTAATTGGGCCTTGAGACTTGATAAAAGCCATTGAATTCTTGAAGTCTGGCTTAGCGCCTTCTAGCAAATAACAAAATAATAGTGGCGACCTCTGAAGGTTAAGTTAAACGGGGCTTTGACGGGGTAAGACCTAAAGGATTTTTTTTTATTAGAATCACTTTAATGTACAGCTACGGCCAAAATAATAGCAGTGAAATTAGATTTGATATCGTTCGATGAATCAAGAAGAAGCTGTGTTTTTAATAATTTTAATTTTTAGTATAGCGAATTCTATAGCGGAAACCACTAAAAAAAGAAATTTAAATGTTTACACAAAGTTCATAGCAGTTAATTTAACTTTATATAAAATGCATCAAAATTTGAAACTTTTTTGTCAGGATTTTTAGAAAATTTTTGAGTATGCAATTTTGATTGATTTGTAGCCCATTCAATTTTACTCTAACAATGTGCAAGTTAAAAATGGCTAAAAATTTTCCCTGAATTTTCAGATTTTTTTTTTGTAAGGGGTGTACGCATGAACTAAATTTACTTTTGTATGGAAGAAAATACCCAAAAATTTTCTAAAAATTCTGACAAAAAAGTTTAAAATTTTGATGCATTTCATTTAAAGTTAAATTAACTACTATGCACTTTGTGTAAACTTTTAAATTTCCGCTATAGAATACGATATACTAAAAATGAATATTATTGAAAACACAGCTTCTTCTTATTTCATCGAATGATTTCAAATCTAATTTCACTGCTATTATTTTGACCGTAGCTGTACATGCACTCTACAAACCCAAATACCCGCTAGTTTCACAGGGTGATTCTTTTCGTATAGCAGCTAGCAAAATTCCCTGATAGCTGGCCTCTGCTTTTTTTTCCATACAAATTTATTCGAACTTATAATTTTGTAAGGAAAAAATGCAGAGGCCAGCTAGAAAATAAATTGCCAAAAATCAGGAAATTTTGTTAGCGCCTTAAGATTTGTATCTTCCTATAGTAAAATTTATTTACAAAACTGCGTATTCGAAAAAAATCTAAAAAATCTGTGCAAAAAGTTGGAAACTTGGCTGAAAATTTGTCGAATTTTTCACAATTTTTTTAGCCTTAATTTAAAAAGCCTATGCTGGATTTCCAGGAGTACTTTCATAAAAAATATTCAAAAAGAAGAAATGATTGGTGAAAATTGCAATTTTATGGTATACATTTTCTTTTGACACTCACCTTTAAAATAATAAAACCACAAAACCGTTAAAGGCGCAATATCCTTACTAAAATGCACTTATGGATGTATGAATGTTTCCCTTTTCAGCCAAGGTTTGTATGGTCAATAATTGAATTCTTAGGGGTTTCTTTAGGTTTTGGGGGAGATTCTTTAAAGCTCTTTTATCACTTTTGTAGGAGCAAAGTGGGATGTATAGCAAAAGCTCCTGCATTACTCACTTTGGAGGTTAAAAAAGACTATCCAAAACCCTCCCATTGATCCGAATGGATCAATTAAAAAGCATAAGCAAAAAATCCCTAATTTTTTGGGAGGTCAAAGGGAGTTTTTCTATTACATCCTGCCTAGGACATACAATGTTAAAAGGGAGTATAGATATTGTATGCTTATACACAGAAGTATAGGGAGTAATAGGAAGTAATCCTATCCTCCCAAGGGAGTACTCCGGGATTAATAAAACGATGCTGTCCATTGGGACTGAACGAAATTTTCGCAAATTTGGACAGTTTACTCTTTGGATAAGTGCTTTCAACTTATGCTATATTTTTCCCTTTAGGTGGAGCTAGTGTCGCTATATCCGTTTTTTCAGTGTTCGTTTTTGGAACTTATAAGCAATCAAAATATGTTACAAAGAAAAACTATATTTCTAGACTATAAATATAGTTTTTCTTTGTAATAGAGACATTTGAAACAACAATAATTTCCACAGAGCCAAATTTTCGCTTAGGTTTACCTTCCGATAGAAAATCTCAAAACTCCTCATCGATCCCATGTGTGCTAAAAAAGTTATTCGGGTTCAAAGGTTAAAATTTTAGGTTTTTGAACTTTTTTTAAAAACAGTAAGTTTTTTCGAAAAATTACCTAAGGCCAAGTTGTAGACCTTGAAATTCTCTACAAACATGGTCCTAGCATTTATTCTCTGAGATACCACTTCTGAGATATCGCGATTGTAAAATTAGGTCTGGAAATTATATGAAAATATATGCCACGTATGGGTCTTTCAGGATTTTTCTCGAAAAATTCAATATGCATAGACAAATTTTCTTTACCGTTTATTTGTCACTAAGTTCTCTATCTACAGTGAAAATTGTTAGTTTTGTAAAGCCTATAGTTCTCGAGCTAGAACCACATTTTCTCCATGCATAGTACCAAAAAATACTAGTCCGGTAAATTTAGTTTTTCTTGTATAACCAAAATACCGACAGGGGCATTTTTTTTGGAGAGCTTAGGCTCACCCTAAGGAAGAATACTGCAAAAGTTCCCATCGATCCCAAATAAAGAAGTTATTCGAAATCAAGGATCGAGAAAAATCAAGAAAAGCCCCCAAATTTGGATTTTTCTCGACTTTTGCAGTTCTGAAGGTAAACCTAAGGTGTATGCAAAAATTTGGCTCTGTGGGGATTATTATTATTTAACCACTATTTTATGTCTATAATGACCGGACTAGTCCGGTTTTGGTTGCAAGGGTTTTTTCGAAAATGAAAAATGTATTTGAGAAAAGGGCAAATACATTATAGAGGGTTGCTTTTGATAAAAATGGTAAACATGGAAAATGTTCTTCGGATCATTTTAAGCACCTTTGATAAGAAAACTATAGGTCGATTTTGACCCCCCGGATTTTACGGCAAAATGTTATACTCTTGGCGACCGCAGTGGTATAGCGGTTAGGTGTTCGGCCTTCTACACCAAGTCGGGGCGGATCAATGCCCGGAAAAGTAACGTCAAAAATTATTTAAAAAAGAGTTTTTCTAAACGGGGTCGCCCCTCGGCAGTAGTTTGGCAAACTCTCTGTTTGTATTTCTGCCATGAGAAGCTTCTCAGCAAAAACTCATTTGCCTTGCAAGTGCTGTTCGGAGTCGGGAAAAAACTGTAGGTCCCGCTAACTTGTAGGGAAAACTCAAAAGCAACACACCACAAGTTGGAAAGAGAAGCTCGGCAAAAATCTCGTTAGAGGATAACCAGTTGGTATATCGCCGGCATTAGTTTTTGTTTTTATAGTTATAATTAGGTAATTTTGTATGCGGCATATTACGTTGTGTCACAGTGAAAATTAAGTTTCTACGGTGCATACATATGTACATTAGGGTGGATCGACAAAAAAGTTTTTCCAGTCCACCCCTAGGATTAAAGATATTTTGAAGCCGATCCAAACAATTTTTTTTTCGCCACGCCCCCCGATGGGTTATTTACTTTTATTGACACTATGTCGCCATTTTAAGTCCGATTTTAATGAGCCATACACCGTTGTTCATGGCTTGGAAGCCGCCACAATTCTTACCTTAATCATATTTTACTCCGAGTTCAAATTCTAGTAGGGACTGTCGGTATCTCGTTTCACATCATCATATCACATCATATTCTAGTAGTGAATTTGAACTCGGAGTAAAAAATGGTTAAGGTAAGAATTGTGGCGGCTTCTAGGCCATGAACAACGGTGTACGGCTCATTAAAATCGGACTTAAAATGGCGACGTAGTGTCAAAAAAAGTAAATAGCCCACAGGGGGGAGGGGGGCGTGGCAAAAAAAAAAAATTTTTTGGGATCGCCTTCAAAATATCTTTAATCCTAGGGGTGGAATGGAAAAACTTTTTTTTTTTGTATGGGGACCGATCCGTGTTAATGTACATATCGAGCTATATTTGCGATTGTATCGTAACAGTAACAGCCAAGTTATCGAAATTTTTTTTATTATTGCAAACAGCTTGTGAATACTCGTTACAACTACCCACCAATTCATAGAGGTCAACTATATACCGTTTCTGAGGAAAAGTAAAAAAATAATTTAATTTCGTTTGTTTATACTTTCATTATACAGTATATAATAGAGAGGTGCTGTGTTTTCTATAGATAAAGCTGGATTTTACTCCCCATTTTCCACGATTATATGAGCTAGCGGTACAACCATTGCTTGCTTGAGAACTTAAAGATCTCAAGATGTCTGTAGTGGTAAAGATAAGGACCAAAATCTTTGCCTTAAAAACACGGGTACCAAATTAATATACATATATTATGTTTTAAACAATTGGTTTTGGATTTTTCATGCTGTCAATAGTGTTGGATATAAAAGTCAAGATGTGAATGCCAATTGCTTTACATTTTGACATTTTCGTTGCATACTTGTTAAACTTGCTTGTTGTAATCTGTTGTGTTCTTGTTGTTGTAACCTTAAGAATATTTTTGCTGATTTTATAGAAAATATAAATACTGGCTGTATTTCCCACATTAGTGGTCGGCAATTGGCGGAAGTTAACTAGCTTATACCCGTGGGTTCCATCTACTTTTTCCTTATCGTCCCTCTTGTTATAACTTCGTACCGAATTTCAGTCATGGATGACTAGTTCCAGAAATACATACCATGAAAAATTCCATTTTCTTGAGAGGTGGCACGCCCTTTTTCACCATTAAACAAGTAAGGAAAGCTGTCTTCGGCTGTGCCGAAGGCTAAATACCTTTCATGAATAAGCGTCACGATTTTCACTGTTTGATCCCCAGTACAGCCTGTGTGAATTTAACTTTAGCTCATACCGAAATTATCGGAGCTATCGATTATATGGGGACGATGTGTTATATTGGTCCAATCTCATTGATTTTCAACATCGACATTCCACATTCTAAAATAGCAACATTTACGAAATTTCACGTTCCTACCGATATAATTACAGGAGTTATCTACCAAAATCCGTTTATCGGAACAATCGATTGTATGGGGGCTATGTGAAATATTTATCCCATTTCAATGATTTTCAACATCGATATTTTACATATAAAAATAGCGATGCTTCCAAAATTTCGCGTTCCTATGTGTTTAATTACAGGACTTATAGCCCAAAATCCGCTTATCGGAATAATCGATTGTATGGGAGCTATGTGAAATATTTATGCCATCTCAATGATTTTCAACATCGATATTTCGCATATAAAAATAGCGATACTTCCAAAATTTCACGTTCCTACCTATATAATTACAGGAGTTATCTACCAAAATCCGTTTATCGGAACAATCGATTGTATGGGGGCTATGTGAAATATTTATCCAATCTCGATGATTTTCAACATCGATATTTCACATATAAAAATAGCAATATGTCCAAATTTTCACGTTCCTACGTGTTTAATTACAGGAGTTATAGCCCAAAATCCGCTTATCGGAATAATCGATTGTATGGGAGCTATGTGAAATATTTATGCCATCTCAATGATTTTCAACATCGATATTTCGCATATAAAAATAGCGATACTTCCAAAATTTCACGTTCCTACCGATATAATTACAGGAGTTATCTACCAAAATCCGTTTATCGGAACAATCGATTGTATGGGGGCTATGTGAAATATTTATGCCATCTCAATGATTTTCAACATCGATATTTCGCATATAAAAATAGCGATACTTCCAAAATTTCACGTTCCTACCTATATAATTACAGGAGTTATCTACCAAAATCCGTTTATCGGAACAATCGATTGTATGGGGGCTATGTGAAATATTTATCCAATCTCGATGATTTTCAACATCGATATTTCACATATAAAAATAGCAATATGTCCAAATTTTCACGTTCCTACGTGTTTAATTACAGGAGTTATAGCCCAAAATCCGTTTATCGGAATAATCGATTGTATGGGAGCTATATGAAATATTTATCCCATCTCTATGGGTTTCAACATCGATATTTCACATATAAAAATAGCAATACTTACAAAATTTCACGTTCCTATGTGTTTAATTACAGGAGTTATAGCCCAAAATCCGTTTATCGGAATAATCGATTGTATGGGAGCTGTGTGAAATATTTATCCCATCTCTATGATTTTCAGCATCGATATTTCACATATAAAAATAGCAACACTTATAAAATTTCACGTTCCTTCGTGTTTAATTACAGGAGTTATAGCCCAAAATCCGTTTATCGGAATAATCGGTTGTATGGGAGCTATATGTTATATTGGTCCGATCTTGCTGGTTCCGACAAATGATTCCTATATTGGAAAATGGTGGCCGCATACCAAATTTCAGCCAAATATCTCAAAAACTGAGGGACTAGTTTGCGTTCAAACAGACAGACAGACAGACGGACAGACGGACAGACGGACATGGCTAAATCAACTCATCTCGTCATCCTGATCATTTCGGTATACTTATTGATGGGTCTATCTCTTCTTCTTCTCATATTTACAAACATCGGACCAAAGTTATAATACCATTTCATGTTCATGAAAGGTATAAAAATTAAAATGATTTTTACCATCCATAGAAGTTTTACAGATTGTGTTCCAAATTTGTTTATGATCGGCCATCCGTTTAGGACGCATCGTTTTCCAACGCTTTCACATCATTTTCATCTAATTCTATTCCTATCCCTATCCCCATCCTTACTCCTTTTCTATCCCTATCCCCTAACCCTCCTCAACACACTTTCTAGGGCCACTGGTCCACATTTTTGTAAATATCTCGGAAACCGCTTCTCATATAGGACTTAAAATGGCTCCATGTTAAAGCTGAAAGGTGTTAATTTCATTTGATACCCATATCGCACAAACACTTTCTAGGGTGTAAGAGTAGGTCGCCTCCCCGTTGGTGCACCCTGCGTAACGCTAAATGACCTACATGGCCTACACGACTAGTTTCTTGTATTGCCGGTTCTACGAGAACGGTACCAGTACTTGTGCTGTACCCATCGTGACGAAACGACCCGGGCCGTTTTCTTATAGCGACCCGGCCAAGTGCAATACACTCGTGGTGACCCTGTCTGACATTTAGGCAGGGCTACACCTCGCTACAACAACAACAACAACAGGGCCATTTTGGTCTCTTGGAAACGGGTTCTCACATAGGACTTAAAATTACTCCTTGTTAAAACTTTCATAAACTCCTTTCATTTTATTCCCATATCGTACAAATTAATTCAAGAGTAGCCCCGGCCCACATTATGACCAGTGATGTGGGCTTTTGATATAGTGCTACGTGAGTGGGATTCGAACCCAGGGGTTTTAGCATGTAAGCGCAGCAGTGTCAAACCTATAATACTGCAGCATTCCATTTACATAACTTTAGCTTGGAAAATATCTATTATATAACGTAAGCATCGTAAGCGCCAAAACTTTTCTATTGCCACACAACATGATTGCAAAAGTATCGTAAGTGCCATTATACCCTCAAAAACTAAGAAATTAAGGCAAAATTTTAAGTCTTAATAAAAGTAGCAATTAAATATTATGTTCTGTATTTAAATCTTAGTCAAACATTGAAAGGTTAAAGAAAAAAACAAAAAAAACCCGCATCCTGTAAAATTTTCTTTTTGGTTGTTACGATATAATCGAAAAAAAAAACGACTCGATATGTAGGTACTATGCATTTCAAATACATGGTTAAAACCTGAAATTAGGGGTGGTCAAAACACCCTTTTCCCAGGTCGAAGCATACATTTCCCATTAAACGGATTTTTTTCATATCCTATGAGAAAGATATAAAAAGCTTTAAAGTTTTGAGCAACCATTAGTTCCATTTCCACAGATACTTGGTGGCTAAAGAAGTGGCAGTGATCGCGGAAGAATGGGAGAACCAGGTAGACCAGGTAGATGTTGGGCATCAGAGCTGTAAGGTCGGTTATTAAATACTCGACTTGAAATGTAGTGCTGGATGGTGGAAAAACTGTATCGTAAGCACGTGAAACCTCTTTATCTGCGGTCGTAGGCCTGTAAGCCTGTTCGCCGAGATTAAACAAATCGCTCCAGCGGCAGTGGAGCTAGCAAGTTCCTGATCGCCAGTTTTTCGTAATACGAATTATTTTCAAAGTTATGGCTATAAAAATATTTTCGAAGTTCAGGGTTTTTGCTTAATTTCTCGCGTTTGATTATTCCTTATTATCTCATTTTTTTTTTTAAATATATAGGTGCATTTCTTATTTTGAGATATTTATTCTTTGGCAAAAGTTTTTTTCAAAATATCTTAAATGATTACTACAAAAATCGCAATATAACAGTGGTCAGACATATTCATTGCCAAGAAATAGTAGAAGGTGCTTTATTGACTAATATTGCGCTTCATAAAAACAAACAGTTTTCATCCTCTCATCATCATCATCAGCTATACTCATCAGATAGTATCATGCATTGCGTATGCTTTGCTTTTATTCAATTGTAAATACAACTTTCAGGTGCAGTTAAATAAACAAAATATATCCTCGTTTAAACGTAAGAACTCAGAAGGATTAGAAGACATTCGTCCGGCTGAGAGCACAAATCGCATCAATTCTCGTTGGTCCAATGATGAAGCTTTGCTCGTGGTGCAGGGTGTACGAAATTATGGCAAAGACTTTCAAGTAGTTAAATATTATTACAAAAAATTGAACAATTTTTACTTAAGTATTCTATTTTTATAGACAATAGCCGAAACAATTGGAACAAAGACAGAAGCTCACGTGCGCACCTTTTTTGTTAGCAATCGTCGACGTTATAATTTAGATCAAGAACTAAAAAAATATGAAGCAGAGAAAGAGGAAGCATTAGCAGCTGCAGCTGCTGCTTCTACCGCTACAGCCGAAGCCAACAAAAAGGAAGATGTTAAAAAGAAGGAAATTTCTGGTACAACAGCAGGAACAGCCGGCACTCCTGGCATTGCTGATGAATCGGATAATACAACCTCAAGTGAAACTACTCTTTCAAAATCCACTAATGATGAGTCTAAATTCAATGCTAGCAATAACACGTCACAAAAGGATAATGTTATAATGGAGGTGAGGAGCAAGGAATACATTTTTTTTGTAATATTTTTCATATGACGCTTTTTTTATTTCATTTTAGATTGATTTAGATGCTGATCAAACCGATTTACCTCCACCAGCTAAAAAGTTTGCTTTGAGCGTGGGTGGTCAAGAATTTCCCAAAGCGAGTGCTACTTAAAGTTGCAGCTAATTATACGCCTTCAATTTTAAAACTTCAATTCAGCGCAGAAGGAGAAGAGTTAAGACAAAGATTGAGCATTTTATAATGCAAAACAATGCAGGTGTTTGACACGCCTTAACAACAAGTTATATGCATATATTAATACTACCACAGACACATATACATAATTATATAGATATATATTAACTAATTGACGATCCATATTTCTATCCTTAATATAAAATTAAAAAAAAAAAAAAAACGAAACACGGCAGGATTTTTTGAAATTTCGGTATAATTATAAACTTAGCGATATTACTATTAAACATAGGGATGAGATAAAAAATGCCGATTCAAATGCAAAACGATGTAATTGTTTATTTAAAAAGTACCTTTAGCTTATTTATATCGCAACTAAAACCTAGTTATGTAATGCGTTTGAAATTAAATGTGTTTATGAAGACTATTTGAGAAAATGGTACTAAACAATTCCTTTTGCTGATTATGGTAGGGATGTCGGAAAAATATTGGTGTACCAAATAAGTTCCATTCGATAAAAGGTTAATTAATAACTGGATAGATACTCAATAAAATAAAAATGAAAAAAATTTAGAATTTATATCTTTAAAAATAAAAAGAACTCGACTACAGAACAGTGCCAAAAAGAATACTATTCAAGTCAATGGTCAAGGACTTATGCTCCAATAGGAGTTAAGGAAAATGGTGATGATGACAGAGTAAAGGCAACATTTGGCTCAAAGTAACACATCGACGCATTTTTCGTTCTGGCATCTCTACTTCAAGAGGTTATTGAGTGTCAAGTGCTGCCAAGTTTTGATTTTTGTCCAATAAAAATGATTTATATTTCCATTACCTTTTTTATGAGAAACGAAATGTTCGGTTATATTATTTAAAATTATATTTAATATGCAAAGTATCACATATTTCACAACTTCGAAAACTTTTTGTCAATTCTGATTAGTGCGTTTACTGTCCGCCATGACTTGAATCTCTTTGTCAACAAATAAACACTACCCTGCTAGACAGTGGTATCCCAACAAACCATGAAGCTAGATTTCGATGGAGGTACATTCGAGAACTAGCCCCATTCTTCAATCTCTAACGTTAGAGGACGACTCGAGAAACACTCGAGAATCACAGCGTTCTCCAACAAAATGGGACATAATTCTCAAATCGAGAAATTTATAGTTTTCGAGTCGAATGACATTCTCTAATGAGATTCTAATGTGAATTTGCAAATGGTGCAAAATGCTAGCCATTTGACTAGTTCTCTAACCTATCTCGAATCTAGTTCTAGTGTAGTTCTCTACTGTTGCCTTTGAATAGAGAATAGAGAATTACCCTAATTATCTAACGTAAAGACGAACCTTTCTCCAACGTTAGAGACTGTGTTTGTTGGGATGACATTCAGTCAGCTTTGTAATGCTGCCTTTGAAAACGTGATAGAAAATGATGATGTAAATATCAGCTGTTTTATATTTACATCACGATTCGCCATCACGTTGTCAAAGGCAACATTCCAAAGTTGAAAGAATGTCATAGCGCTGTCTAGCAGGGTATATTTATCTATAAAAATATGGGTATAATTCAAAAATAAATTTTTTTTTTACTGATATCCTTTTGCTTCTGGTCAATTTAAATGGAGAAAATAGAGATAAAACCAAGAATCAATTAAAAAAAAATAACAACATAGCACTAAAAAGTTCGAAGTAACTTACTTGACAGCCCTATTCTCCAATAGGAGTTAAGGAAGCTGGTAATGATGATGATGATAGCTTACAAAGACTAAACAAAAATGCGTATATGACAATTTTTCTAAATTCGAATTATTTTAAAAATTTTAGCTATGAGCATCTTTTCGAAGTTCCGAGTTTTTGTTTAATTCCTCGCGATTGACTATTCGCGAGAAAATTAGCAAAAATATGGTTTATAGCTATAACTTGTAATAAGATTCAAACTTCGTAAAACTGACCTAAATGTTTTTTGTTTTTGTGAACTATACAAAAACGTTTCAAAAAAGGTGAAATTGGATGAAAATTGGCCAAACGTATTTTTGTAGTTGTTGTTGTGAACTTTAAGAACAAGTGTCAGAAGAAAGCCCAACATCCAAACAAAAAACCGGTCCACTTCACAGTCATAGTAGTATGGTACAGTTGACGATTTTACCAGATGCTTAAACTGTGAAAAATTAAAAATCATAACTGGACAATCAGTTCATAATAGAGTGTTACGTTAACTTAAATGGTGAAATATTTAACTTATACATTTGCAGTATCAAATATAATTTTAAATCAGACAGGGGTTTCAAGCTAATTTTTAAATACCGTAAGTTCAAATGAAATATGTATATTCTAATTTAAAATACACATCAGATGGAAATCGTCGGCTTAGGTCGCAAAGGTGCTAAGTGCCATTTTTCAAATTTACAGGAGAGAAAAATGAATATAAAAATATAAATTTCAATTAGGAGTTTCGGGTTTTAACGTCATGTTACTCAATTTTAGAGTATAACAAGTGGACGCTCATAAAAAACAATTGAAATTTATAGTTTCCGCCGACTTATATTCACAAAGGCCCTAATTGACAGATTTTTCGAAAATGATTTTTTTCACATATTTAAGTATGATATAGTAAAATACAGTGGAGTTTATTGGGGTGTGGTTGCTGTGTGACCTTGCCCAATCCCGACCCTTGCGTCCTCGTTCGTACACTCTGGGCAACGTGAGCTATCTAGGCTCGCGGCAGAAAGAGAGGGAGACCGGTGGGGCCACTCTGACATACTTGGTTTAAGGGCTCAACGAGGTCTTTTGTGCAGCGTCTGTTCACCATGAGGTGCGGCTGCAAGCGGGCGTCTGTCTTGAGCAAGCGGCTCGCTATATAAATGTGTAAATATTCTAAAAAAAAACCCCGAAACGGGTTGTGCGCTGGGTTCGGGACCCGCCACGTAAAAAACATAATTCCAATGAAAATAAAAAGTACAAAGCCTCGGATGAGAACCCCCTTTAATGTTGACGACCCGGCAAAACGAATTATGGACTACGAGAAGGATATTAGGGAATGTACGTGGAATGTCCGGACCCTTTCTAGGGAGCGTACCGCTGCCCGACTGGTTGATGCCCTCGCGAACGCAAAGGCTGACATCACCGCCCTGCAGGAAATGCGATGGACGGGGCAAGGAAAGACGACCATCGGTTCTTGTGACGTATACTACAGTGGCCAGACACGCGGCAAAGCGCGTAGTGTAGGATTTGTGGTGGGAAAGAGACTTCGCCGCCAAGTACTAGCGTTCACTCCTGTGGACGAGCGTCTCGCTGCGATCCGCATCAAGGCGAGGTTTTTCAACATAACATTTATCTGCGCCTATGCGCCGACTGAGGAGACGGACGACGCAGAGAAGGACTCCTTCTACGATAAACTTGAACAAGCCTATGATCGCTGCCCCCTGCATGATATCAAAATCGTGCTCGGCGACTTTAATGCCAAGGTGGGCAAGGAAGGAGTCTTTGGTCCTACAGTTGGAAAATTCAGTCTCCACGATATAACATCCCCCAACGGCACTAGGTTGATTGACTTCGCCGCTTCCCGCAATATGGTCATCAGTAGTACCAGGTTCCAGCATAAGCGAATACACCAAGCCACCTGGATGTCCCCTGATCAAAGAACAAGAAACCAGATTGATCATGTCATGATCGACGGCAGACACAGCTCCACCGTTCTAGACGTGCGTACCCTACGCGGTCCCAATATCGACTCGGACCATTATCTTGTTGCAACCAAGATACGCACACGCCTCTGTGCAGCGAAGAAAGTACGCACAGTAACGGAAGGAAAGTTTGACGTCGACAAGTTGCGCGTGACACAGACAGCTGATAATTTCTCCACTCGACTCTCACACCTGCTATCGGAGAGCAATCCTCGACCTAACGATGTAACCGAGCAATGGAAGCATGTCTCTCACTCATTACGTACCGCCGCTGAAGCCACTATAGGGTTTCAGCGAGCCCGCAAGAACAACTGGTACGATGAGGAATGCACCACAGCCTCGGACAAAAAGGACGCTGCCTACAAGGAGACGTTGCGAACGGGCGCAGCCCGCAGTGTATGGCAACAATATCGTGAGGCAAAGAAGGAAGAGACGCCTTTTCAGAAAAAAGAAAAGTGAGGCCGAAGGGCGTGAGTGTGAGGAGCTTGAGATGCTGGCAGACAGGAATGATGCCCGAAAATTCTATGAAAAGATCCGGCGGATGACGGAAGGTTTTAAGACCGGGTCAAGCTCCTGTATGGACAATAATGGCGACCTGGTAACCGACGTACAAAGTGTACTTAAATTATGGAGGGAGCACTTCTCCTCACTGCTAAATTGCTAGGGAGACGTCGAACCCGATACCCCAATCCCTGACGATGGAAAAGTCGTCCCACCACCTGACTATGATGAAGTGAGGATAGCTATATCCCGGCTCAAAAACAACAAAGCGCCTGGAAAAGACGGACTACCCGCCGAGCTGTTCAAACACGGAGGCGAAGAGCTGGTAAAAAGCATGCATCAGCTCTTATTCAGAATATGGTCAGACGAATGCATGCCTCCGGATTGGAATTTGAGTGTGCTTTGTCCAATCCACAAGAAAGGCGATCTCGCTAACCGCACCAACTACGGCGGAATCAGTCTTCTTAATATCGCATATAAGGTTCTTTCTAGCGTGTTGTGTGAAAGGCTGAAGCCCATCGTAGACAAACTGATTGGACCTTATCAGTGTGGCTTTAGACCTGGTAAGTCTACCATCGACCAGATTTTCACGATACGCCAAATCCTGGAGAAGACCCATGATAAAAGAATCGACACACACCATCTCTTTGTCGATTTCAAAGCCGCTTTTGACAGCGCAAAAAGAGTTGCCTGTATGCCGCCATGTCTGAATTTGACTCGCCTGCAAAGCTTATACGGCTTGCCAAATGACGTTGAGCAATACCAACAGCTCCGTCAGAATCGGGAAGGACCTCTCTGAGCCATTTGAAACCAAACGAGACTTCAGACAGGGCGACTCCCTTTCGTGCGATTTCTTCAATCTGATGCTGGAGAAGATAATTCGAGCAGCAGAGCTAAACCGCAATGGTGTAATCTTTTACAAGAGCGTGCAATTGCTGGCGTATGCCGATGATATTTATATCACTGGCCTTAACAACCGCGCTGTTACCGCTGCCTTCTCTGGACTGGATAAGGAAGCGAAAAAAGTGGGTCTTGCCGTGAACGAGGACAAGACGAAGTATTTGCTGTCATCAAAGAAAGAATCGGCGCACCTGCGCCTTGGCAGCCATGTCACTGTTGATAGTTACAAATTTGAAACTGTGAGGGACTTCGTCTACTTGGGAACCAGTATCAACACCGAAAATAATATCAGTCTAGAAATCCAGCGGAGAATCACTCTTGCCAACAAGTGCTACTTTGGACTGAGTAGGCAATTGAGAAGTAAAGTCCTCTCTCGAAGAACAAAGATCACGCTCTATAAATCTCTCATCATACCTGTCCTGATGTATGGCTCAGATTCATGGACAATGTCAAGAGAAGATGAGATGGCCCTTGGAGTATTTGAGAGAAAAGTTCTCCGGAAGATTTATGGCCCATCCCGTGATGCCAACGGCGAGTATCGAAGGAAATTTAACGATGAGCTCCAGCACAGAAGGTTTTCCTATCTTCACCTGAATTCGGCAGCAGAGGAAGGGGGAGGCCTCGACTGGGATGGAAACAACAGGTGGAGGATGACTTGAACTCCCTTGGGGTTTCCAATTGGCGTCAGTTATCGCTAAAAAGGAATGACTGGCGTGCTTTGATATGCAACGGCCAAAATCGCTTAGGCGGTTAAGCGCCAATAAATGATGATAGTAAAATACACACTCACTACAAATTTTAATTAGTTACTAGCAGTAATACCGGAGTTATTGCAAATTTACAAAGCTATATTTATACGCGTTCAATGTAAACACATTTTTGTTTTTTGCTTCTATTTTAAACTTTTTTTTATGTCAGCTAGGCCCTTTGTGAATTAAGGTAACGATATGCACTTTTGTGACTTAGCACCTTTTCGATAGCTACTTTTTATTTTTTTCACTGGTCCAAAATAAAAAAATCTGTGAGTGGACCAAAGCAATTTTCTGAGTATGAGGGTTCTTAGAGGTTCTTCCGTAGACTTTTTGCTCATTTTGCGAGGTACATAAGTCGACAAGTAAATGTGATATAAGTCTCTTTGGAAGGCTGAATATGATAGCCCAAACATTTGCCTTTACCATCCAAGTTTAAAAAGTTATGTGTCAGTTACTAAGGAGAAATGAGGTCAGGTCAGCTAAATGATCCCATTTATATAGCTTTGTAAAATAGGAATATCTCCGTTTTTACTGCTAGTAACTCCATAAAATTTGTGAGTGTGTATTTTACTGTATCATACTTAAATATGTGAAAATATCATTTTCGAAAAATGTGTCAATTATGGCCTTTGGGATTTAAGGTAACGATATTATCTGAATAGAATTGTGACTGAATATTCAAAGTCTGCGCATGCAGTTTTAGAAAAAAAGGAGTCTATTGATGGAATTTAATCGTTCTAGATAAAAATCAGCAAACTATATTGAATGCGGAAAATTTTAAAAAATTAACAAAACGAACAATATATTTCGTCGGCTTAGGTCGCAAAGGTGCCAAGTCCACCTTTTGGATTTTTCAGGTTTTGATTCAAATGCTAGAAAGTGATGATATACACAACCCTACTAGACATATATCAGTCATTTGAATAGTCAAATGTCAGGTATGGCTGAATGAAATCTATTTCAGGCCGTAGTGCAAAGTTTCATTCAGGTTTTCAAGAGCGACATTACAATCCTGAATAAACAATTTGTATACGTGTATGGTTTTGCGTCTCTTTCTTACTAATTAAATACTCCATAAGGCTCTTCTTATCTTTGTCCGGGCACTTTTCCTTCATTCGTGAAATAGATGTCAGTCAGGCATAAGTAAACAAAGCCGAACAACAAGAACAAGAAACCTACAACAACAAGAAGAAACCTACAAAAACAAGATGAAAGCTATATGCATAAATAAAATAAGACCCGATTTACAAACTATATTTATTTATAATTAGTTAATATGGTACATTTGTATAATATGTATGTAGATACATATTATAAAAATACTTAACAGTAATATCATTCTGGCATTCCATTCACTAATCGTATGATCACCGCTGCAGTGGGCATCCTGGAGATTGCAGCCATCTTTCGTTGGCTTGGCGGAGTGTGTACTCCTTCAGCATAAGCTTGCATGTGGCAAACGGCATACCTAAGCGCTCTTTATCCCGAAGAACCTGCTTGGTCCGTGCCCTGCCTCGCAAGTTCGTCTGCCCTACAATTTCCCTCAATGTCCCTATGCCCCGGGACCCATGTGAGGTTCACGCGATTCTGTTGGGCCATCTCTTGTAGAGATCGACGACAGCTGAGCGTCAGTTCAGAGTTGAACGAATAAGAGCCAAGGGAATTGATGGCCGCCTGGCTGTCGCTGAATATAAAAATGTCCTGTCCGATAGTGTGTTGGCCTATCCAAGCCGCGGCGTCCATGATTGCTGAAACTTCAGCCTGGAAGACACTGCAGTGATCAGGTAGTCTGAAGGAGAGCTCAAGGTTCAGATCCTTTGAATAAGCCCCTCCTCCAACTCTGCCGTCTAGCTTCGAGCCATCAGTATATATGGAAGTGCCGCCATGAGTGGCGGGACTCCGATCCTTGCTCTCCCAATCTTCCCTACTGGGAATGTTGATTTTAAAACCGCTATCTCCGACTGTTGTGGTCGCACAACGATCTGTGCTCAGCGGAAGAAAGCTATAGGATCCCAAAATACAGGCGTGTCCAATAGTGCTTGCGCCCCAGCTGGACGTTTCCCTTAGACGCAGAGCCGATGCAGCTGCTACCCGGTGTCCTTCCAGATCGAGTGGCAAAATGCCAAGAATGGCCTGGAGTGCTTCATTGGGCGTTGTTCTTAACGAACCGCTTATACAGATCATGCAAGATCTGTGTACTTTACCTAGCAGATTAAGGTTTGTTGCCTTGCTCAGCGCAGGCCATCATACCACAACTCCATAGAGCATGATTGGTCGAATGATTGCAGTGTAGATCCATTTGCATATTTTGGGGCTGAGCCCCCATTTCTTTCCAATGGCTCTTTTGCACGTGTAGAGTGCAATACACGCTTTCTTCTGCCGCTGAAGAACATTCTCCTTCCAGGTTAGTTTCCTATCCAGAACTGTGCCCAAGAACTTGGCTTTGTCAGCCAAGTTCAGGTGCATGTCATTCAGTTTTGGTAGTATTAGCGGTGGTATCTTATAGCGGTTGGTGAAGAGAACCAGTTCTACTTTTCCCGGGTTGATGCTCAGTCCGCAGCGCGAGCACCACGAGGAAACCTCTCGCAGTGCTACTTGCATCAAGTCGCACAGGGTTTGTGGGAATTTGCCCCTATATACAATAGCTAAGTCGTCTGCATATGCCACTACCTTCCCGCCCCCCCAGCTTGTGTCTCGCAGCATCGAGTTGACAGTGAGGTTCCATAGAAGCGGGGAGAGAACACCACCCTGAGGCGTTCCCCTTGTGACATGGCGTGATAAGTCAACCGAGCCCAGTGATGAGACTATTCGTCCACCCTTTAGTAGTTGATCAATAAGTCCAATAAGAGGCCTGCTTATGCCCAGACTTGTTAAAGCGGTGTTTATAGCATCAGGGCTTATGTTGTTGAAGGCTCCTTCAGTATCTAAAAAGGCCGCAAGACAGTACTCCTTCTCATACAGCGATTTTTCAATAACAGAAACTAGGCTGTGAAGCGCAGTTTCTGTAGATTTCCCTTTGGTGTATGCATGCTGATAGCTACAGATCAGGTTGCTATCAATATTAGAGGAGAGGTAGTCATTTATTATCCTCTCGAAGGTTTTGAGCACAAAGGATGAGACACTGATCGGCCTGTAGTCCTTGGGCTCGTAATGAGACGCCTTCCCCGCCTTAGGAATAAACACTACCGTGGCACTTCTCCAGGAGCACGGAATGTAGCTAAGAGCCAGGCAGGCTGTATAGAGAAATACCAGCCATTTGGCTGATGTCTCCAGCGTGTTTATGAGTTGTGCGGGAATAATCCCGTCTGGTCCGGCAGCCTTGAACGGTTCGAAGCTTTTAACCGCCCACCTAACCTTTTCCACCGTTATGGGTATGTATACAAGCCAGGTTTGTTGTAGGTGCTAAGGGTTCCTCATGCAAGTTCCCTGGGAAGTGCGTATTCAAGAGCAGCTCTAGGGTTTCCCTCTCCGTGCTGGTCAAGGATCCGTCAGGTTTGCGCAAATAGCTTGTAGTTGTAGCTGTTGGGTTCTTGGATGAGGACCACATCCACGTCGCCTTTAGAGAGACGACTGATTAAAGCAGCCGAGGCTGCTTTAGATTTGTGCAGGTTTATCTGAATCACCACCAACATGAGAGCGCTCAGACTTCCCTGCCACCGTATCGTCGAGTACCACCTCGTCTGGAGGCTTATCTTTCAACGACGATTTGTTCAGACCACGGTTTGGCGTGGCAGAGATCCTACTAACTGTGGCAGTGCTAACATTGGTGCGCTCAGGACTAGCTGCTATCACTGTGACGTTGAGGTCTTCCCCGTCCAGCAGGCTGTCTCCCATCTCCGAGCTGTTCACTGCTCCTTCGCCATTTGACGTGGCAGATACCATACTTTCCGAGTCGGACATCTCCGACTCTCCTTCCGGTACTACGATGTCCGAGTCCTCCGGTGCAGCCGAAATAGTAGCGCGCTGTGCATCGCCGCGGTATACGTGGATCACGATCTGACCCATGCTGTAGTGCACTCGTCCATTGCACCGTTTAAGGGGCTCGAGTGCCTCCTTATTCAAGGTGAAGACCACTTGCCTATCAGGCCCTACCGCATCCTCGACCAGATTGACACCCCAGTCCTGCGTCGGGAGAGACGGGTTCATGATCCTCAGCATCCTGAGAATTCTCTCAGGTTCAGCAGGGATAGCAGGAATCCACGCTCTTGCCCTTGGCCGAGCCGGGATGTCCTTCCAGTCGACAACCTCGATTCTTGCACCTTGGTAGATCTCACCTAGTCTTGCAGCTGCTGCCTTGTACAGTGCAACAGTTTTTGCATCCTCGCAAGCGAAAACCTTGATTCGGCCCTGGTGCCATCCCGCATCAGAACCCATCGGAGTGGCACCCGGAGACTCATCCATAATGTTGAGAAGGGCATTACCGATAGCGTTCCGGACGTATCGCCACTGGGCCCTAGGGATGGCCCAGTTTTCATTACCTCGGTCAATGACGCCTATGAGGATCCTATCCTTAGTCACTACAGCAAAGCTGAGTTTACCCATTACGGGGGCGTGTTGCTGCCGCTTCGGGTGAGGTTTTAAATCCGCGTCCGATCTCTGGCGTTTGAAGAGATTTCCTTCTTTGGCGCGTAATCGCTTTGGAAGTTCGGTAAGATGGATTCAGCCATCTCCACCGTCTTTCTAGCATTCGGCGAAAGCGTCTCTTGTGAAATACCCTCGTATTTCTTCAGGATCCTTGCGGCCGCTCTTTTGTCCAAGTACTCAGAGCGACTGGGAGATGTCTTTTGGGGTAAATTTCGACCCGTAGTTGCCATCGCGGTCGTTCCCTTATTTGGATCTCTGGGGCAAGGTCGTGAGACCACTGCCACAGACGTTAAAGACTTTGTTTCGGTACCGGCACTTACTAGGGCTTTAGCATCAGCCGTTGTTGGCTTCACCGTGTTTGTACCGGTACTTACTTTGGGGATTGCCCCCTTATTATCCAGAGCTAATCGACTCGTAGTTGCCATCGCTGTCGATCTCTCGGCTGATAAAGAAATGGAGTTTGTCCTCCGACGTTGCGTTCTCGCTTGCTCCAGCATTTTCCTCCTCTGCTGTGCAGTATACATTGTTGTTGCTTTAGTTTTAGGGTTTTTGTTAATGTTTTTCATCTTGTTCGTACGACCCCTCGCCGGGCAAGGCCAGTTTAGGGTCAAAGGAAAAGTAAGGGGAATATATCGTCCGCACCGGCAGAGCCCCATACCGCGGTAAGGCCATAGTTACTCTCCGAGGCGGCCCGGTATCAGAAAGGCTCCGTTCGATTACAGCCACGATTTGCCTCCCGGCTGCAAACGTCCAATGGGCACGTGGTCGCATAACACCCTGGATTGGGAGGGGGAAGATCTTAGTCGTCGCGCCAGAGAGGCTTGGCTTCTCTCGTGATGTAGTACCGGCGGCGCTATGATCACAAGGGCAGCGTAGCCCTGTGGCTATCGACTTAAGCCCTCGTACCGTGGCAAGGTGTCCACCCTTCACGAGGGACATTAACAGTATCTTGCTGGAGAAGTTTTTTATTGGACAAATATCGATTTTACTTTTGTTCGGACGTTCCAGTTTTGTTCCAAAGGAAAACATAAACTTTTTTCACAACAAAAAAAATATTGAACACATATTTTATTGTAATTAATATATATTTAAGCAGAAAATTACAGTACTTGCACATTCTAAACACAACAATGACAAACATTAGGGTGATTCTAAAAACTAACAATTTTTTTTTCTTTAATAATTAGTTAGTAATTGACTGCGAGGATTAAGTTAAGGAGCACATTTTTTGCAAGGTTTTCTTATCAATTACCAACTTTTGAGGGGATAACACCCAAAAAAATATTTTTTTATCATCCTAATACACATACATACAAAATTAAAATTTTTGTATGTAGGGCTGGGTCAAGTTGCTTCCTAAACGGATAGACCGATCATATCTAATTTTGGAATACTAACTTAAAGTTTTCCATACAATAATCTTGAGTCATTTTTTTTCGTTCGGACGTTCCAGCATTTGATACACTTAAATCGGGAATCCTTCTAACTTGGAATAAACATTTTTTGCGACCGGAAAGAATATCAGAAACAGTGTTTTGGGGAAAAAAATGTTAAATAAATTTAAAAGGCATGTATGTTTTTTTTACTACATAGTTTATTTTGCGTCCGAACGCTTAAAAAACACTTTCTTTGCATTCACTATACATATAATTTGGAGTAGTTTTCCAGATGTATCTATTAAAAGCTGCATAGGACCGACTTATGGCTAGATAATTGTATAAGTAATTTTTTTCCAGTCGCTTTTGTAGGAAATTCGCAGATGTATTTCAAAAGTCATAACTACTCAGCTACAACAAAAATTATTGATGATAGTAGGAAGCATCTAAGTTTTGTCAGAACCGGTGTTCCAATATCTATCAAATTTTGCAAGGTGATATGTGACATCCGTTTTTTTTTAAGACTTCAAAAACCCACAACTTGAAGAGGTTTTTGTAAGAACCTTATGAGTGAGAAACAAAAACCAAGCCCAGAACCGTAATCTGGGCTAAATTACCTATCCGGCGATACCAAACACGTTAACGATTTAATGATTTTTCCCCGCTCATACAGCACTGTGCGACGTGCCAAATGAATGTCCGGCATGCGGTTCGTCCCCACATAATAACGATCATTCATTTACCTGCTCTTCGGAGCCAACTCGTGTAACACCTATTTCACTCTGGTCCAACCCTGTTGGAACATTGATGACAATTTAGGTTAATACAACAGCAACAAATGAAAAACATTTTTACACCTTAGAAAATTAGTTAAACTCATTTTCCTCCGAGTAAATGTTACCGTTTGGCACATAGCTTGAGTATAAAAAATCAATAATCAAAAATATTTAATGCATTCAATTCAATTTTATTTATAATTTAATTATCTTTTTTTTACAACATAGAGTGGGAAATTGCATTTTATGTATTTATGTTGAGTATTCTGAACTTAAAACATAAAATAGTGATAACTGTTGATCAATTACTTAAGTGTTCGGTAATTGTATTTATTAATTGCTTAGCTAAACTTACAAATATTTATTAGATAGAATTATTATGTATAATAATAGAGATTTATGTATGTTTAGTTAGCTAGGACTAGGCGCCATTTACATACGTCTAGCATAAAATTACACATTTTCCATGAATTAAATTTTTTATGTGATTGCATTATTTGCTTACTTTAACATATTTTTTTAAGATGTGAATGGTTTGTGTAGGAAATGGCAATGTATAAATTCAAATCCAAGTTTTAGAAAAAGTTTAGTTCCTAAGAGAATTTTGCTGAGGATTTCTATACAATTAATCATCTCTTGTATGGATAAAAGTTCACTTATGTTCTGTATTTTCGACAAGTCGATCAAAGTGAAAAACCGCATAAAAATCCTTTTCAAGACAGTGTTATTAAAGTCGCGCTTAAATGAGGTGAATTCCTAGACAGATTATAAATATTTAGCCAACTTCATTTATGTTATTATTGGGGAAAAAAGTAATAGATCATGAGGTCGAGATCCGAAGTAAGGATGTTGGCGGTTATGCTATGTTTGGCAGTTTTTATGCAGTTTTTCACTATTTTTGATTTTTCGTGACATTTCGTGTGCTTACAACAACACTAATACGTATATAAAAGTATTTTAAATACATATATGTACCTATTTTTTAAATATATCTACATATATTACAAACATGCAATCACAATACATTTACATATGTATAAACATGTGCATGGCACTTCACATAACGTTCGGATTAGGGTGGGGGAAAAAAATTGATTTTCGATTTTTTGATTGGCTAAACAAATCGAGTCGAAAATGGACCAAATATGAGTTTTTTATAATAATGGGAAGGTGGGGCTCATTGCCGTTTTTCATTTTCGTCATACGATTCTAGGAAAATTAGTATATCTTATCACCCAAAGATCGCACATCCAATTTCTTTCCCAATATTTGCAGGTAATTTTGACGTGACCATTTCAAAGTTATTCAAGGTCGAAAATTTACCACTTTCCCATTTTCGATTTTCCGTATGCGAATCGAAAAAATGAAACCCGATTTTTTTGGACCACCCCAGTTTGAACATTTTTGTCCTTGCGCTAAGGTATGAACTGGGCAAAAATATTTACATGTACATTTGCCGGTTAACACTAGGTCGTCCGTTAAAGAGCCCTTATATCTAATTAAAAACAAAACGTAAAGCATGGAAAATTTCCGAAGAACGCCCCACAGTTTCCAAAAAATTAAAATTTTGAAATACATCTGTTACTATGGAACGAGCTACCTAATCAAATGAACTTTCCAAAAACTTCTAACCACATTTTTGTACTTTGTATGTATATTATTAGGATGATTCAAAAAAAAATTTGTATGGGAAAAACCTAGCTTTTTTTCATTAGCATTTTTACAGAAAACTTGGGGGTTATCGGAAAATGGGCTTGGCACATTTAATTTTTGAGGCTAAATATCTCAAAAAGGGGCTAATGTAGGAACCTGTAAATGTGTTATGAAGATATATGATATCAATACCATTCTCAGAAAAAAACTGGGACTTATAGGCAAACGGCCACGGCCTAATGTACATGTAAATACTAGACTGGAGCAAAAATCCAAATTTTTTTTTTTTTTCAAAAATTATATTGATTTTCTTTTTAAGAAAGGTGAAAAAAATTACTGTAATTTTTTCAGACTTTTAAATTAAAGTCTAGAGGTTATCATCGCTAGTTTAGATTTTACAGACTTAACCTCCAATTTGGTATAAAAACGACAAACTATATTTTTGTAGGAAATTGAATTCCCTGCAAAAGCTGCCTAGACTGAAATTTTCTCAGACTAGCCGTTTTCTAGTATTCTAGCCTCAAACATTGCCATGTTTTTTGGATTTCCCGATTTTGGTTTGAATATTTGCGAAACATGAAAAAATCAACATCGATTAGGTTAGGTTAGGTTCAAGTGGCTGCCGTAGAGGCACACCTAGGCCAGTATTAAAAGGCCCGTTGTGATACCACCAACACTAGGAAAGTCAGTTCCGGGACCCTGCCATATGGAAAATCCCGGTATTAACGGCATTCTCCACATAGCAGAATCCCAGGACTGACTTTCCTATACCGACACCGTTACTCCTCCTCGAACCATTTAGATGACTTGATGAAGGCCATCAGGTCCTTTATGTCCAGCTCCGTGACCTGGCGTAGGCTGACCAGGAAGGGAACTCCCAAAAAGCGCATTCTCGCGCCACTTAAAGCCGGGCAGTTGCAGATGAGGTGCTCCACCTTTTCCTCCTCCTCATCATCCTTACAACTCCTACAGCATCGTCGGTAGGGCACACCAAGTCTTTCTGTGTGCCTACCAATGAAGCAGTGCCCAGTTAATACGCCTATTAATATGGAGATTTCTCTTCTCCTTAGGGCATAAATTTGTCTTGATCTTTTATGATCCCATTTCGGCCAGGTTTCTTTGGATATCCGGCATCCTGGAGATTGCAGCCATCTTTCGTCGGCTTGGCGGAGTGTGTACGCCTTCAGCATAACCTTGCATGTGGCAAACGGCATACCTAAGCGCTCTTTATCCCGAAGAACCTACTTGGTCGTGCCCTGCCTCGCAAGTTCGTCTGCCCTACAATTTCCCTCAATGTCCCTATGCCCCGGGACCCATGTGAGGTTCACGCGATTCTGTTGCGACATCTCTTGTAGAGATCGACGACAGCTGAGCGTCAGTTCAGAGTTGAAGGAGTAAGAGCCAAGGGATTTGATGGCTGTCGCTGAATATAAAAATGTCCTGTCTGATAGTGTGTTGGCCTATCCAAGCCGCGGCGTCCATGATTGCTGAAACTTCAGCCTGGAAGACACTGCAGTGATCAGGTAGTCTGAAGGAGAGCTCAAGGTTCAAATCCTTTGAATAAACCCCTCCCCCCAACTTCGAGTCATCAGTATAAATGGAAGTGCCGCCATGAGTGACGGGACTCCGATCCGTGCTCTCCCATTCTTCCCTGCTGGGAATGTTGATTTTAAAACCGCTATCTCCGACTGTTGTGGTCGCACAGCGATCTGTGCTCAGCGGAAGAAAGCTATAGGATCCCAAAATACAGGCGTGTCCAGTAGTGCTTGCGCCCCACCCGGACGTTTCCCTTAGACGCAGAGCCGATGCTGCTGCTACTCTGTGCCCTTCCAGATCGAGTGGCAAAATGCCAAGAATGGCCTGGAGTGCTTCATTGGGCGTTGTTCTTAACGCACCGCTTATACAGATCATGCAAGACCTGTGTACTTTACCTAGCAGATTAAGGTTTGTTGCCTTGCTCAGCGCAGGCCACCATACCACAACTCCATAGAGCATGATTGGTCGAATGATTGCAGTGTAGATCCATTTGCATATTTTGGGGCTGAGCCCCCATTTCTTTCCAATGGCTCTTTTGCACGTGTATAGTGCAATACACGCTTTCTTCTGGCGCTGAAGAACATTCTCCTTCCAGGTTAGTTTCCTATCCAGAACTGTTCCCAAGAACTTGGCTTTGTCAGCCAAGTTCACGTGCACTTTATTCAGTTTTGGTAGTATTAGCGGTGGTTGTTGTTGTTGTTGTTGTTGTTGTTAAATTAGCGGTGGTATCTTATAGCGGTTGGTGAAAAGGACCAGTTCTACTTTTCCCGGGTTGATGCTCAGTCCGCAGCACGAGCACCATGAGGAAACCTCTCTCAGTGCTACTTGCATCAAGTCGCACAGGGTTTGTGGGAATTTTCCCCTATATACTATAGCTAAGTCATCTGCATATGCCACTACCTTCCTGCCCCCCAGCTTGTGTCTCGCAGCATCGAGTTGACAGTGAGGTTCCATAGAAGCGGGGAGAGAACACCACACTGAGGCGTTCCCATTGTGACATAGCGTGATAAGTCAACCGAGCCCAGTGATGAAACTATTCGTCTACCCCTTAGCAGTTGATCAATAAGTCCAATAAGAGATCTGCTTATGCCCAGACTTGTTAAAGCGGTGTTTATAGCATCAGGGCTTATGTTGTTGAAGGCTCCTTCAATATCTAAAAAGGCCACAAGCCAGTACTCCTTTTCATACAGCGATTTTTCAATAACAGAAACTAGGCTGTGAAGCGCAGTTTCTGTAGATTTCC
This sequence comes from Campiglossa producta, assembly GCA_964058755.1. Classification (NCBI taxonomy): domain Eukaryota; kingdom Metazoa; phylum Arthropoda; class Insecta; order Diptera; family Tephritidae; genus Campiglossa; species Campiglossa producta. The sequence continues at coordinate 62,307,903 of CAXKVI010000005.1, read as the reverse complement.
CTTTGGTGTATGCATGCTGATAGCTACAGATCAGGTTGCTATCAATAGTAGAGAAGAGGTAGTCATTTATTATCCTCTCGAAGGTCTTGAGCACAAAGGATGAGAGACTGATCGGCCTATAGTCCTTGGGCTCGTAATGAGACGCCTTCCCCGCCTCAGGTTCAGAAGGGATAGCAGGAATCCACGCTCTTGCCCTTGGCCGAGCCGGGATGTCCTTCCAGTCGACAACCTCGATTCTTGCCCCTTGGTAGATCTCACCCAGTCTTGCAGCTGCTGCCTTGTACAGTGCAACAGTTTTTGCATCCTCGCAAGCGAATACCTTGATTCGGCCCTGGTGCCATCCCGCATCAGAACCCATCGGCGTGGCACCCGGCGTTTGAAGGGATTTCCATTAACCTTCTTTGGCGCGTAATCGTTTTGGAAGTTCGGTAAGATAGCTTCAGCCATCTCCACCGTCTTTCTAGCATTCGGCGATAGCGTCTCTTGTGAAATACCCTCGTATTTCTTCAGGATCCTCGCGGCCGCTCTTTTGTCCAAGTACTCAGAGCGACTGGGAGATGTCTTTTGGGGTAAATTTCGACCCGTAGTTGCCATCGCGGTCGTTCCCTTATTTGGATCTCTGGGGCCAGGTCGTGAGACCACTGCCACAGACGTTAAAGACTTGGTTTCGGTACCGGCACTTACTAGGACTTTAGCATCAGCCGTTGTTGGCTTCACTGTGTTTGTACCGGTACTTACTTTGGGGATTGCCCCCTTGTTATCCAGAGCTAATCGACCCGAAGTTGCCATCGCTGTCGATCTCTCCGACGTTGCGTTCTCGCTTGCTCCAGCATTTTCCTCCTCTGCTTTGCAGTATACATTGTTGTATCTTTAGTTTTAGGGTTTTTGTTACTATTTATGATCTTGTTCGTACGACCCCTCGCCGGGCAAGGCCAGTTTAGGGTCAAGGGAAGAGTAAGGGGAATGTGTCGTCCGCCGCGGCAGAGCCCCATACCGCGGTAAGGCCATAGTTACTCTCCGAGGCGGCCCGGTATCAGAGAGGCTCCGTTCGATTACAGCCACGATTTGCCTTCCGGCTGCAAACGTCCAATGGGCACGTGGTCGCATAACACCCTGGATTGGGAGGGGGAAGATCTTAGTCGTCGCGCCAGAGAGGCTTGTCTTCTCTCGTGATGTAGTACCGGTGGCGCTATGATCACAAGGGCAGCGTAGCCCTGTGGCTATCGACTGAAGCCCTCGTACCGCGGCAAGGTGTCCACCCTTCACGAGGGATCAATTAAAGCTAAATACATATTCTTAAGGGAAATTGGCTGCTGAATCCGAATTCGATATCAGATTTTAACAACGGACCCGACATGAATATTAATGTATTGAGTTCACAGATCCGTCAACTTTTTGTTTTTTTGTGGCTGCGCCATTTGAAGACTAAAAACTACACCCTCGCAGAGAAAGCATATATAACATATTGTGGCGAATGTTTACAAGAATCGCTCATCTTCCAACACTAGCATATTTCCACCACTAGCGTCACTACCACAACTACAGCTGTTTAGATACATGTCGTGAGAGCGAGAGAGGGAGAGGCAGCTCGCGTGTTTGCGAATGTGGCACAAAGAGGAGATGACGATAGATAAACGCTTCGAGAACACTGTTGCACGAACAAACCAGAAATGTGTAGACATTTCTAGGTTGTGAAGCTGCTGTTTGCTAGGGTATATAAACCGCGCAAAGACAACGCACATCAATCAGTTTATTTTGAAGTGTTGTACAGTGAAGTACTGAACAGTAAATTAACCCGCGATATTGTACTACGGTTTTTAGTACTGAATAAAGCGTACTACTTATTAAACAGAATCGGAGTGTTTTATTTAACGTACAGTGATCGAACTCAGGGAAAATAATCAAGGAATCATCACAGATCTCCTCCCAATTGGAAGAACATAAGGCTTATATGTCATCTCAGTTGGAGGCACAGGAGGAACGTATGTCAGCACAGCTAAATATGCAGGATAGGAAAATAATACAGCTTGAGGAGAAAGTCGAAGCCGAGGTGGATGCGTTAAGAAGTCGTATCCAGGAGTTGCAGCTGAATCGTCCTAGTGTTTCAGCAAGCACTCCCAAGGTAAAACACCCATCCTTTGACGGTTCTGTTCCTTTCCAGGTATTTAAGCTACAATTTGAGAAGACAGCAGCTGTGAACAACTGGGGTGCTGAAGACAAAGTCGCTGCTTTATTTGTGGCATTGAAAGGACCTGCAGCCGAAATCTTGCAAACTATTCCAGAAGGTGAAAGGAACAGCTATGAGGCAATGATGGGTGCAGTTAAGAGGCGTTACGGTAGCGAGCATAGGAGGCAGATATTTCAAAAGGAGCTACAGAATCGCTTCCAGAAGGCTAACGAGACATTGCAGGAATTTGCATGGGACATTGAGAGGTTAGCTCATTTGGCGAACGCAGATGCCCCCGTGGAATACATCGAGAGGGTAAAGATCCAAAGATTCATAAATGGATGTAGACACGAAGCGAGCCGCATATGCAAACCCCAAAAGTACATTCGCAGAGACGGTATCACACGCATTATTACAAGAAACAGCCTCGCTTTTATGTAAACCAGATAAGAAGGTTCACAATGTGGAAGTAGAACGACCAGAGTGGGTGGATGCAATCGTAGAAGCATTGAACGGAAAGCAACGGAAAAATGAAGCAGCCATTAAATGCTTCAAGTGCGGAAAATCTGGTCATATAGTGCGTCATTGCAACATCGGCTCCAGAGACTTCGGCAATGCTTGTGGACGTAAGGGTAACGCTGGAGGAGATGACCAAGATGAATGCCCTATAGTTTCTGTGTCGCAGGTCGGAGGGAAAGCAAGTACTGTTACTGTTAGAGGTTTCTTGGACGGAAAAGAGCGGTTATTCACTGTGGATACTGGCGCATCTCATTCCATCATTAGAAGTGACTTGGTCCAAAAGAGAGTACGACCATTGCAGGATGCAAAGTTGCGGACAGTAACTGGTGAAAGTAAGCTGGTTCATGGAGAAGTGCGGTGCAAAGTTGCGATTGGGAATGCGACTACATACCACAACTTCTTAGTGGCAGATATTGTGGACGAAGTCATCATTGGCGTCGACTTCTTGGCTGTGAGAGACATTCACATGAACCTGAGAAATAGAGTTATGAGATACAATGGCCAAGAAGTACCTCTGATCTTTGGACACAACATTGGGTATTACACCAAAGGAGTTTCATCAGAGATGAAGCACAAGGACACTCGAAATGCAAAGGTACCTCCTCGACCAATGGCTTCGATAGACAAATGCCTACTTGAGAATATTTGGAGAAGTCAACAGGAAGATTCAGATCTGGCATGTGTGATCCGAGGGCTTGAGCGAAACAAACGACCAGCAAGAAAAGAAATGTCAGCGGCGAGTTCAGTGGCCAAGTCATATTGGGCACAATGGAAGAGTTTACGAATGGTTTCCGGTGGTTTGCATCGAATATGGGAGAGTGAGGATGGTCAATGCGCTCGGAAGCTTATAGTTGTTCCAAGGAAGCGGGTGTCTGATGTTCTCAGGGAAATGCATAACGATCCAAGTGGAGGTCATCTAGGAGTCAAGAAGACCTTGGAGAGGATTAAGCAGACATTTTATTGGGTTGGTTACGGTCAGTCGGTAAAGGAGTGGATTGCCAAATGCGATGAGTGCATCAGAGCAAAGGTGCTGAGGTCCACGAGTCATGGTCGAAGGAGGCAGTGCAACTCAGATGCACCGGTTGAGAGGATTGCCTTGGATGAAGCTGGTCCATTCCCTAGAACTATAAGCAAAAACATGAAAACCAGGTACGACAAAGCAATGGAAACGGAAGGGTTCCTGGAAGGAGATTTAGTATTCCTATACGGGCCACAACGGAGGAAAAGTGTGTCTCCCAAAGTTCAGTGCAACTGGGAAGGACCATACAGAGTTGTGAAACGGATCAACGACGTTGTTTACCGCATACAGGCTGTTGGAATGCTACGGAACAAAATGGAAGTGGTTCCCCTGGAGAGACTAGCAACATTTGGATCGGGAAATGTCTCTGATCGGGACGATCAGACTTAGGTGGAGGGCAGTGTGGCGAATGTTTACAAGACTCGCTCATCTTCCAACACTAGCATATTTCCACCACTAGCGTCACTACCACAACTACAGCTGTTTAGATACATGTCGTGAGAGCGAGAGAGGGAGAGGCAGCCCGCGTGTTTGCGAATGTGGCACAAAGAGGAGATGACGATAGATAAACGCTTCGAGAACACTGTTGCACGAACAAACCAGAAATGTGTAGACATTTCTAGGTTGTGAAGCTGCTGTTTGCTAGGGTATATAAACCGCGCAAAGACAACGCACATCAATCAGTTTATTTTGAAGTGTTGTACAGTGAAGTACTGAACAGTAAATTAACCCGCGATATTGTACTACGGTTTTTAGTACTGAATAAAGCGTACTACTTATTAAACAGAATCGGAGTGTTTTATTTAACGTACAGTGATCGAACTCAGGGAAAATAATCAAGGAATCATCGAATTCGTCACAATATATTAAGCAAAAATATGTTTGAACGTATATGAGAAATATATATTTTTGGTTATGGTTGGATCAAAAATACCAAAAAAATACGGAAATATGATTTTTTTTAATTTAATACCAAATAAGTTTTGAAAAAGCAACTTTACAAAAAAAAAGTTGTTTTACTTTTTTGGTAGCCCACTCAATTTCCTTTAAGAATCTGTCTGGATATTTGCATTTTTGACAATTTTTGAAAGAAAAATGGAAATCGAAAAAACATGCTAATTTTTGAAGCTAGAATACTAGAAAACGGCTAGTCTGAGAAAATTTTGGGCAATGCGAATTTTGTAGGGAATTCGAATTCCTTCAAAAATATGCTTAGGTAAATGGTGTTTTACAAAAATGGTTTGTCGTTTTTATACCAAATATGAGGTAAAGTCTGTAAAATCTAAACTAGCGATGATAGACCTTTAGACTTTAATTTGAAAATCTGAAAAAATTACATTAATTTTTTTCACCTTTCTTAAAAAGAAAATCTATATAATTTTTGAAAAAACGAAATTTTGAATTTTTGGCCCAGTCTAGTAAAAACCCATTTGGTTCATTTACACCCTCATTCTCTATTGAGCAACGATAACACACGAACGATTCTTGTCTTGACGTTTCGTCTAACGGTCACATTCCAATTAGAATTCGAAACTACTTGTCAAAGCAAATTACGCCATATGGAATTTATACAAGAATTTATAAAAACCAGTTATGTTTGTTTTTAGTTTTTATTTTATTTTGCCAGTTTTTTTGTCTCGTTTGACATAATAGTTTCCAATATGACTGCTAGACGGAACGACAAGAGCCTAGTCGTTCTGGTGGGTTATCGCTCGCAATAGAGAATGGCGCCCTTAGTTTCATTCTTAATTTCACTTACATACATACTTACATTTTATGTAGAATTTTATGTTAAAATCCTTATTTTAAGATATTTAACATATTAATAAATAATCTATTTGGCACTCTCCACTTTTACTCTTAAATTTATCGCTTGACGGCATTCCTTTAAAATACAAATTCTGGTTCACGCATTTACTTACACACTTACGTAAGTATTCTTATTTCAAAAATTTGTATTTTAAAAGAAGTCGTCAAAGGTCTTCGATTATGTTTGGTATTGCAACATCGGCGCGGACAAATTGGGATGATGCGAGCTATTCATACGCAAGGCAGATAGGCTTTTGTTGTACCATTCATCTTCCGGTGACATTCCTATTAAAAAAAAACAACAAAACAAATAATTATTTAAGTAAGTTTAGTCATAGACACATCATAATAAATTGTTCAAGACTATAAATAAGCTCAAGTCCAAGAATAAAAGTTGTTATACAAAATAGTTTTTGATTTTATTTTTAAAAATTCTTTTTTCATTTTTAAAGTTTTTATTTGGTTGAAAACGGCAACATCTTTAACTCGTGGCTTAATCCAAAATTCCGCAACCTTTAACTTTAAGTTTTATGCAATTCGGATCACGGCAACCCGTGCCGACTTGCAGTTGAAGTTATCAGTAAAATCGTACTACATTCCACTGCGTTTCGCTAGTTTAATGATTTATGTACTCGTTTTTCTCATATTGCTGTATGACTTCGTAATTAGTAAATCGGTATTTTTTTTTCTCTACCAGACGTTCAAAATATCCTTTAAAGGACGAAAGATTGTAGGGCCTTCCGGAAAATTTCAACAAAATGTACAAGTATGAAAAGAACAGGTAAATGTTACTCATACGCCGTGTAGGAGATATAAAAAATACACTATAATTGCAAAGTTTCAAGATGTGCTCAACTATTTTTGATGGAAAACATATTGTTACGCAATCTAGGTAGGTAGGTAGGTAGAAGTGGCTGCCGCAAAGGCACACCTAGGCCAGTAATAAAAGGCCCGTTGTGATACCACCAAACACTAGGAAAGTCAGTCCCGGGGCCCGGCCATATGGAAAATCCCAGTGCTGTCGGGACTCTCCATATAGCCGAAACCTGGGACTGACACTCCTAACCGACACCGCTACCCCTCCTCGAACCATTTTGATAACTTGATGAAGGCCATCAAGTCCTTTATGTCTAGCTCCGCGACCTGGCTTAAGCTAACCAGGAAGGGAACTCCCAGAGAGCGCCTTCTCGCTCCGCTTAAGGCCGGGCAGTTGCAGATGAGGTGCTCCACGCAATCTACTAAAACACTTTTGAAATTCCAATGTCCTTTTCTCGTGAATACGTTTTTTTTTTCAATATCCTTGCGAATAATCCTATTATCCTTGTTAAAAGTTCAAAGGTGGAGGTTTGTTGCACAGTATTTTAAATATGATGCAAATATTAAAATTACGTAATTTTCGAAGCCTAATTGGATTTTTTTGTAAACTTAGCGTAATACGGCTGATACATTAGCGCAAATTCCGAATTAACTTCGCTTTTGGGAGTTAACTTGAGCATAATCTTCATTATAAACTCCCAAAAATTAAGAAGATTTGAGTAGTTTTAAAAAATTTGCACTGGCAACACTCTGTAGATAAATAGACAACAACAGCAAGAAACACTAGGAAATTAAGGGTAGCTGACAGATAGGCATCGCGCTGGTTTGTAAAATCCGACTATCGACAGCTAGATGTCGCCGAGGCAGGTAAAAATATGGTGCAATAACAACCAAAGTAGTAATTCTCAATGCTGTTAATCTTCAATTTTGTGTTTGTCAGGGTAAAATTTAGATCTGATTAAAGAAGATTTATTGGAGATAATCTCTGTGTGTGTATCCATAGCATAAGCTGCTAGCAAGAACTTTAACTCGAAATCGGCACGGGTTGTCGTTATCCTAGAACAATAAAACTTCTCAAACATGTTATTTAGGTTAAAAGGCACCGATATATGTAGCAGGTATGCATATATATGGCCACCCTAAGCCAAGGTGTGTAGGCACCGTGCCGATGGCTGAATGGTGAGCGGTGTATATCGAATAGCTGATCGCTTACGGTCCCCTCCGATGCCCGGGCAAGGTCGGTTGTATAAGTGCCTTACCCCGGTACACTGGCTATGCCAGGGTGGACCAACCCCTTCCAGTTTACTCGTGGGAATCTTATGGAGAAATTAGCGGATAATAATAATAAAAAAAGGAAGAGTGGGGAAGAGAGCGATCTGGGATTGCTCTCTGAGGACGAGCTTCTGGCCAGCAGCCAGGGGAGCGCCCAAGCAAAGGACGACGAGGGTACTAGCCATATCACCCCTGTCATTCCGAATCAATCAAATAGGGGCGCACCAGCCAAAGTGGGCCCCAAAAAGAAATCAAAGAAGTCCTCAGGGTGCCTAGAGAAGGCTAGATACCTTAGGGCTCAGTATATTCTAGCTAAGGTTAAAAAAACGAAGAGAGTGGCAAGGCGCATGAGAGGGACGCCGTGGACAAGGTTTGGTGCGAGGCAGTGGTCAAGGAGTACGAGACCGCCCTTGCAAACAAACCCGTTGCACAGCCACAGCAGCAAAAAACAAAGTCGCGCTCAAAGCGCAATCGTTCACTGGAGGTGAACGATGGAAATGGCAAGAGGGGCAGGTACCAGCAGTATGATGGCCCTTCCACTAGTGCTGCAGCGTTGGCCAGGAACACCTATAGTGAGGTGGTCCGGGATCACCTCCAGGTTGCACTGGTTGACGCTGACGGGGCTAATGGGAGGCGAGTACTAGCGGTTTGGAACTCCATAGAGGGACGACTATCTGAGAAGGTCGTCCAACACCTTATGGAGAACCGAACCCCTCTGCTATGGCTCCTTACTATGAACGATATACTATTAAAACTCAGTACTAATGGAGTAAAGGTTGTGGCGTATGCCGACGACGTGGCGATCCTTGTTTCGGGTCCCTTCCCTTCCGTGATGAAGAACGTTGGCAAAGCTAAGTAGGTGGGCACAAGAGTGTGTCCTAGGGCTGAATCCGTACAAAACGGAGCTTCTTCTCTTCATGAGGAAGTATAAGCCACCTACGTTCGAACTACCGATGTTGAATGGTCAGCAACTAACTCTATCTACCAGAACCAAATACCTGGGGCTGATAATTGATTGCAAGCTAAATTGGAAGGAGTGCATCGAGGAGCGGGTGCGGAAGGCATGTATCGCCTTCTACGCTTGCAAATCGATGTTTGGTAAAAAATGGGGTCTAAAGCCGAAGATGGTGCTGTGGCTGTACGAGGCGGTGGTCCGGCCTGTGCTGACCTACGGCTCGGTGGTGTGGTGGGAAGCTCTTCGTTGAACTACAATCTCGCCAACTTGCAGAGGGTACAGCGCACTGCCTGCGTCGGCGCCACCGGGGCCTTGCGCACCTGCCCCACTGTGGCTTTGGATCCTATTTTGAACCTACTTCCAATTGACTTATATATACTTTGTACATCGGCACAAACCGCACTGAGACTCAGGGAGTCTGGGTGCTGGAAGGATACTCAGCATGGGCACAGTAGTATCCTTAACACCCTCCCAGAGGGAATAGTTAATAGCGCAATAGACTACTATCCTCACAAACTGAAGTTTGAGAGGAATGGCACCACGGTCCTTCCAAGTAGGAATGAGTGAAAAGGGACAGGGTCACAACAAATAGCAACATTGAAGTGTATACAGACGGCTCCAAGATGGATTCGGGGGTGGGAGCCGGCGTATTCTCAGCAGGTCTGGATATTTCAGAAGCATTCAGACTCCCGTCGTATAGCAATGTGTTTCAAGCAGAGGTTCTTGCGATTGTTCAGGCGTGCAAATCGCTTGAGCAAAGGAACGTTACTGGGAAAGTGGCTATCTTCACCGACAGCCAGGCGGCGATAAAGGCAATCGCATCGCCATACACAAGCTCTAATGCAGTGCATGCATGTAAACAAATTTTGGCTACGTTAGCTGAAGTTTTAGAAATATCCATTATCTGGGTCCCGGGTCATAAAGGGATCGAGGGTAATGAGAGGGCTGATGAGCTAGCACGGGCAGGCTCATCAGCAGAGAACGAAGAGATATCTAGACTCGAAATTGGGGTACCCCTGGCAGTATCCAAGGGGAATCTCCAAAAATATTTCCTCTATGAAGCACAACGGAAGTGGAAAGGTACTACCACCTGTGCAATATCGAGAGCCACCTGGCCGAACTACAGCGAGAAGAGGACAAGGGGACTCCTAAGCAGGTCCAGAGTAGACACCTACAAGCTTGTAGCAGTCTGCACGGGTCACTGGACTATAGGTACGCATGCGGAAAAACTGGGTATTCCGCATAATGACCACTGCAGAAGCTGTAAAGACATTACTGCAAAAGAGACCGTTGAGCACTTCCTGTGTAAGTGCCCCGGTCTAGTCAGAACACGACTGAAAGTGTTTGGGACCCCTTTTTTGGAAAATCTAGGGAGAGTATCCGAATTAGGGATTTCAAGCATCCTGCAGTATATAAACAGCTCTGGGTGGTTGTAGCATATACTCACAGCAGTAGGTTTCTACGAGTTTTATGGCATCAAAACAGCTTTTAAAGCTACTTGGGCGACTTTTGTCGCAGCCATTCTGCCTACCTACCTACCTATGGATATCAAATTTCGAAACTTCAGTTTTTTCCATTCATTTTTGGGACAGTCTAATAGATATTCAACAATAAATGTAATCATAAAAGTGATTTTCTCATTTCCACTATCCATTAAATTAGGTGCCGAAATGCCAATGACTTGATATTTCTTAACGCTCCTTCAATCCAAGATGTTTTCCTTATAAATATTTTCTTCAAAAAGCTTTTGCTGTATTGTCAAGCTTGCCAATTTAAGAAACGGAAGTTTAACTCATATGTAATAAATGTTTGCAGATTGTATGTAAAAGCGAATTTTATGAAGGCAAATGTATAATTTCCTGCCAGTGACTTCATGCTTTTCTTGTAAGATTACACTGAGAGAAATGCCTTGAATGTTTTGACAATATCACTATAGTCGAGTTTGATACAATATTCATTGAGAATGAGCGAGTTATAAAATATTATTTGCTCCCAATAAAAAGTAAAATGACATGTCAACCATTTTGATATGATGTACTATTTTTTATATTTACGAATAGAATACTAATATATTTGAACGGAATGCCCATATCTATGGTCGTGATATGAATTTCTATTGTCGAGATATCCATATAAATATTGACTGCATAGTAATAATGGTAGTGGAAGCGTATTAATATATATGGGCGAAATGTAAATTTTTCTGGGACGCATAATCATAATAGTTCAACAATTTTTACCGTGGATTTCCTAATAATATTAGGTACAACTTGGTGTAAGGTTTTTTTAGATTCAAAATTTTTTTAATTTCTTATGATGGGAAATTTTGTTTTTTAAACTAAGTATTTAGAATTTATCAATAGTTTATATGGATACCACTTCAATAGTGATTTATCAAAAATGTATTGATGGAACATCCATATTCATTGATGGGACAGGATTATCAATTTTTATTTAATGTGGTATCAATAGTTATGGATGTTCCATCCCTAGATTTCCCTCCGTGTAATGTTAGAGTCCCAATAATACAAATTATCCCTTATGTACATATGTATGTACTTTTATATCCCAATAAACAATTTTCTTTGATATCAACTTCAGACCAATTTGAGATAAAATTCCTTTCTCAAGTCTCCAACGATAATTCTAAACAGCATCTCAATAGCGGTGTTTTTTAAAAGGGAATTTTGCTGATTCTTAAGTGAAGAAATAATTCTCAACTTGCCTCCAAAGTTAAACCTTTAAATGAAATCAAGGGCAATTTTTCATTCACTTTTTCTCAAGTTCCGCACATGTTGCGGAATAAGATTTGATAAAAGCGCTTAATCTCAAATAACGCACAAGATGAGGAGTTAGATTGTATAATAATGTTTAATCTAAATAATAAGGATTGCTGAAGCTCAACTTAAGAATTAAGGATCTATCAAGCGTTTGAGACATGGTCTGAAACCGATTAAAATAACGTTCCGGTTTCAGTTTTGCATCGTGTTTCGGTTTCGGTTCTGTTCTTGAATATTTATTTCAGTTTCGGTTACGGTTTCGCTCCGGTTTCGGTTTCCATAAAAATAAGAACAATATACATTTTACTACTAAAATACTCAAGTACCCAACTATGTAGCTTCGAAATATGTATGTATGTATGTATGTTTTTGGGTTTATTTTCATGCGGTGTATAAATATACAGTAACGATGGTTTCCCTACTTATATCTCTATCCTAATTTTCAGCCACCTACTTTAACCCCATTTAGAGACATTCAACCTCAAGAAATTAAGTTTGTGCGGGAAGGGGCCACGCCCCCTTTTCACATAACCCCTACTTACGGTTTTGATATCCTATAGCGATTTCCAGGTCCTTAATTAAGACCCTGTCGCAGATATTCTGCTTGAAAATTTACGTTTGAATGGGAGATGCCACGCCCCTATTTCTGATAAGCCCCCTTTTTATGTGTGAGAATGCTTTTGATATCATAAAGTCTATACCAATTTTCAGGTCCCTACCTTGAACCCTTTCACAGATATTCTGCTTGAAAATTTTGTTGGTATAGGAGGTGCCACGCCTCCTTTTCTGATAAGCCCCCTTTTTATACCCAGTGTACTAGTACTAGTACAAGGGTATATTAACTTTGCTCACATAACGGCTGTTTGTAACGGCACAAAATAATCGAGATAGATATAGAGTTCCATATATGAAAGTTCTTAGGATTAAAAGAGGAGTTGATTAAGGCATGTCCGTCCGTCTGTCCGTCTGTCCGTCCGTGTACACGATAACTTGAGTAAAAATTGAGATATTTGCATGAAATTTTGTACACAGGTTACTTTCCGGCCAAGGTAGGTTGCTATTGAAAATGGGCGAAATCGGATGATAACCATGCCCCCTTTTTCGATATCGAAAATTTCGAAAATCACACAAATTGACTTATCTCGGCAGCTGAAATGGCTAAAATGATATAATTTTACAGGTGAGTCCCCCTGGTCATTATCTTATGATTTTTCCATAAATTTTTTATAGTGGGCGTGGCACCGCCCACTTATAAGGGAGGCGTTTTTGAAAATTTGACTGGTCGTAACTTTTAAACTGATTGCGATAGAACGATGGAATTCGGCACAGAGTATGCTAGTATCGTTGGGAGTATACCTGATGAAACTGGATAAAATCGCCCTTCAACCACGCCCACTTTCGATATCGAAAATTTCGAAAATCACACAAATTGACATATCTCGGCAGCTGAAATGGCTAAAATGATATAATTTTATAGGTGAATCCCCCTGGTCATTCTCTTATGATTTTTTCATAAATTTTTTATAGTGGGCGTGGCCCCGCCCACTTTTAAGGGAGGAATTTTTATACCAAGCGTACTAGTACAGGGGTATTATAATTTTGTCCACATATCTGTACTATGTACCGGCGCAAAATAATCAAGATCCATGTATGAAAGTTCTTAGGTCTTTGTACACGATAACTTGAGTAAAAATTAAGATATTTGCATGAAATTTTATATACAGGTTACTTTTTGGCCCAGGTAGGTTGCTATTGAAAATGGGCGAAATCGGATGAAAACCACGCCCCCTTTTTCGAGATCGTATATTTCGAAAATCATACAAATTAACATAACTTGAGTAAAAATTGAGGAATTTGCATGAAATTTGGTATACAGATTACTCGGATTATAACCCTTTTGTCGGTATCGAAAATTTCGAAAATCACATAAACTGACATATATCGGTAGTTGAAATTGATAAAATGATATAATTTCATAGGTGAATCTCTCTTATCATTCTATTATGATTTTCTGTTAAATTTTAAAAAGTGGGCGTGGTACCGCCCACTTTCAAGGGAGGCATTTTTGAAAATTCGACTGGTCGTAACTTTTAAACAAATTATGGTAGAACGATGAAATTTGGCACAAATCATACTAGTACTGTTGGGAGTATACGTGATGAAATTGGATAAAATCCCCGTCCAACCACGGCTACTCTCGATATCGAAAATCCCCTAAAAGACTGGGCGTAAGTTTTAAACTGATTACGGTAGAATCGTGAAATTCGGCACAAGGTATACTAGAGTTATAGGAAGTATACCTGTTGAAATTAAACGAAATCGCTTCCCAATTACGTCCACTTTCAATATGGAAAATTTCGAAAATTACATAAATTGACATAATTCGGTAAGGTAAATAACTAAAATAGTATAATTATAGTATAATTTGGTAGTTAAATTTGTAAGGAATTGTCTACTATTAACGAGTCTTAAAAGATGAGTTAATTTTGTTAAGTGAGCCACCTATAATTTTTTTGACGGCCATGTATTTTATTGAAAGTGGGTAGTATGGCTCAGAACGATTAAACAAAAATACGTATACAATTTGTCAAAATTCGAATTATTTTGAAAGTTATATCTATCAACAGTTTTCGAAATTCCTCACTTTTTGATGATTTTCTCACGATTGGTCAAACCGATTTTGCTAATTTTTTAAATATATATAAAAGATGGTATCTTCTACAAAAGGACATTTCCACTTTTTGCAAACAAATTTTTTTTGCAAACATTATTCGCAATTTTTAACTTCTCCATCGTGGCGAGATGGCGCTTTTGTATGATGTTGTTGGGCATTGCATTAGTAACTATTAGCAAAAAAAAATTTGTTTGGCACTTTAAGGGAGCGGAAGTTATTTACATCAAAAAGTAAGGAATTTCGAAAAGTGGTGATAGCTATAACTTTGAAAATAATTTGAATTTCGAAAAACTGGCCCAAACGTATTTTTTTCAATTTAAAACTTTGTCACAAATTGGGCGTAAGTATATTAGAAGTAAGAAATGCATTCAACTATAAAGGGTCGAATACATAAAGCTTTGTTAACCTCGGCTGACATTTGCTACCTCAAAACTTTGCGTCCAACTTCAGAGGTATGTTACAATGAACGCTGCGACGCTTCTCTTTTATACATTTGTTTTCGTTATTTATTTCTTTGTATTCAGAGTTTTTTGGTTATTATATTAATTTAATAGAGAAAAAATTAATTAATTATTATTTCCTTCAACTTTTTATTCTCCAATTAAAGCAACATCATCAACATGTGATTGTCAAAGCGAGCAAAGCAAGCAAAATTTGAGAGTTTGCCAAATTTTAACCTTGCTTCAACTTTGAGGTCTCCAATTTGCCATGCTTCGTTTAAATAAGTATACTGAACTTTTCTGTCAAATTCAAAGTTTGAGGTAAAGTCAAAATAAAGCTTTATGTAACTGACCCATAATTAATATTTTGAGGGCACACGAACAATGTACATATATGTTATACCGTAGCATAAATAAATATTAATTTTATAAACTAACTAATAAATTTATTGAGTTCGTTTTTCCCAAATTATAATCTATATTATTATTCTAAAACACGGCGCTTAGCTAGACTAAACTACAATACGTATATAAACGAAATGTATATCAGATGAAAGCTTATCATGAGCATGTTTGCAAAAAATTATAACAATTCCAATAGGTTAATTTGTTCATGAGAAATTAGCGTTTAAAGCACAGTATAGACAGTAGTTGCACCCACTAACACAAACGTACTTATATTCACCTCCATAGAGAACTTCGGGTTGCAATCAACTATTTTCAGCCATTTCAGGGTGTTGTGTTGCAAATTTTACGAGGTAATAAATTACTTTAAAAGAGGAGAAATAGTCAAATTTAGGATTTTGCGTTTTAAGTAAAACTATATATCTATATATTAGGTTATATTTCTAAAAAAAAGAAATTACTATTTTACAACTCAACCAAGAACCAATGCACAGCGTTTTTTCTCACGCATAGGAGTATTCAGTCGAAAACAAATACAGCTTTATTGCGTTGCGTGACATTTATAACTTTGACAAATACGCACAAAACCAAAAAATATACAAGGAAAAATCAGCTGATTATGTCATCGTACCCAAAAAGATAAAACTAGATCAAGTCTGCGTTAACGAGTGTTAAAACGCGGTTATAAGACAGGTTGCCTTTGTCTACGTGCATTTATGTCAGCTGTCAAAATTAAATGTCACAACGAGACGCTACAGTTGTTTCTGTTTTCAGAGTACTTTGCAATGTATTCCAATGTTGTTACTCCTTGGAGTATCTATTTTCAGAGCGATCGTGTCGTGATTTTGGTCAATAAAGCATGAGCAATGATCGGCTTTTAATAAGCTGAAGGTGGTCCGCTGAGGTATTATAAAGTATTACAATTGAAGTACTTCAATATCACAAAATTGAAACACATGATCCAATGATTTTTGCAAAATTTTACGCAAAACAAATTTCGAAATTTGAGAATTTTTCGACAAAAAGCTTATCGTGCCAATCTAAATAAATTTCACTAGTGAACCTTTTTCATACATTTTCGCTCACAAATTATATGAGAGGGAGAAAATCCGCAAAGTAAGAAATTATTTAGAATCTGCCTGTATATTTTATTGTGGGTCAGAGTGTAAAATGTACTTTAAAAAACGTAAATGGTTGTTAATATTCGCAAAATTTGCTACGAAGAAGCCCATTGTATTCGAGAAACTGTAAAACGTATTCCAGAAAAATCAAATGTACTTCAGAAACATCTTCTGGATTGGAACTTGTTGTTTCTGAAGTAGAACTGATTATTTTGGAGTACATTTTTAGGCTAAGTCTAATTTACGGTCTCGAGTACAAATTACAGTTTATGAAGTACAATTTATAGTTTTTGGAGTACAGTTGATTATTCTAAAGCATATTTTACAGTTTTTAAGATACAGTTGACTATTCTGAAAATAATTGTATGGGTCTTGGACTACCATTCACTATTCTTAAATGCATTTAACCTTATCTAAAGTATTTTTACGGTTTTTGAAGTACGAGTGAAAAAGGTGTAGAAAAAATAGTTCTATTATAAATTTAGTTTTTTGATTATTATGTGTTATCCGTCATAATTTGTAGGATGATATTGAGCAAGCCCATTTAGTCTTGTATATTTATCTGTCTCTGTCCAACAATCTGAACGAAATAAAGTAGGTACTAAATTTAGCGTCAGATAGACCCTTGGAAAGGGTATCAAAGGGTTGACGCTAACTTAAGTACCTACTTTATATCGATTATGAACATGCCTAAATTGTTTTAACCGTTTTAAACTGAAAGGAAAACCAGTTTGCAAGTCAACGTGAAGTATTAGAGAAAAAATCACTATCTAACAAATACTTCAACAAAATGCAGCCCTGAGTGATTAAACACAACCCTATCACGCGTGGTGAAAATCAAATGGAAATAAAAAAAGTTGTGCAAATGATGAAAATTTATATTAATTTGTTTCATTTATAACAGATTTGATTTTAGCTGCCCCAAAAAGGAGCATAAACGCAGAGGGTATTAGTTTCCTTTAGGGGTCAACTGCTAATATATTAGCTAAAATTATGGGAGATAGCTCAAAAGACGGGTTTTGGACTCAGGATCACGAATCCGGAAGCGCTTTTTTTAATTTTTTGTTTTAGTGAAAAGTTATGGTCAAAAAACCGAAAAATGACCCGGGTCCAAAACCAAAAATGGGGCGCAATCCATGGTATTTATGTACGAAACACTTTTCTGAGTTGGCGGCCTTCGGCCGCGCTTATAAAAAATAACCCTGGGCTACGCCATCCCAAGTCCGGACGTGTGACATAACCGTGGCTACCGCCACGGCGGGACTTTTTTTGCACGTTTTTAGGGACAGTCTAATAAAATTATAACAACCACATGAAAACTTGAAACTTTGATTGCAAATATCTCTGCAGAGAAGCAAAATATTAAAAAAGCGCTTCCGGATTCGAGATCCTGAGGCCGAACGCCGTCTTTTGAGCTATATCACATAATTTTAGCTAATTTATTAGAAGTTGGCCCCTAAAGGAAACTAATACCACGCAGAGTGCATAAGATTAATTCATTCATTCAAGATGCAACAAAAAAGGCCTTGGGTAGCAACTGCCGTATGGGCGACTGTTATGGTACCTCCTGGGACATTGTATAGATGGAATAAAAAGGCCTCCGGCGGCAGCCACGATTACGTGCAGCTTGCAATGCTCCATCGCAACTTGTAGTTCATGGTTTTTGTTCACAATAACAATAGTCCTCATTTGCCAGGTACTGGAAATACTTATCCGGTTAGTAATAAGTATTTCAACTTCTCCAGCTAATATTTAGACTGGACACTCCTAAAACAAAAACACATTAGTTTTTATATATAAGATGACTCATAGTTCATTAACACCGTACCTTGACATTAAAGCTACCAAGATAATCGTATACTACTATTAAATAAATAGTATAAATAAATATAAAACTGCAAGCAAAATATTTTCTTTATTTTGTTTTGGAAAATTTCTAAGAATTTCAAATTCACCTCAATGTCCTCAACTAACAGGGGTGCTTTTTTGCGCAAAACTACTATTTAATAGCATCGTTCATAAAGAGCCGATCATCAATATGCATTTGTACGAAATTTTACAATATGGCCTTTAATATACATTTTTTATACTTTTTGTAGTGCAGTAAATTCATGATATTATATTAATTCATGGAATATATACATTAAATTCATTTTTTTCCTTGAAATATTTCTAAAGTTTTTTTTGTTACTGAAATGCAACCATGCGTCCGCGAAATTCCATACTACCATGGATTTCAACTCTGAAAAATTCACCTCCATGGAGAACTTTCACCACAGTGCAAACACTGGTTATACTGTGGTTTAAAGTTTGTACCCAAGCTCTTTATATGGCACTATTAACATGCTTTGTAAATGTATATACATACATATGTACAATGCTCGCATGGATTTCAGTCGAAATAGACAAATATTGAAAAAAAAATTTAAATATGTATGTATGTAAGTACATATGATTTTGCGCTACTTTGACTACAAAAGCAATGCAGGGGTAATAAGCGAACACACCCGATTATCGGGGGTTACATACTAGTATATATAGAAAATATATAACTTATAGGTACTACTATTGTTTCCATACACTGGGTATTTAATGTTCGGCTTACCCGAACTTATGCTGATTTCGTTTCAACAATAAAATGTGCCCTTGCACGATGAATCTCATTGTGAATAGCTTCATTGTAAATAAATTTGGCACTTTGTTTTTGATTTCGTCTTTTGTCTCATCTCTTTATATCTTCTTATCTCTTTCTATCATTCGCTAGAAGATAGGAGCGACCGCCATGTTGATGTGTGCCGGATGTAAATAAAATGTCACAAAATGTAAACAAATCGCATTTATTGTCAGGGCCGCCAAGAGGGGGGAAACCCCCCAGGCCCGGCATTTTTTAGGGGCCCGGGAATTTGAATAACTCGGAAAAATAACAGCGCCGCATAATTCGATTATTTTTGTACAACACTTGTCCCATATTCGTTCATGCTTGCCCTATAAATCGCAATTTCACCACGCAATATTTGAATATTCTCACCATACAATGACTTCTTATTCCAATAGCAACCATACAATCTATCCGAGTTTCCGACCGTAGTTTGTGTCTACGCTTTTTTTTTACTTTGTTTCCGGTAAATATATAAACTAAACAGATAAAATAAGATAAACAAGATAAAAAGTGCACAAACTAGCTTCGTCGTTATTTCGAATCAAATCGCACACTGTTGCCAAATTCTGTAATTAAGTACCAAAGTAGGTGGTTTTTTTTGTCGTTTATTTAATAATCTTTTCACACAGCTCAGCTACTGCGGAACGGAAATTTTTCGAACTAAGCTTATTTAAAACTAGGTTACGAAATAATTTTGAATTTCATACTATCAATACCATAAAGCTGAACTACAAATGTATCCTTAACGAACCAAAAACCCTTATTTGAAAATATGGATTTTTTTGAAATTCATTAAGAATAAGTCGCTTCGAGTTAAGAATCTTTGCATATGATTGCTAAGAATTTTACTCGCTTGTCAAGTTTGTTTTTGCTCTTGCATTGAAACTTTTTCGTAGCAAGTATGAGACGGCTTTGAATAAAAAGGGCATATAATTTTGTATTTTGACAGAAAAATATGTGACGCTAGAAAGAAGTGTCTCCAATTATTTAACAGTTTTCATTGTGCAGATGTGTTTATAATTTGAAAAAAGTTATTTTATGTTGTAATGCCGATATCGTTGAATTAAAGTTAAAAGCTGATATGTGAAGCATACGAAGTAAAATATATTTTTTAAATTGTTATTTTCTTTGTTAACACAATGAACCTGCGTTTTGAACATTTTGGTAATTTTTTGGGTTTTTTTTCAACAGCTTGGTAATCTTCTCTTTTAGGCCTGTGGCAACCGTGTACATAAATTCCGTGATATTTCAGCATCATATTTTTGATAGTTTAGAATTCAAACTTAGATTTCCTTGGAAATTTGATTTTTTAAGGAAAATTAATTGAGTGTGTTTATCAGCTCAGTATGCTGCAAGTGGAGTAATTAGTGTGTTTTTAGTGAGTGAAGACAGAACTTAAGCAGAAAGTGAAAGTGAAATTATTTTTATTTGATTTATTTATAAACCAGGTAAATGCCCCACCCAGCTTAATTTTCTTTAATTGTGCAAATCTTTATTAAAGCTTACATATGTATATCTAAATACATTCAGAAATTGTCAAATGAAAATTTTATATACCGTGACACCGCCCACTTTTCTACAAATTTATTAATTGATTTTGCAATATCTCCATAATTATAGAAAACATTTTTTAGTATCGTTATTCTTTATACTTATTATGACAGAAATAATTTTTTGAAGTATGAAGTAAATATGAGTGGCCAACTACACGGTTAAAAAAATGAGCCTAAATTTTAAGCCCGTCTAAAGTTTAAGCGATTTTTTTAAACTTTTTTTGGAATATTTTAATTTTTTTATTTATTTTTTCGGTTTAAAATTAAAACTTTTCGGTTTAAAATTAAAACTTTTTTGTTTAAAATTTTTGTTTTGTTTTCATTTGTTTTTGAAAGCTTATTCAAGATTGAATTTTGCCCACAAAATTTATGTGTGTGATGTAGCTCAGTGGTAGAGCAGACCGGCATGCTGCGGGGAGTCTTGGTTCGAGTCCCAGCCAACGGACAAAATATTATTTTTTCTTTAAAAAATTGTTAAAAAATTACTGGTTTAAAATTTAAACCCTATTCACTTAACGAATTTTCTTGAAAACTGGTCTAGTTTAAATTTGAAACCATATTTGGTTTGGTCATGTATGTAGTACAAAAAAATTTAAAATTTAGGCTCAAACCCACATTATACTGTATTTATTGATTGTTTGTTAAATTAACTAACATTTTCAGTCTGAACTCATAATGTATCGCCACAAATCTGGAGCTCAAAAGCGAAAAGAACGAGAACAGAAGAAAAAAAAATGAAAAAGAAATGGCAAAAAAACAAAAAACCCTTTTTGGATTTAGTTTCGGCAACTCAAATGCCGGGAAAATCGACGAAACACAGAATAATACTACTGATATTAGCCACGATCAAACACCTGAGAGAGATTTGCAGCTTATGACTTCTAAAGCCAGTTCCAGTGTTAATATAAGCGCTTCCGATTCTTCGGGAAATATAAATGAAGCTATGAGAAAAACTGAGAATCCCGAAAAAACCATTAACTCTAAAGACTGTTCTACAGAAATAATTGAAAAAGAGCCAATTTCTGACGGAGAAGATAAGGCTATAAAAACAAATTCACCAGACGCATCACAAAACGATCAACACTATCTCTACGATTACGATATTGGAACCTTAAAAACCGAGTTTGTGCCGCCCGATATAGTAAACGAAGTCGTTCATCGTGGTCACGCGAAAATGCCTGCTTTTTTTCCACGTGATCGATTAAATGAGCCATTTCCGCTCTCGCTCCTATACATAACCTTCCCTAATGGTGAAATCGTCAATCGCGATTGATTGGTATGGAGTAGCAGCATGGATGCATTTTACTGTTTACCTTGTCGATTACTAAATACTAATAAGCTAAATAGTTCTAAGCTTTGTAGTCCAGAAGGATATTCGAAACATCAATCATGGAAAAAATTGTATGACAAACTGCCAGGACACGAAAGAAACCCCGATCACGTTCAGTGCTTCCTTCAATGGCGCTCAACGCAACGTCGTATCCAGAATGACAGCTCACTTGATACACTTCTTGATGAGCATATTACCAGCAAAACTAAAAAATGGCAAGAAATCTTACAGCGGATTCTGCACACCATTATTTTCCTTGGTGAAAGAGGATTAGCTTTGAGAGGTGGAAGCAATCTTGTAGGAGAACCAAACAACGGTAATTTTTTGGGTATCCTGGAGCACATCAGCTATTACGATCCAATACTTCGCGAGCATTTGGAAAAAGTTAGATTCGCTCAACAAGAACACAAACGTCTCCAAGTGCATTATCTTTCTGCATCTATTCAGAATGAGTTCATAGATATTTGTGCTCAACACGTAATTTCAGTAATATTAGAAGAAAGAAAGAAGCCCAAATACTTTTCTATTATCGTCGATGCTACGACCGATACGAGTAATGACGAGCAAAACACTTTTGTTTTGCGATACCTTAATTTTAACTATTTGAAAAAGACTTTTACTATCCAAGAACGATTTCTGTGTTTCGTCGATTACACTAAAAAAAATGGAGCAGAAATCGCCAATTTGATTTGTGATACTCTGGAAAAATATAACATTCCTTTGAAAGAATGTTGTGCGCAGGGATATGACAACGGTAGTAACATGAAAGGTGAAATTAATGGTGCACAAAGTCATATTATCAAGAAAAATCCGAAAGCCGTTTATTCGCCCTGCGCCGCTCACAGTCTGAACTTGTGCGGTGTCGTAGCTGCAGAATGTTGTACAGCCTCAATCACCTTTTTCGGAGTGGTTCAAAAGTGTTTTAACATATTCAGCAGTAGTGCAAAACGTTGGGAAATTCTCAAAAAACATGTACCAGGTTCACTTCACAAACTCTCAGACACAAGATGGTCTGCAAGAATCGACGCAGTCAAACCCTTTGCAAAACATCTCAAAGGATTGCAAAACGCTCTAGAAGAATTAACTAGATTCGACAGAAACTAGGAGTGATATAAACGGAGTCCTAATGTACATAACCAAGTTTGAGTGTATCCTCATGTCGTCGATTTGGTGCAAGAGTTTGAGCTCCATCAATGAAAGAAGCGTTATTCTACAAGGCACAGACGTCACTGTCGATATTGAAGAAAAAATCTTGACAGCTTACTCTCAGATTTACAAGTCATTCGTAACCAATGGGACAGCATTTTGCGTGAATGTGAGTACGTAGCCAGCGGATTAGATGTTTCAACATCCTTCCCTTTAACCAGAAAGAACAGACTCCGAATATCTTCAGATGAACATCAACGAGATGCCATAACTGATTTCAAAAGGAACACATTTTTAGTCATAGTGGATTCAGTGATTTCAGGAATTTCTCGTCGATTTGAAGGCATGAAAAAGCTGAATACAACATTTGCTTTTTTATGGCAATTCCCAACGATGGAAGAAGACGAACTTCGAAATTATGCTACGATTTTTGTGAAAGTACATGAATTTGACGTTAAAAAGGGTTTAGAAGATGAAATAATCCATTTGAAACACATATACGAAACTAATTTTGAAATAGCCCTTACACCATTCAATTTGTTGAATGCAATTTTTTCTCAGGATTTACAAACGCTTTTTCCAAATATTTGTATCGCGCTGCGATAAATAAAAAATGAGTTCACTAAAAAAAAAATACTTCATATAGGGGGCCCGGAAATTTCGATCTCCCCGGGCCCGGAAATCCTGTCGACGGCCCTGTTTATTGTTATTCGAAATCACCATTAGACTTCCTTACTTGTTATGTGTGAGAATGCTTTTGATATCATATAGGCATAAACCAATTTTCAGATCCCTACCTTGAACGCTTTTACAGATATGTTGCTTGAAAAATTTAGTTTGGATGGGAGGTGCCACGCCCCCTTTTCTGATAACCCCCCTTTTTATGTAAGAGAATTCCTTTGATATCATATAGGTCTGTACCAATTTTCAGGTCCCTACCTTGAACCCTTTCACAGATATTCTGCTTCAAAATTTTAGTTTGTATGGGAGGTGCCACGCTCCCTTTTCTGATAACCCCCTTTTTTAGTTATAAACCTTCTCCACATGTGTCTCTTCAATGTGGAAAAGTTTGCTTAAAATCAGTTCAGCCATTCTCCGTAAAGTTCATTACAACGCAAAAAATGGCTAAATTTTTATATACATATATATGTAGATGGTTTATTTTTCGGTATTTATTTTCAGAGTCGCATTCATATCTTTGAGTCGAGTTAGAGAATCGATTTTTCTAAGTTCAGTTTTTTTAAGTTTTCAAGTTTAGTGAGCTCTGTGAGAGAGCAGTGGCTGCCATACTATTTATTTTCACGTTTTCAGTAAAATTCTCCAAATATTCCAAAAAGATAGGAATTTTTGGATGCACATATTTATTCGAATGACAGCGAAAAAAACAAACTGTCAAATAAACTAAATTCACATTAGGCCAACCAAAAAAAAAATTGTATTTTTCTTTCAAGGTGCTTTATCGTTTCGTTTGAGTATTAAGTATTTACTGATGATAGATGACCTCATAATGTGAAAGCCTAATCTTGGTTTGCGTCATTTATTAACGCTTAACCGCCTAGGCGATTTTGGCCGTTTCGTATCAAAGTACGCCAGTCATTCCTTTTTGACGCCAATTGGAAACCCCAAGGAGGTTCAAGTCATCCTCCACTTGTTGTTTCCATCTCAGTCGAGGCCTCCCCCTTCTACTGCCAAATTCGGGGCTGTCAACATAAATATTCGCACATTTATATAGCGAGCCGCTTGAAGCCGCACCACGTGGTGAACAGGCGCTGCTAAAAAAAAGTCCTCGGTAAGCCCTTAAACCAGATATGCCAGAGTGGCCCCACCGGGGATCCCTCTCTTTCTGCCGCGAGCAATAAATAGTTCACGTTGCCCAGAGTGCACAAACGGGGACGAAAGAATCGGGATTGAGTAAGGTAGCACAGCTAGAGCTGCATGCCCAACTATACAACCACACCCCATTACACTCCTGTGAAAGCCTAATGCCACGGAAATTTGTTTTCGTTGTTTGTAAATGAGTTATGTGTTACTTAGAAAATTTGAGATTTAATTGAAACGGCCGAATAATCTATTTTGTTATATTTTTAAATAAACCAAGTCAAGTTCAGTTAAGTCAAAAGTTATAATAATTCGGGGATTAAGTCATATTATAAGAAATGTTTTTTTTGTTTCTGTTTTTAAATCTGTCATATTTTTTATATCTTCTGTTTTTTTCGAAACTCGAACTACGTTTTAGAGTAGTCAATGCACAAAAATGCCTGCTCACGTTTTGGGATGTTCACGCTTTAGAGTGTTCACGCTATATACTATTTTAGCTCTTTACTCTACCGGGCGGTGCCACGCCCACTTTAAAAAAATTATAAAAAAATCATAATAAGTAGAATGTCTAGGGGTTTATCCTACCAAATTATATCATTTTAGCCATTTCCGTTACCGAATTATGCCAATTTACGTGATTTTCGATATAGACAGTGTGTGCCACGCTCACTTTAAAAATGTATCAAAAATTATAAAAGAATGACCAGGGGGATTCACCTATAAGATTATATCATTTTAGCTATTTCAGCTACCGATATATGTCGATTTAGGTGATTTTTGAAATTTTCGATATCGAAATAGGGACAGACGGGCGGACATGCCTCAATCAAGTCCTCTTTTCAACCTTGGAACTTTCATATATGGGACTCTAAATCTATCTCGATTATTGTATGCCGTTACGTAGTACCATTACATGGCAAAATTAAATTACCCTTGTTCTTGTATTCGTACGTTGAGTAAAATTAAGACTTACCCATTGAATCTTGTCGGACACCCACCGATCCCATATTCGTACCATGTGTCATCGAAAACGGTTGTGTCATACCGGGATAAGAGGAAGCGCCCATTTGAAATAGATCCTGCAAAAATATAATAAAATTGTTCACATTTTTTAATTTAATTATTAGGGATGTTTCAATATAAAATCCTTAAGCTGGTTTTTGAGAATAAGAAACTTTAAATGGCTGCAGAACAGTAAGCCTGATTATGACGCAAAAAAAAAATATTTGCTTATTTTTTAAATTATACACTTTGAAAATGTGCCTATGGGAGAAAACTATAGCATTTACATGAAAAAGTGTATAGACACTTTTAATGGACAATCGCCTCACGAGAAACTGTAGAAAAAAAAACCGTTACCGAAATAAATAGAAAACATAAAAGAATGCACTTCAAATGGCTTCAGAAAAGTATACTCGGCATATTTTTATATTATTTTTTACCATTTTATGTCCACCACACCTTTTTCAGTTTATATTCAGAAAATTACAAATGATATTCAGAAATGTAAAATTGATATTCAGAATTTCCATTTTATATTCAGAAAAGTACAATTCATATTCAGGGCTTCCATTTGATATTCAGCAAAATACAATTAATATTCAGAAAGTTCCATTTGATATTCAGACAATTAAAATTAATATTCAGAAAATTACAATTAATATTCAGAAAGTTACAATTCATATTCAGAAAATCTCTTTGTATTTTGTAATTTTGGATTTCTGATTGTCAATTTTAATTTTCTGAATATCAATTGCAATTTTCTGAATATCAATTGTAATTTTCTGAATATTAATTTTAATTTTCTGAATATGAAATGAAATTTCTGAATATTAATTGGATTTTTCTCAATATCAATTGTAATTTTCTGAATATAAATTGTAACTTTCTGAGTATAAACTGAAAAAAGGTGTAGTGGGAGAGATAAACAAAAAAAAAAATCTTAAATCTAAATTAATAAAATCTTTTTAATGACACCATAGTAATTTTTTCTTGATTCCAGTTATAATTGCGGTAGCAATCAGAGTCTGCAAACACACTGTACGAGTATAACTTTCTTATCATCGATATTACTGAAAACTATAATTCTTGTCGGTTGAATTTTTTCCTTACCTGTGGGTATCGATTTATGGAATTGTGATGCGGATAAGGTTGATAACCACGTGATACGCTGTATCCTTGAATATTTCTCATCATACCATTGCATGAAGGGATCACAGATGGCGCTAATGCTTTTTGCAGTTGTTTTTCTTGTTTTCGATATTTAGCGCGTCGATTTTGAAACCAAACCTGCAAATGTTTCAATGTGATATGTATTAAAAGTTGTATACATAACATAATAACTAATTTGTAAAACAAAACCAGATAAAACAGCTGATCCAACAACCGTAACTTGAGACGCATTTGAGATCACATCCCTTTGTCAAATCTCCAACCTTAAATCTCTACAGCATTTCAAGCTGATCCAACCAACGTTACGGTTGGAGATTTGACAAAGGGATGTAATCTCAAAAGCGTCTCAAGTTGATATCAAACATAAATTTTTTGTCATTCCAGCAACGATGTTGCTGTAAAAATTATGAGCTATTTGTTGTATGGCCCGGTAAGTTCAAAAGGCTGGACATTAGGGTGGCCTAAAAGAAGTAACTTCAAAAATTCACGCCGGGCACCCCTTCATTTTTTTAGAATGGGGCTCAATATACCTCTGTAATTTTTTCCGATTTTTCGATGGATGGGAAAAGGGTGCGCAATGAACCCTAAGTTTCGCGATTTGTATAGTAAGATTCGCAGTTGTACTTCTTGCAAAAAAATTACCAAAATTACGAGTTTTTAAATTTTTTTCATAATGTTGTATGTCCTGTCTTGCCGTTGGAATATTACGTTGAAACTCTCCCAAAATATTTGTTTCGGCGATAGCTAAAAATGTAGGGGTGCCTAGATCTGTAAACCTTATTTGATTTTTCGCCTATATAATATGGGCCACCCTACTAGACACCCCTGAACTAGCCTATAATTCTTATGAATGCTTTTCATAAATTTCTATGAAACTAAGAGTTGATACCACTGAATAAATTTTACAATTTATTAATATCGATCATAAAATTATTATGAATTTGTACGTTGGCACCTTTATTGAAATCAATGTCCAAATTCATTGATTTTATGAACGTTTTTCCTCATGCGCATTGAGCTGAAGTTTCAAAAACATTTTAGTTTATGGTTCTAGCCTTAGCGGTTGCTGAAAAGGTTGTTTGTTGGGCATCTTTTTCCAAAATACCACAATGTGCGCCGTCGCGATATTTACAAAATCTACATTTAATGTCAAATTTAGCTCATATTCAAAGAAAAGCGTTTTTGGAAAAATGTTGATGTTACCTTTTTCGACATGACGGCCCCCAATTAAAATTGGTACAACTCGTTATTACTCTCAAACGTCAAATCCATGGCGCTAATCAGATGTTCCAACCACCCTTTGGAAATCAATGGAAACGCGTCAGCGTTATGCTATGGCAAGTATACTCGATGAGATTGATTTCCAGGGAGTGTAATGGGGTGTGGTTGCTGTGTGACCTTGCCCAATCCCGACTCTTGCGTCCTCGTTCGTACACTCTGGGCAACGTGAGATATCTAGGCTTGCGGCAGAAAGAGAGGGAGCCCACTCGGCCATACTTGGTTTAAGGGCTCACCGAGGTCTTTTCGCAGCGTCTGTTCACCATGAGGTGCGGCTGTAAGCGGGCGTCTGTCTTGTAGCAAGCGGCTCGCTATAGAAATGTGTAAATCATGTCCAAAAACTCCGAAACGGGTCAAAAACCAACTCCAATGAAAACAAACAAAAAGCCTCGGATGAGAACCCTCTTTAACGACCCGGCAAAACGTACTAGGAATAGAGATTTGGATATTAGGGCATGTACCTGGAATGTCCGGACCCTTTCAAGGGATGGTACCGCTGCACGACTGGTTAATGTCCTCGTAAACGCAAAGGCTGACATCACCGCCCTGCGGGAAATGCGATGGACGGGACAAGGTAAGACAACCATCGGACCTTGTGATGTATACTATAGTGGCCAGACAAGCGGCAAAGCGCGTGGTGTAGGATTGGTGGTGGGAAAGAGACTTCGCCGCAAAGTGCTAGCGTTCACTCCTGTGGACGAACGGCTCGCTGCGATCCGCAGCAAGGCGATATTTTTCAACATGACATTTATATGCGCCTATGCGCCGACTGAGGAGACGGACGACCCAGAGAAGGACTCCTTCTACGATAAACTTGAACAGACTTATGATCGCTGCCCCCAACATGATATCAAAATCGTGATCGGCGACTTTTATGCCAAGGTGGGCAAGGAAGGAGTCTTTGGTCCTACAGTTGGAAAATTTAGTCTCCACGATATAACATCACCCAACGGAACTTGGTTGATTGACTTCGCCTCTACTCGCAATATGGTCATCAGATTGATCATCTCATGATCGACGGCAGACATAGCTCCACCGTTTTGGACGTGCGTACCCTGCGTGGTCCCAATATCGACTCGGACCATTATCTTGTCGCAGCCAAGATACGCACACGAAAGTTTGACGTCGAGAAGCTGCGCATGACACAGACAGCTGATAATTTCTCCACTCGACTCTCACACCTGCTATCAGAGGGCAATCCTCGACCTAACGATGTAACCGAGCAATGGAAGCATATCTCTCACTCATTGCGTACCGCCGATGAGGCCACTATAGGGTTCCACGAGCCCGCAAGAACAACTGGTACGATGAAGAATGCAAAGCTGCTTCGAAAAAGAAGGACGCTGCCTGCAAGGAGACGTTGCGAACGGGCGCAACCCGCAGTGTATGGCAACGCTATCGTGAGGCAAAAAAGGAAGAGAGACGCCTTTTCAGAAAAAAGAAAAGTGAAGCCGAAAGGCGTGAGTGTGAGGAGCTTGAGATGCTGGCTGACAGGAATGATGCCCGAAAATTCTATGAAAAGAACCGGCGGATGACGGAAGGTTTTAAGACCGGGGCAAGTTCCTGTAAGGTCAATAATGGCGACCTGGTAACCGACGTACAGAGTGTACTTAAATTATAGAGGGAGCACTTCTCCTCACTGCTAAATTGCGAGGGAGGCGTCCAACCCGATACCCCAATCCCTGACGATGGAAAAGTCGTCCCACCACCTGACTATAATGAAGTGAGGATAGCTATATCCAGGCTCAAGAACAACAAATCGCCTGGAAAAGACGGACTACCCGCTGAGCTGTTCAAACACGGAGGCGAAGAGCTGTTAAAAAGCATGCAAAGCTCTTATGCAGAATATGGTCAGATGAGTGCATGCCTCCGGATTGGAATTTAAGTGTGCTCTGCCCAATCCACAAGAAAGGCGAAGGCGCCAACTACCGCGGAATCAGTCTTCTTAATATCGAATATAAGGTTCTTTCTAGCGTATTGTGTGAACGACTGAAGCCCATCGTAGACGAACTGATTGGACCTTATCAGTGTGGCTTTAGACCTGGTAAGTCTACCATCGACCAGATTTTCACGATACGCCAAATCCTGGAGAAGGCCCATGATAAAAGAATCGACACACACCATCTCTTTGTCGATTTTAAAGCCGCTTTTGACAGCGTAAAAAGAAGTTGCCTGTATGCCGCCATGTCCGAATTTAACTTCCCTGCAAAGCTTATACGGCTTTGCCAAATGACCTTGAGCAATCAGAATCTCTGAGCCATTTGAAACCAAACGAGGCTTCGGACAGGGCGACTCCCTTTCGTGCGATTTCTTTAACCACCTGATGGAGAAGATAATTCGAGAAGCAGAGCTAAACCGCGACGGTACAATCTATTACAAGAGCGTGCAGTTGCTGGCGTATGCCGATGATATTGATATCATTGGCCTTAACAACCGCGCCGTAAGCGCTGCCTTCTCTGGACTGGATAAGGAAGCGAAAAAAGTGGATATTGCGGTCAACGAGGACAAGACGAAGTATTTGCTGTCATCGAAGAAAGAATCGGTGCACCTGCGCCTTGGCAGCCATGTCACTGTTGATAGTTACAAATTTGAAACTGTGAAGGACTTCGTCTATTTGGGAACCAGTATTATCACCGAAAATAATATCAGTCTAGAAATCCAACGGAGAATCACTCTTGCCAGCAAGTGCTACTTTGGACTGAGTAGGCAATTGAGAAGTAAAGTCCTCTCTCGAAGAACAAAGATCACGCTTATAAGTCTCTCATAATACCTGTCCTGATGTATTTATGGACAATGTCAAGAGAAGATGCGATGGCCCTTGGAGTATTTGAGAGAAAAGTTCTCCGGAAGATTTATGGTCCTTCCCGTGATGTCAACGGCGAGTATCGAAGGAAATTTAACGATGAGCTGTACGAGCTTTACGCAAATCTGACCATATTCCAGCGAATTAAAGCCCAAAGGCTCCGCTGGCTGGGTCATGTTATGCGAATGGACAAAGAAGCTCCAGCACAGAAGGTTTTCCTATCGTCACCTGCATTCGGCAGCAGAGGAAGGGGAGGCCTCGACTGAGATGGAAACAACAGGTGGAGCATGACTTGAACTCCCTTGGGGTTTCCAATTGGCGTCAGTTATCGTTAAAAAGGAATGACTGGCGTGCTTTGATAAGCAACGGCCAAAATCGCTTAGGCGGGCAAGCGCCAATAAATGATGATGATGATTGATTTCCATAAGTTGGGTTGGAACAGCTAATTAGCGTTATGGGTATGGCGTTAGCGATAAGGAAGATTAACGGAGCCTTAAGGCTGACCGCCAAGGTGTAGCAGTAGTATGTTTGGCCTATTCCGCCAAGTAGTCGGGTATCGATACCCGGCAAAAGCAACATCAAAAATTATTTACAACAAGTAAGGAAAGATGTCTTCGGCTGTGCCGAAGGCTATATACCTTTCATGAATAAGCGTCACGATTTTCACTGTTCGATCCCCAGTACAGCCTGTGTGAATTTAACTTTAGCTCATACCGAAATTGTCGGAACTATCGATTATATGGGGGCGATGTGTTTTGTTGGTCCAATCTCATTGATTTTTAACATCGACATTCCACTTTCTAACAGAGCAATAGTTACGAAATTTCACGACCCTACATATATAATTATAAGAGTTACAGCCCAAAATCCGTTTATCGGAACAATCGATTGTATGGGAGCTATATGAAATATTTATCCCATCTCAATGATTTTCAACATCGATATTTCACATATGAAAACATCAATACCTACAAATTTTAACGTTACTAGCTCTTTAATTACAGAAGTTATAGCCCGAAATCCATTTATCGGAACAATCGATTGTATGGGAGCTATGAGTAGTTTTGGTCCGATCTTGCTGGTTTTCATATAAAATAACGCCTCCATACCAAATTTCATCGAGATATCTCTAAAATTGAGGGACTAGTTTGCGTACAAACAGACGGACGGACAGACGGACATGGCTAAATCGAATCATCTCATCGTCCTGATCATAACGGTATACTTATTAGTGGGTCTATCTCTTCTTCTTCTCATACTTACAAACATCGGACCAAAGTTATAATACCATTTCATGTTCATGAAAGGTATAAAAATGATGACGGGGTCGCCACTCGGCAGTAGTTTGGCAAATTCTCCCGTTGTATTTCTGCCATGAGAAGTTCTCAGCAAAAACTTATTTACTTTGCAGGTGACGTTCGGAGTCGGCAAATCAGCGCCAACTTATAGGAAAAAAAATTACAAGCAACACACCACGAGTTGGAAGAGAAACTAGGAAAATCTCGTTAGAGGTTATGATAATCTGTTGGTATATCGCCGCCAGGTGGTGGTTTAAACCACCCCTGAGATATAAAACTGTATATTTGAAAAATAGTTCTCATGACATGTTTGCAAAAATTTCGATTGCATGAAAATCGAAAAACGTCAATTCCATAACAGGGGCCTAAGCTTTTGGGCCGTTTGCATAAGAGGGGTGTCACACGTTACATCCATATTGACGCGATCCATGGCTGTTACATCCATACACCTAAGATACAGGGTCATAACTGTGCAAAGGCACGAAAACCCGGTTTTGACTCCTAAATCAAGATTTTGAGGGTGTTCGGAAAATTATCTCATTGAGCTCTACCAGAAAAATGCTATCTCGTCCCAGGTATTTTTTTTGTGTTCCGCAGTGCAATAGATTCAATGACAAATAAAAAAAGGAGGCTGGCCTTAGTTATGGGACAATCCATATGAAAACGTCTAATTCAAAAAGCTGGCTAGTCTCGGATTTCGCTCAAACTTTGAGGGACACTTCTTAGGATCCTAAAGGAACATATTGACATATATTTATTTTTTATAACCACTGGTTTCGGACTGGTCAAGTTTCAAAGTTTGAAAAACGTGATTTTTAGGCCTACCCTATTTTAGCTGTAAAAATTTTTCCTTTAGAGATATATTTACATTCGATATAGCGTTTTAAAGGGAAAAGATAGTAGGTTGTTTAAATAAAAATATTAAATCACATAGCGAGTACCTGGTAGTAAAAACCCGGTACTGAAAATACGTATTTTTTATCGATTTTCGTCAACTTTAGCCGGCTCTGGCGTCTTTACTGTTTTAAGTAGCCACTCAATATTTGTCAGAAATGAATGGTACATATCCTAGAAGAAATTAACCCATCCTTCGGCCAAAAAACCCACTCCTTATAGATAAATTATTATCTCGAAATTTGTCAATTTTCAAAAATCATGGTTTTCAGGCTCGAAAACGGACATGTTTATCAAGAGATAAATATACGAATGGACTCTAGTCCTGACCTTTGGTTTCAAATACCTCAACATTTCGTTTTGTTATTTTCATACTAAGGGTCTTTTGTGAGGGATCTCCTAAACCATTAAAAATTTTTTTTCAAAGTAAATTTTCGTAAAATTTTTGAGATTTTTTTCAAACAACTTTTACATAGTCCGAAAGCTGAAGCGTACATCTTTCCAACAAAAAACACCGCGTGCAATTATCATAACTCTTGAACAAGGTACAGAAATTTGAAAATAACTTAAAAAACTTAAAAAATAAATTTTGTACTATTTCAAGGAAGAACTTCATATAAGCCGCAATTAATTTTTAAATATATGTAAATAGTTTAGTAGTTACGATAATTGCACGCGGTTTTTTTTTTGGAAAGTTGGAAGCTTCAGCTTTCGGACTATGTAAAGTTTGTTTGAACAAAGTATCAAAAATTATACGAAAATTTACTTTTAAAAAAATTTTTTTTTTTTGGTTTAGGAGATCCCTTATAAAATATCCTTAGTATGAAAATAACAAAACGAAATGTTGAGGTATTTGAAGCCAAAGGTCAGGACTAGAGTTCATGAGAAATTCGTATTTTCATCTCTTGATAAATATGTCCGTTTTCCAGCCTGAAAACCATGATTGACACATTTCGAGATAATAATTTATCTATAAGGAGTGCGGGTTTTTGGCCGATGATGGGTTAATTTCTTCTGGGATATGTACCCTTAATTTCTGACAAATATTGAGTGGCTACTTAAAACAGTAAAGACGCCAGAGCCGTCAAAATTTGACGAAAATCGATAAAAAAATACGTATTTTCAGTACCGGGTTTTTAATACCAGGTATTCGCTATATGATTTAATATTTATATTTAAAAAAACTTCCCTTTAAAACGCTATATCGAATGTAAAGATATCTCTAATGGAAATATTTTTACAGCTAAAATAGGGTAGGCCTAAAAACGACGTTTTCCAAA
Organism: Campiglossa producta; assembly: GCA_964058755.1. Classification (NCBI taxonomy): domain Eukaryota; kingdom Metazoa; phylum Arthropoda; class Insecta; order Diptera; family Tephritidae; genus Campiglossa; species Campiglossa producta. The sequence continues at coordinate 62,273,696 of CAXKVI010000005.1, read as the reverse complement.
CATTGAAACTTGACCAGTCCGAAACCAGTGGTTATAAAAAATAAATGTGTGTCAATATGTTCCTTTAGGACCGTAAAGACGTGTCCCTCAAAATTTGAGCGAAATCCGAGACTAGTCAGCAACGATTTTTGCTAATATTAGACGTTTTCATATGGATTGACTCTTATATAAGTCAATATAAAGTAACATTTATTGGCAGGTATCAATGTATGTATGTTTATTAGACTGGGCCAAAAATTCCAAATTTCGTTTTTTTTTTTCAATGTTTCGCAAATTTTCAAACCAAAATTGGGAATTCTGAGAAAATTTCAGTCTACGCAGCTTTTGTAGGAAATTCAATTTCGTTTTTATAGCAAATTGAAGGTTAAGTCTGTAAAATCTAAACTAGCGATGATAGACCTCTAGACTTTAATTTAAAAATCTGAAAAAATTACAGTAATTTTTTTTTTCACCTTTCTTAAAAAGAAAATCAATATAATTTTTGAAAAAGATGATAAAAATTTTTTTAAAGAAAACCTTTATATGAATGCTGTGAAAAAGCAGCAGCAAATTTCTCGTTAAACAAAGACATGGTGTCGGTGTCTTTGGTTTTGAAATTTTAGTCATACCAATTGAAAAAAAATTTTTGAAATTTGAAAATATAAAGGTAGAGTGCACGTTCGCAAATTAATTAATGAGTTGCGCACGCAATCGACGATAGTCCTCAACGAAATTATTGTGCCTGCAACAACCAGCTAAATTTTAAGTCCCTAGGTTGCCAGAAAATTAGTTAAAGACGATAGTCGATTTCCGAACTTCCTTTTCGGCTCTAAGACTACGTTCACGCTGGGCCATAAAGTCAAGTTTATGGGACAGTTTTTGAGTTAATTCATATTGTTGTTGTCAATAAACTCGAGTTTGTTTGCTGAACGTAATATAAGAAATTGTTTTCCTTAGTTTGCAAACATGCACTCCACCTTTATATTTTCAAATTTCAAAAATTTATTACAATTGGTATGACTAAAATTTCAAAGCCAAAGACACCGACACCATGTCTTAGGTAGGTAGGTTCAAGTGGACTGACACTCCTAAACCGACACCGTTACTCCTCCTCGAACCACTTAGATGACTTTATGAAGCCCATCAAGTCCTTTATGTCCAGTTCCGCGATCTGGCTTAGACTATCTAGGAACGGAACTCCCAAAAAGCGCGTTCTCGCGCCGCTTAAAGCCGGACAGTTGCAGATGAGGTGCTCCAACGTTTCCTCCTATCAATATGCAGATTTCCCTCCTAGTTAGGGCATAAATGCGTCTAGACCTTTTAAGATCCCATTTTGGCCAGGTTTGTTTCGATATCAGACACCCTGGGGATTGCAGCCATCTTTCGTTGGCTTGACGGAGTGTGTGCTCCTTCAGCATTAGTTTGCATGTGGCAAACGGCATACCTAAGCGCTCTTTATCCCGAAGAACCTGCTTGGTCGTGCCCTGCCTTGCAAGCTCGTCTGCCTTACAGTTTCCCTCAATGTCCCTATGTCCCGGGACCCATATGAGGTTTACGCGGTTCTGTTGGGCCATCTCCTGAAGATATCGACGACAGCTGAGAGTCAGTTCAGAGTTGAACGTGTATGAGCCAAGGGATTTGATTGCCGCTTGGCTATCGCTGAAAATAGTGATATCTTCTCCGATAACACGTTTGCTTAACCAGGCCGCGGCGTCCCGGATTGCCGAGACTTCCGCCTGGAAGACGCTACAATGATCAGGTAGTCTGAAGGAGAGCTCAAGGTCCAAATCCCTTGAATAAACCCCTCCTCCAACTCTGCCGTCCAACTTCGAGCCGTCGGTGTATATGGAAGTGCCACCATTTGTTTCGGGACACCAATCCGTCCTCTCCCAGTCTTCTCTGCTGGGAATGTTTATTTTGAAACAGCTATCCCCGACTGTAGTGGTCGCACAACGATCTGTGCTTAGAGGGAGAAAGCTGTAAGATTCCAGAATACTGGAGTGTCCAATAGTACCCACACCCCAACTGGAGGTTTCTCTTAGGCGCAGAGCTGATGCCGCCGCTGACCGAAACCCTTCCAGATCAAGTGGCAAAATGCCCAGAATGGCCTGGAGGGCTTCGTTGGGCGTTGTCCTTAGCGCACCGCTTATACAGATCATATTGGATCTATGGACTTTCCGCAACATATTCAGGTATGTTGTCTTGCTCAGTGCCGGCCACCATACGACGACTCCATACAGCATGATTGGGCGAATGATGGCCGTGTAGATCCAACTGCATACTCTAGGGCTGAGCCCCCATTTTTTGCCAATGGCTCTTTTGCATGTGTAAAGAGCGATGCAAGCTTTCTTCTGGCGCTGAAGAACATTCTCCTTCCAATTCAATTTCCTGTCCAGAACTATGCCTAGAAACTTGGCCTTATCCGACAAGCCCAGGCGCGTACCATCTAGTTCTGGTAGGCTTAGTGGCGGTATTTTGTACCGGTTGGTGAAGAGGACAAGTTCCACTTTCCCCGGGTTGATACTAAGTCCGCAGCGAGAGGACCACCTCGAAACCTCTCGCAGTGCTACTTGCATCAGGTCACACAGAGTTTGTGGGAACTTGCCTCTGAATGCAATAGCTAAATCGTCTGCGTATGCCACTATCTTCCCGCCCCTCCCAGCTTGTGTCACGTAGCAACGAGTTGACTGTGAGGTTCCATAAAAGCGGGGAAAGAACACCACCCTGGGGCGTTCCCCTTGTGACATAGCGTGATAACTCGACCGTACCAAGTGAAGAAGCTCTTTTCCTTCCTCTTAGAAGTTGGTCAATTAAACCAGTTAGAGGTCTATCTACGCCCAGATTAGTTAGAGCGGAGTTGATCGCCTCCGGGCTTATATTGTTGAAAGCCCCCTCAATGTCTAAGAAGGCCACGAGACAGTAGTCCTTTTCACACAGCGATTTCTCAATGACAGATACTAGGCTGTGCAGAGCAGTTTCTGTTGATTTACTCTTGGTGTATGCATGCTGATAGCTAGAGATAAGGTTGCTATCAATAGTCGTTGAAAGGTAGTCGCTTAGTATCCTCTCAAAGGTTTTGAGTACAAAGGACGAGAGACTGATCGGTCTGTAATCTTTTGGCTCGTAGTGGGATGCCTTCCCAGCCTTAGGGATAAACACTACCGTGGCGCTTCTCCAGGAGCCCGGAATGTGGTTGAGAGCCAGGCAGGCTGTGAAGAGAAATACCAGCCATTTAGCTGATGTCTCCAACGTGTTTATAAGTTGCGCGGGGATAATCCCGTCCGGCCCGGCAGCCTTATACGGTTGAAAGCTCTTAACTGCCCACCTTACCCTTTCCTCAGTGATGGGTATATTTACTGCCAGGTTTGTTGCAGATGCTAGTGGTGCGTCATGCAGATTCCCCGGAAAATGTGTATTCAAGAGCAGCTCAAGGGTTTCCTCTTCCGTGCTGGTCCAGGATCCGTCAGGTTTTCGCAAATAGCTGATGGCTGTTTGACTTTTCGAGAGGACTCGTCTAAGTCTCGCTTTATCGTCGACCTTTTCGACGCCAGTGCAGAAATTTCTCCACGAGGTCCTCTTCGCCTGTCTCAGAGCTTTTTTGTAGGCCCTTAGTTTAGCTTTATATTCGTGCCAGTGAGGCTCAAAGCCGAGGGTATTGGCCTTGTTAAATTGTTTCCGGCATGATTTGCGGAGCGAGTCCAAATCGTAGGACCACCAATGTGGCCTGTGTTTACCGCGTGGTTTTGGCACTGGACAAGCCTGTCCTAGAGCATTTGAGAGCGCCGATGTAAATGTAGTAACAAGATCCTCCAGCTCCTCTACTGATGAGGGGGCTTGTGAGGGCAGTACTGGCAGGTCTCTGTCTAATATTTCATTGTGTAACTGCCAATTAGTGTTACGTGGATTGCGCTTCATGATAGGTTGTTCTACAATAAAGTCTAGAACCATTTCTATGTAACGGTGGTCGGAGAATGAATGTTCTTCCAGAACCCGCCATTTTCTGACCCACTCATAAGCGCCTCTCGTTAACACCATGTCTTTGTTTAACGAGAAATTCGCCGCTGCTTTTTGACAGCATTCATATAAAGGTTTTCTTTAAACATTTTTTTATCATCTTTTTATTATATATTTTTTAGTATTGCCTACAATCAAGAAGGTTCGAAGAAATTGAATGCCTTATTTTATTTTATCGACCAGAGCGCCACCTTTCGGAAATTCAATTTTTTCAAATTGTATTGTCACCGTGCCCGCAAATACATGCTAAGTTTCAGCTCCCTAGGTTGCCAGTAAGTTAGTTAAAAGTCTATCGCAAAATTTCTGATTGAAAACGAATTTTCCAAATATCTCGATCCGTGCACCACCTACTGGAATTTTTTTGATGAGGGATTGCATTTTCACCGGGTTCTGATAAATGTGTTAAGTTTCAAGTTTATAGCTTACCGGGAAGTTACTCAAAAATCGTTCGCAAGATTTCCCGCGTGTTTCAGAGATTTTCAATTATTTCGACCAGCGCGCCACCTTTCGGAATTTTAATTTTTTCAAATTGTATTGCCACCGTGCCTGCAACTATGTGCTAAATTTCAACTCCCTAGGTTGGCAGTAAGTTAGTTAAAAGTCGATCGCAAGATTTATGATTGAAATCTAATTTTCCAAATATCTCGATCCGTGCGCCACCTACAGGAAATTTTTTGATGAGGGATTGCATTGTCACCGGGTTCTGATAAATGTGTCAAGTTTCAAGTCTATAGCTTACCGGGAAGTTACTCAAAAATCGATCGCAAGATTTCCCGTGTGTTTCAGAGATTTTCAATTATATCCACCAGCGCGCCACCTATCGAAATTTTTATTTTTGAGAATTGTGTTGTGACCTTTCACGCAACTTCGTGCTAAATTTCAAGTTTCTAGGTTGCGGGAAGTTAGTCAAAAGTCGATCGCAAGAATCTCAATTTAAAACGAATTTTCGAAATATCTCGATCCATGCGCCACCTAGTGGACGCTTTTTTCGTTCACATTGCATTGTCACGGAGCTCTGAACTGTGTTACAAGTTTCAAGTCTCTAGGTCAACGGGAAGGTACCTAAAAACACTTTGAAAGATTCCACAAAATCGTATGAAAAAGGTGGTGCAAACAAGAAAGCAACTTAATATAAAGGTTTTAAAAAATACGAAATTTTGAATTTTTGGCCCAGTCTAATTTATATATGTATAATTATCTTTTTTAAATGCTTTCTTTACGCTACTCCTGACTGGCGCTATAAAATAATTTTGTAAATAGTTGTGCTAGGAAAATATTAAAAAGAAAAAAATTAAAAACCACCCCAAACATTTTCTTCTGGCTGCGCCCCTGATCGCCGCCATTAGTTTTTTTTATTATACATACATAAAAAAAAACAAGTAAGGAAAGCTGTCTTCGGCTGTGCCGAAGGCTAAATACCTTTCATGAATAAGCGTCACGATTTTCACTGTTTGATCCCCAGTACAGCCTGTGTGAATTTAACTTAAGCTCATACCGAAATTATCGGAACTATCGATTATATGGGGGCGATGTGTTATATTGGTCCAATCTCATTGATTTTTAACATCGAAATTCCACATTCTAAAATAGCAACAGTTACGAAATTTCACGTTCCTACCTATATAACTACAGGAGTTATCTACCAAAATCCGTTTATCGGAACAATCGATTGTATGGGGGATATGTGAAATATTTATCCCATCTCGATGATTTTCAATATCGATATTTCACATATAAAAATAGCAATACTTACAAAATTTCACGTTCCTAGGTGTTTAATTACAGGAGTTATAGCCCAAAATCCGTTTATCGGAATAATCGATTGTATGGGAGCTATATGAAATATTTATCCTATCTCGATGATTTTCAACATCGATATTTCACATATAAAAATAGCGATGCTTCCAACATTTCACGTCCCTACGTGTTTAATTACAGGAGTTATAGCCCAAAATCCGTTTATCGGAATAATCGGTTGTATGGGAGCTATATGTAATATCGGTCCGATCTTGCTGGTTCCGACAAATGATTCCTATAATGGAAAATGGTGGCCGCATACAAAATTTCAGCGAAATATCTCAAAAACTGAGGGACTAGTTTGCGTTCAAACAGACAGACGGACAGACGGACATGGCTAAATCAACTCATCTCGTCATCCTGATCATTTCGGTATACTTATTGATGGGTCTATCTCTTCTTCTCAAACTTACAAACATCGGACCAAAGTTATAATACCATTTCATGTTCATGAAAGGTATAAAAATATTTTGAACAATTCTCCATGAAACGCATACATATGTATTTCTGCTGAATTAATTTTATTACTCACTTAACTTTTGTCGTTCAATATAAAAAAACATGAATACATACATATGTATGTAGAGCATTTCCAATACTTTGTAGGTCAATGAAACTAAAGATTTCTAAAACCTAAAAATTTAATTTACGTTAATTTAATATTGAATACATCCGTTGAGCACATATTAAAACTGGTATTTATATAATTAAGGTGAATTGTAGATGCAGATGGATGTGTATGTGCGAATGTTTGTGTGTATACATACATATATGCACGTGTACACACATTCGTAAATTGTAACTTTTTATATAAATAAATATTTGTGTCGTTTAGCTTTTAAGATATCTATAGCTTCGAAAAAAAGAGCGAATTAAAACGTAAAGAAAATGTAAGGTAAAGAAAATCTAAAAATGATAGGAAAAGATAATTTTATATATACGTTCCCCATACATACATACATTCATATAAATGGAAGCGAATATTTGTGTTCATTCAATATTATGTATGTATGTATGTATGTGCTCGTCATCAAATGGATCCTTAATTGAGTTACTCCGCCCACCATTCGTTCAGTTACAAACACATTTTCATATCTCTGCAAAAGCGAGTAGAAAAAAAACGGCAAAGCAACCAACCAAACGAACCAACTGAGCTTGCCAGCCTGCCGGCCATCAAACCACCTGCAATCACCTACGCACCCATTGATGATGCACAGGCGCATTGCCATCGTCTCTATCACTACCCCTAACGCCATCAGAACATTCATTCCTCCTAACGATTCAAAGTTAAATCCACCATTCCTGAAATCAAAAAGCAGTCAAGCGAAAACAAATATACCCTCAGTACATAGACGGAGTGGAGTGGCAAATAGAACAGAGTGGCTTCTACTTGCATTTTATGATAACGGTAAAATGGGGAGTGAAAGCAGGAAACTGTAAACGTTGAAATGAATTTTCCATGGTATATTTGGACATAGACATATGTATACCCAGTAGTAAGCCTGTTATGGTTTAGGATAGGCTTGGGTATTTTATGAACCAAATCTTTTAACTGAACTAGTTCGTTGGTTGGTTCAGTGAAGTGAGCTAAACTATTCTGTGGCAACTTTTCAACTAACACTTTCGTATTTTGAATGACGACAACTGCGGTGACAGGTAACAAGGTCAATGGAAATAGTGTCAATTGACTTTATTTCGCATCGCAAATGGAAATAAATTCAATTGACACTATTTCCATTAACCTGTCACCGAAAGATACACCTTTTTCAGGTTATATTCAGAAGGTTACAGTTCATATTCAGAAAATATCTTTGTACTCCGCATTTGAAATTTGGCTTTCTGATTATCAAAAAGAACTTTCTGAATATTAATTGTAATTTTCTGAATATGAAATTTAAATTATACATATTAATAGTAACTTTCTGAATATAAACTGAAAAAGGTGTATCCCTTAAACCAAAATTTGTTCGTCAATCACAAGACGAAAGTGTTAGCTTTTGTCAGACACAAAATGAAAGTGTTGGCTTTCGTCAGACAAAAACTTTTGGTGTCAGCTTCGGTGTCGGATATTAAATGCGGACTTTGCATATATAGCGATTTCAGCACCTATATATAGCCTATATCGGAAAAAATTATCCAAAAAAACAAACTCTAAAAATAGTCACAGAAAATCAAAACTACATATCGTCTCTCGGCGCGTAATACCGCGTATTTGCAAAAGGCAATACGTAACTACTTTTTTAAAAATACGCGGTATTGCATTGTTTATTTCAAAGAAATAAGGTTCCATAAACGTTATCCTATTTATTTTTTTGAGTTTTTGTTGATAAAAACGGCGGAATTTTAACGTAAATGCATTTAGATCGATGAGTCCTAGTCAGGGTAACGAAATCACGATTTGGGAGTTTTTGGTACATACGCCGTATGGCCTTTTGCAAATACGCGGTATTGCGCGCCGAGCGAAGATATACATGTGTGTAGATGAATCCTTTGTCGGAAGCAATAAATTTAGCCTACGGCTTTGCTATATGTACGTATGTATATTCCCTTTCAAAATTATTATTCTGCGGGGAAAGCACACAAAGGCCCTAACCAGTTTGTTAGGCTTTTTAAAAGAAGGCCTGGGTAGTAATGTCTAAATTGACCATGCTTAGCTTTTCCATGGCAATGCCGATTTCAAAATAAATTTGAACACTGGTAATCATAGCTGTCTTATCTTTTCGTAAAACTTTGCCGATGAGAAAAAATAACACTACTCGACAAATTTTGATCAACTTTAGACTCCAAAAATAAAATAGACCTTTCCTAAAGTAAAGTTTTCTCCTGATTCCGAATATGACTTCCATTTTCCTGTGACAGATCTAGTTTCCGAGATATCGGCGAAAATATGAAAATTCCCATTTTTGCAAAACGCTACTTCATATAGGTACGGCAAAAATTTGTATTTTTAATTTTTTCGATTTAAACTGTTGAATTATACATTTTACTAATTCCCACAAACATTTTTTGCCTTCACCTCCCTTAAGTATCTTCAGTAGTTTGGCCACCATGCCAAAAAACGTTCAAAAAATTTTGAAAAAAAAACGAAATTTTTTACAAAATTTCAGATTTAACCACTTTAAAATCGGAAAAATTCTATGGACGAAAAAATGTTAGCCCTCCTATGTTGTAGGTAATTTAATTACGAAAATTTTAAGCATACCAGTACAACAATCGGACGTGCCGTTGAGACTACAGCCCCGTTAACTTGCAAGCGTCTATCTTAAGATTTTAGTATTACTTTGATAAAATTGGCGAGACATTTCATTTGGTCACTCTACCTTAGGGTCTAATAAATTTAAAAAGACATCAATTATTTAACTGTCATTACTGTTTGTTATAAATTTTGTTTTGCAAATTTTAGTGCAAATTTATACATACTATATCGGTAGAAGTGTTTACGAAATGGCTTGTTGCAAAAGAGATTTTAAATGTAAAAATAATCCGGATGATTTTTGCTTTATTTGCGGACATTATATGTTCGGAAACTCAGCTCGGAAAATAACTAATTCTGTCAAAGATGCATACTTTCATTATTTCGGTTTCTGTGTAAAAAATCTCGATAAATCTTGGACACCTAATTTTATTTGCGCCTGCTGTAGATTAACTTTAATGAAATGGGTATCGGGTAAAGGTCATTACATGCAGTTTGGTATTCCAATGATGTGGACTGAACCCTTTAACCACGACCAGTGCTATTTTTGCGTGATAGACCTTAAAGGTAAAACGAGAAAAAAGAGGAAATTAATAAGTTATCCAAATGTGGCATCAGCTAAAAAACCAAAACTACATGAGCATACCTTACCCATACCTAGGCCGCCTATAAGTTTCGAAGCCTCAAGCGAAAGTGACTCCGAAGCTGATAATTCAGACAGTGAAAAAGTAGGAGAGGTCCCACATCGAGTCTCACAAGCCGAACTTAATGACTTGGTCAGAGATTTGAAATTATCGAAATTTGATAGCGAAGTTCTAGGATCTCGATTGCAGCAATGGGGCAGCCTGGGCCCTTCGACAAGTACTACTAAATTTCGAAATAGACACAAGACTTTCTCTTCTTTTTTTACTAAAAGTGAAAATATTTGCTACTGCAATGATTTTCAAGGTTTATTTGAAGCACTAAAATTAGAAAATAAAACTGATGATTGGCGCTTGTTTATAGACAGTTCAAAGCATAGTTTAAAAGCAGCATTACTCCATAAAGGAAATTCGTTACCGTCAATACCAGTGGCACATTCTGAGAATACTAAAGAAACTTATTTAAGTATATCTAATTTACTTGAGCTCATTCAATATAAACAATTTAATTGGAAAATTTGTGCGGACTTAAAGGTAAGCAGTTTCGGTGGTACCATTTAAAATAAATAGTATATGAAATATCGACATCCCAGGTTGTAGCTATAATTCTCGGACTTCAAGGAGGTTTCACTAAATTTTGCTGTTTTTCTGTCTTTGGGACAGCCGTGCTAGAGAAACCCATTATATTCAGGAAAACTGGCCACCAAGAGCTGAGTACGAACCAGGTGCCTTCAATATCGCAAACCCGCCTTTAGTAAATCCCGAACGAGTTGTTTTGCCAGCACTTCACATCAAATTAGGATTAATGAAAAATTTTGTAAAGGCTTTAAATAAGGACGCGCCATCCTTCCAGTACCTAACGAAATTTTTTCCTAAAATAACTCAAGCCAAATTAAAAGAAGGTATATTTGTTGGTCCGCAAATTAGAAGGTTGCTGAAAGACGAAAATTTTGCGAATCATTTATCATCAGTAGAAGCAGCGGCTTGGGACAGCTTTAAGCAAGTCGTTAGTGGATTTCTTGGCAACAATAAAGATCCCAACTATAGAGAGATGGTCAAAGCCTTGTTGAAAAACTACAGAGCTATGAAATGCAACATGTCCCTCAAAATGCATTTTTTGCATTCACATTTGGATAATTTTCCCGCAAACCTAGGTGCTGAAAGTGATGAACAGGGTGAAAGGTTTCACCAAGACCTCATGATTTTTGAAAAACGTTACCAAGGTTTTTGGAATGAAGAAATGATGGGAGATTATTGCTGGACAATAATACGGGAGACAAACCCAGAAAATTATAAAAGGGTAGTTAAAAGTACCCACGTCCCTCACTATTGACGACCACGGTCAAATCGCCCAATTGCATTTTTTTAGATGTAGATATGTATTTATTTAATGTTGTTTTCGTTGTTGTTTTTTGCTGAATTTCTGATTTATACTCATATTACTCAATTGAATACAGTTTAACGTGCAAACAAATGTCTCTAATAAAACGTTATAAAAAAAATAAAAACGTAGTTTGAATAAAAATTTTCTCTATAAAAAATTGTAGGATAGACGCTTGCAAGTTAACGGGGCTATAGTCTCAACGGCACACAGTAAAAAGAAAAGTCTAAATTTAATACCAATTTGGTGTTTATATATAACAACGCCAAAAAGTATTAAATTAATACCATTTTCCGTTTAATTGAGAGAAAGAGTATTATTTTGGTATTATTTTAAGACCATTTGGACTAATTTAATTGCCAAAATTGAGAGAGAGAGAGCGATTTAGTATTATTTTGGTATTATTTTAAAACCATTAGTCCAAATTTAATTTCCAATCTTTTTCAGGGTCTTAAAATAATACTATTTGGTATTAAATTTGAAAAAAGTAGTCTTTCATTTTTTACTGTGCACGTCCGATTGTTGTACTGGTATGCTTAAAATTTTCGTAATTAAATTACCTACAACATAGGAGGGCTAACTTTTTTTCGTCCATAGAATTTTTCCGATTTTAAAGTGGTTAAATCGGAAATTTTGTAAAAAATTTCGTTTTTTTTCAAAATTTTTTGAACGTTTTTTGGCATGGTGGCCAAACTACTGAAGATACTTAAGGGAGGTGAAGGCAAAAAATGTTTGTGGGAATTAGTAAAATGTATAGTTCAACAGTTTAAATCGAAAAAATTAAAAATACAAATTTTTGCCGTACCTATATGAAGTAGTGTTTTGCAAAAATGGGAATTTTCATATTTTCGCCGATATCTCGGAAACTAGATCTGCCACAGGAAAATGGAAGTCATATTCGGAATCAGGAGGAAATTTTACTTTAGGAAAGGCCTATTTTATTCTTGGAGTTTTTTCTTGTCGAGTAGTGTAATCAATACAACGCTCCAAAAATAACTAAGATATGATCGCAGAAGAGTTCCCAAACGGTCCATACCATTACCATACCATTACCATACCATTACCATACCATTACCATACCATTACCATACCATTACCATACCATTACCATACCATTACCATACCATTACCATACCATTACCATACCATTACCATACCATTACCATACCATTACCATACCATTACCATACCATTACCATACCATTACCATACCATTACCATACCATTACCATACCATTACCATACCATTACCATACCATTACCATACCATTACCATACCATTACCATACCATTACCATACCATTACCATACCATTACCATACCATTACCATACCATTACCATACCATTACCATACCATTACCATACCATTACCATACCATTACCATACCATTACCATACCATTACCATACCATTACCATACCATTACCATACCATTACCATACCATTACCATACCATTACCATACCATTACCATACCATTACCATACCATTACCATACCATTACCATACCATTACCATACCATTACCATACCATTACCATACCATTACCATACCATTACCATACCATTACCATACCATTACCATACCATTACCATACCATTACCATACCATTACCATACCATTACCATACCATTACCATACCATTACCATACCATTACCATACCATTACCATACCATTACCATACCATTACCATACCATTACCATACCATTACCATACCATTACCATACCATTACCATACCATTACCATACCATTACCATACCATTACCATACCATTACCATACCATTACCATACCATTACCATACCATTACCATACCATTACCATACCATTACCATACCATTACCATACCATTACCATACCATTACCATACCATTACCATACCATTACCATACCATTACCATACCATTACCATACCATTACCATACCATTACCATACCATTACCATACCATTACCATACCATTACCATACCATTACCATACCATTACCATACCATTACCATACCATTACCATACCATTACCATACCATTACCATACCATTACCATACCATTACCATACCATTACCATACCATTACCATACCATTACCATACCATTACCATACCATTACCATACCATTACCATACCATTACCATACCATTACCATACCATTACCATACCATTACCATACCATTACCATACCATTACCATACCATTACCATACCATTACCATACCATTACCATACCATTACCATACCATTACCATACCATTACCATACCATTACCATACCATTACCATACCATTACCATACCATTACCATACCATTACCATACCATTACCATACCATTACCATACCATTACCATACCATTACCATACCATTACCATACCATTACCATACCATTACCATACCATTACCATACCATTACCATACCATTACCATACCATTACCATACCATTACCATACCATTACCATACCATTACCATACCATTACCATACCATTACCATACCATTACCATACCATTACCATACCATTACCATACCATTACCATACCATTACCATACCATTACCATACCATTACCATACCATTACCATACCATTACCATACCATTACCATACCATTACCAATTGACACTATTTTCTAATTTGTAAATAAATAATTTTACAGTTGAACAGTGCGGACGTATATTTTTTTTCGCTTCGTGGTTTGTGGCTATATCTGCCTTTCTAAATGCTAAATAGTTCCTGCTTATATTGCTATTTGAGACAGTGACTCTTATTTTCTGGATTTTAATTCCAAAAAGTTTGTTTGATTCTATTTATTTAAAATCAATTGGATAACTAAATACTTAAATAATAAATAACATTCATCATGCCGTGTGTGTGTGGACAAAGAGATCGTAGTCAACAAACGGTGATGTGCGCTAAGTGCAATGAACTTTTTCATTTAAACTGTGTTGATATGTCATCGGATGATCTCGAATATTTGCTCGCATCTAACACACATTTCTTTTGTAAAGTTTGTTCGGTTGAGCGTCGCTCTTCCATACGCACTCCGCCTCCAACCCCTCTCCCCGTATCTGCGAATAATTGTCGAAAGCTGAATGACAACAACAGTGACCAACAAAAACCTTTGTTTGATATTGGTAGTGCCTTTGCTGCTCTTCGTAAAGAAAATGAGCAAATTATATCAACAGTGAATTCTCTAAAAGACGACAATAACAAGCTCTTGCAAAAGTGTGATTCTCTTACGGCTGATATTAGCTCCCTTCGTTCGTTGATCGAAGGTAAACAAGTAAACAAAACAATTGACCTAACACCTACTGCTGTTGATGCTGTGAATAAAGCCAATCACATAGTTTTGACGAAAGAAGATAAGAAGAAAGAAGGTTTGAAGAAAAATCGTGTGATTGGTTCGGGTTCAGCAACAAAGCGACCTGTCTCCGCTGCTGCTGCCGATAATACCAACGTCAATGCTGCTGCTGCTAAAACTAGTTCTTCGCTTATTTCTCCTAATTGCGATGCTAGTGCTGCTTCGAATGTTACTGCTCTTCCGTCCAATGGTGCTGCTACGAATGTTAGTGCTGCTACGAATACTACTACTCTACCGTCCAATAGTGCTGGTAACAATGTCAGTGCTGCTACGAATACTACTGGTGTTCGGTCGAATTTGTCGTTTGCCGAATGCGCTTCCGCCCCACCAATTGCTGCTTCTGTCACTGCAGTTGAAACTTCGCTCACTTCTGCTACTGCTACTACAGCTGACACTGATGTAAACAACTCTACGCGTCAAAAGTATAGCCTTGGTAGTTGGGGTGTAGTTCATGGCCGTAATATGACTGCAAAGCTCGAAGCTGTTATAAAAATGAAATGGGTGCATATTTCTTCGTTTAAGCCTACAGTGACTTCTAAAAATGTTATTGACTATGTTTCGAAACATGCCGGTGTTGATCGTAAGCAGATTTCTTGCCGTATTCTTGTCAAGAACGGGGTTCCGCTAGATACTCTCCAGAGCGTAAATTTCAAACTTGACCTCTGCTTTGTTTGATAAAATTATGAATCCCAACGTTTGGCCAGCAGATATTAATGTTCGGCCCTTTCGTTTCTTCCAAAGCCAACCTAGCGATACCCAGCTATCCCTCGAAACCTAAGAATATTATATCTAACGCTCCTAAAAATATAAGTAGTGACACATTATTAAAGATCTATTTCCACAATATGGGCGGCATGCGTACAAAGAAATCTTCGTTTCTGCTTCACGATTGGACTATGATGCTTTCGTTTTTGTTGAAACTTGGCTCAATGCTGACTTTTTCGATGAGGAATACTTTGATCCTGATATTTTCCATACGTTTAGGAAGGACAGGGATGCGGCCAAGACTGGTTTGAGAAGAGGAGGTGGTGTCCTAATAGCTGTTAAGAGAAGCTTAAGCGCTTCCGTATATCAACTGTTGCACGCTGACTCCTTAATTGATCAGTTGTGTGTCGGCATTTTTGGATCATACCGTACTATATTTATCTGTGTGTCATACATTCCTCCAAACAGTAGTGATATCATATCGAAAATATTGTCAACCTATGTGAAACTAATCCGTTTGCTCATTTCTGCATTCTCGGTGACTTTAATCTCTGTGATATTGTTTGGTTAGATTTTCAAAATAATGGGTTTTTAACGCCTACAAATGTTACGCGGTCTTACGAAATTAATTTTATTGATAGTTTTTTAATTTGTAATCTTTTACAAATTAATAGCAAATTTAATGCGCTTTCCAGGTTACTTGATCTTGTGTTTGTTGATGAAAATTTAATAGTTGGTCTCTCCGAGAGTACCCTTCCCTTATGTTCTTCTGACAAACATCATGTTCCGCTTGATATTTATTTGCAAAACTTTGACGCTATCCCTGCTTTATCGCCTCTAAGGAATTCCTCTTTCAACTTTCGGTCTACTAACCTCGGCCAGCTTAATGACATGCTATTTGAATTAAACTGGGAACATATTTTTTCGTCGGATAATGTCGGTGTTTGTTTTGAAACCTTTTTATCAAAGTTGACTGAGTTTTTTTATTGCACTGTTCCTCCTTCTGAGGCCTGATTGCATAAGCTACCGTGGTATAACAAAACCCTTAAGAAGTTAAAAAATAAGCGTAACAAATGCAATAAATTATGCAAGTTAAATCCCTCTAACTCTATCCTCCGAGATAATTATCTACAGAGTGTGAAGCAATTTAATAATCTTGATAAGTTCCTATATAATCGATATCTTCGTAGGCTCGAGAGTGAGCTTAAAGATAACCCTAAGGCTTTCTGGAACTTTATCCGTTCCAAACGTGGCTCTTCCAACATACCGGTTTGCATGAAGTGGAATGACGTCTCTTCCAACTCTCTAGTAGATACGGTAGAACTCTTCGCAGATTTCTTCAAGTCTAATTTTGAACCGGACTTAAGTGCTCAGAGCTGCAACTATGTGCACCCATGCCCCTTCGAGTGCCTTGATTTTGGATCCCTCACTATCACTGTGGAAGACGTTAGCAATGCTATGTACACATTGAAGCCTTCGCTAAAATGTGACAGTGATGGTCTCTGCGCTTTTGTACTGAAGCATTGTAGTCTGTCTCTATCTTTCCCTCTATGTCATATCTTTTTAATTTATCTCTGTCTTCGGGAACATTTATTGGCAGGTGGAAGAAATCATCCGTCACTCCAATCTTCAAGTCGGGGAATAAAAATGATGTCGCTAATTATAGGCCTATCGCTAAGCTTACAACCTGTTCTAAGCTATTTGAAAAAATTATTAAAGAAAAACTGTCCTTTGTGATCAAGAGTATTGTTGAGCCGCACCAGCATGGATTTGTTTCTGGGCGCTCTATTGTTACTAACCTGGCTTATTTCTCTGATTTCTGTATTTCTGCTTTCAAGGATGGGTCGCAAGTGGATACCATTTATACCGATTTCTCGAAGGCTTTTGATAAAGTCTCCCATCAGATCTTATTATTTAAACTTGAGTATATTGGCTTCCATTCTGCCTTTTTAAGCTGGTTGAAATCGTATCTATCGAACAGGACTATGTGTGTTGAAATAGAAGGCTGTCTTTCTCAACCTTTTGTTGCAACATCGGGTGTCCCTCAGGGTAGTATTCTTGGCCCACTTTTGTTCGTTCTTTTTATTAATGATATTGGGTCATGTTTTAAATCCTCTGGCTTTTTACTCTACGCTGATGATCTAAAATTTTTTCGTAGGATTAATTCTCCATCTGATGTTTTCCTTCTGCAGCATGACTTAAATAATCTTGTCGATTGGTGTTTTGCAAACAAGCTCTTCCTAAATGTTAAAAAATGTTTCCATTTGTCTTTCACCAAGTCGTTTCCGGTTTCGTTTTTGACACAAGCTTTTCCTTTGTCAATCATATATCTTATGTGCTTCCGAAGGCTTACTCCAACCTCGCTTTCCTTCGTAGATATGCCAAAGACTTCAGTGACCCCTATACCAGGAAAGCCTTGTACATATCTCTAGTGCGTTCAAAACTAGAATATGCCTCCATTATCTGGAACCCTATCTATACCAGCCGTTCTGCAAGAATTGAAAGGGTTCAACGTAAATTTATACGCTTTGCCCTAAGCTCGCTAAATTTCGATGACCCGCTCCCTTCATATTCCTCCCGCTGTTTGCTTATTAATCTGCAATCCCTTGACTGTAGAAGAAGAGTTCACTTGCTCATGTTTGTCTACGACATCATTGTTGGGTCTTTAGATTGTCCAGGCCTTCTTGAGAAGGTGACATTTAATGTTCCTAACAGGTGCCTTCGCTCGTTCTTACCTTTTTATTTGATTGCTCCCAGAGCTAATTACTACCATTTTAATCCAATCTTTCGTGCCCTTACTGAATATAATAAGCTCTCGAAGAGTCTAACTTTTGACTTTTCCTTGCCACGAGTAACTTTTAAGTCTGCCATTGAACTAAGTTTATGATACATTTGTATATTTATTTTTTAATACTTGTAATATTTTTATACTTTTAAATGTTTAATTTTAACTTTTCTTTGTATATAGTCTGTAAGATGAATAATCATAGACTGAATGAATAAATAAATTTTGTAAAGAGGAGTAAAGTCAACAGCAACTTGGCAATATAGTCATTGACTTTATTTCCTAATTGAAATGGAAATGGCGTCAACATTGCTTACGACATGTCAACTAAACATAACGTGATGTTTAAGTGTGATGATGTGATTTACAAAAGGCGTCGCATCTAATTTTTCACTACGTCGGTATCATGCCATCCCGCGCCCGCGATTCTCCGACGCGAAACCGCTGGGCTGGGCCGACACGTATATGTTATGGACGACATACTTTGAAAGGAAGAAGTTGATCCCAATAATAATTTTGAATTTTTCCTAAGCCCTTCTATAAAAGAGTACTTTAACGACATTTTGGACTTTTTTGATTCACTTTAGACTAAACTAATTTAATTAATTTTAATTCATGCTGCTCTTATTTAAGTAAATTTGTAAGTCATGCCATGAAATATTTTAAAATCATATCATATCTAAAAATAAAAATTTGGAATTAAAAACGCGCGAATTTTTGCCTGCGGCGCTTTTTAAAATAAATTTCAAAGTCAAGCCATTAAATATTTTAAAATCATACTAAAAATATAAAAATTTTGAATCAAAAATCGTGCTGTTTTTTAATTGCAATAGCTGACCCGCCAGACGTTGTCCTGCCAAAAATTTATTTCCCTGCATGTTTCTCTAACCCGATCCCTATATCTATTTTAATCCATATCCCTATCTCCTCCGTATAAGAGGAACCACGCCCCCTTTTTCGTTATCACCAGTTTTTTTTTGCTGGTGGTAGGGCTCGATCTCATACAGCCTCTCACCAAATCTCAGTGGTCTAACATAAATAATTCTAGAGATACGGACAACGAAAAATTCCATTTGTATGGGAGGAGCCACGCCCCCTTTGTCGTTATCCCAATTTTTATGAAGGTGGTAGGGCTCGATCTCATACAGCCTCTAACCAAATTTGAGTGGTCTAACATAAATAATTCCATTGATACGGACAATGAAAAATTCCAGTTGGAGGTGCCACGTCCTCTTTTTCGTTGTCCCCAATTTTTTTGGAGGTGGTATGGATCGATCCAGGAAATAACGTCAATAAACATATTGACAAAGAGAAGTTAAGTCAACTGACCTTATTTCCATTTCGAATTGACACTATTTCTATTGACCTTGTTACCTGTCGCCGTTCTTGTCAAGGAGTAATGACACAGTCTTGTAGTATAGAAGCATTGACGTTTTACTTTTCTTTTGACCTGCATACTAAGCTTAAAGCCTGTCGAAATTTGCTGCCTCTCATTGGTGCTTCCTGTTTCGCAATTTACGAGCCATCTTCATTTTAACAATCATCAAAATGTATAACAACAAAGCTACCCCATTTTCCACCAACTTTCGTCTCATTCAGAGCTCAGCCGACTTGTGTACTTTACAAAATTCCATAAAAAATGAATAGCTAAATAAATGAAGAAAAATATCAAAAAAAGTCGAAGGAAGAAATAATAATAACGTCTCCCATTTTGTTTCAGCTTTCATCTTAAGACATTTCAACGTCCTCGCCATTTAGATTAACATTTCCATCAACGTTGTCTTCGTCCTTGTTGGCATCATCTTCAGTATAGTATGTGTGCATTAGGGATGTAGCGAACATTTTTTTTCGGATCCCAAGGTATTGTAGGTAGTGTGCTGACCTACAAAAGCGAAGGACTCTTATAAAAGGAATTGTTGAAAACTGGAACTATCCGTTTTTATGAACGTAACGTTCATAGAGAAAAAACGAAAAACTTTATTAAAACAGTATACAATTTTTGTTAAAACGTATTCTAAAATACTTGTTATCCTGAAATGTCTAAAATTCCACATTCGCCACATCCCTTGTGTACGTTTGTACATTTTTATATATCGCTAAGAGCGAAGTCGTCAACTTGAACTGCAGCCATAAGTTCCTTTACACCCGCCCATTCACCATTCCATGGCGGGTCTTTCGGTATTTTCTGTTGCTTATTTTTCTTTACATAGCCTTTACATTTGCCATTGCCTTCAGATTATTTTCAATTTAAATTTAATTTTTTCTTCTCGTATTTACCTATTCCTCTTTTTCGTACTCTCTACTCTGTTGGTCCTTTTTTATAAAGTTTCGAAGTAAAATTACCGCGAAGAAAGAAGAAAAATATTAGAGACTGGAGTGAAATGGTGAACGAAGTTAAAGATGGGAGTTTTATTAAAGCATTAATTTCATTTGCAGTAAAAGCTGGTTTCTCTTTTTATTATAGGAGTTTTTTATGCAAAAATTAAATAGGAGTTTAGTAGTAATTTCATATATTTGAACGTACTGAGTAAAAATTGACGATCTATCTCCGACTGAAGTTTTAAGAGATTATTTTTTTTTTTCTTCTTATAAATCAAAAAGAGCCACAACTCAAAGCCGGAGTAAATTTAAGTTAAACGCTTTAAAAGCATACCTTAATATAATTTTGCAATATCCTGGATATCTGTCTATTATTTTGTCCCTCCATCTACCTCTTTCTTTCCTCATTCCATATCATACCCTAAACACTGTTAAGGTCTACACTCCTAGACATTTCTGTGCAATTTCGCTACTTTAAAGCTAGTTTACTTTTTTCCTACCTTTACACTGAGAGAAATGCATTGAATGTTGTGACAATATCCCTATTGATAGCGCCGAGTTTGATGCAATATTCATTCAGAATGAGCGAGTTATCAAATATTATTTTCTCCCAATAAAAAGTAAAATGACATGTCAACCATTTCGATATGATGTACTATTTTTTATATTTATGGATAGAATACTAATATGTTTGAACGGCATGTCAATATCTATGGTCGTGATATGAATTTCTATTGTCGGTATATCCATATCCACATTTACTACATAGTAATATTGGTAGAGACAGCGTATTAATATATATGGACGAAATGTAAATTTTTCTGGGACGAATAATCATAATAGTTCAACAATTTTTACTATGGATTTTCTAACAATATTACAACTTGTTGGAGCGGTTTTTTTAAATTCAAAATTTTTTGAATTTCTCATGATTGAAAATTTTTCTAAAAATTGTATAATATGCCGTAGCCGAATGGTAGAATACTGGGCTAACGTGCCAGAGGAGCATGGTTCGAGTCTCACTGAAACCAGATGTCAAATTATATCAAATTTTGTTTTTTTAAACTATTTAGAATTTATCAATAGTTTATATGGATACCATTTCAATAGTGATTTATCAAAAAAACATTGATGAAACATCCATATTCATTGATGGGACAGAAGTATCAATTTTTATTTAATGTGATATCAATAATTATGGATGTTCGATCCATAGATTTCCCTCCGTGTAGGGATGCGAAATTACACATTGAGAAATTCAACAGATAAACTGTTTAACTTTCAACATTAAAAGTGTAAAATAAAAAAAATAAAATAAATTCTTATATTGAGCTACACCGAGAATCGAACGCAAGTCCCTTGAACGCTCAACTCAGATATCTGCCATTATCGTATACCTATGCTGGCTAGCGTCTAATTACAGCTGTGTTCTCAATGCACTGCTTTTTTGCGTGTGGTAAAATTACATTCCTGAAGTTGTAATTTTTCGAATGAGCTATCAAATTACATTTTGTGTATGTAATTTTAAATAAAAATTTTAGTAAAATAGCAAAATATGGCTACTTTTACGTTGGAGTGTCCCTCGTGAAGGGGGGATACCTTGCCGCGGTACGAGGGCTTAAGTCGATAGCCACAGGGCTCCGTAGCTCCGTACGGCACTTCATCACGAGAGCAGCCTAGCCTCTCTGGCGCGACGACAAAGATCTTCCCCCTCCCAATCCAGGGTGTTATGCGAAACCGTGCCCATTAGACGTTTGCAGCCGGGAGGCAAATCGTGGCTGTATTTGAACGGAGCATCTCTGATACCGGGTCGCCTCAGAGAGTAAGCATGACCTTACCGCGGTACGGGGCTCTGCAGCTAGCGAAAGCTGTGATACCTGATTTCCAAAATACTTACATGCCAAAGAGGTTAAAAGTTAACCCTTTCAAGCGCCAGAGATCAGACCTGGAGTTAAATCCCCCTCCCAAGCGGCATCAGAATACCTCTGGAGCGGGCAAACTAAGCTTTGCTGAGGTAACCAAGGACAGGATCCATATAGGCGTCCTTGACCGAGGCAATGACCGTCTGGGGGAAGGACATTCCAGCTCGTCCAAGGGCAAGGGCATGGCTTCCGGCCATCCCTGACGAGTGTCAATCTGGTCGGGGATGCGGGCCCGACAGACAGGTGGTGTTCACCATGAATAAAGAGTCAATTGAGCCCCTTAAAATGTGCAATGGCCTAGTACACTACAGCGTAGGCCAGATCGTTATCCATGTATATCGTGGTGATGCTCAGCGCGCTGCCTTCTCGGCTGCTCTGGGGGAACCGGAAGACGAAATACCAGAAGAGGAAGCGGAGGATTCCGATGCGGAAAGCATGTTATCCGCCACGTCCCTTGGCGATAGTGCTGTGATCAACTCGGAGATGGAGGACAGCCTACAGGACGAGGAAGTCCTCGACGTCACGGTGGTAGCAGCCAACGCTGAGCGATTAACATTTAACGCTACATACAGCAACGCCATATGTTGTTGTTGTTGTCAACAATGCATTGCCCTGTCTAGAGTGTATGATCATTCCGAAGATCTTCATCAAGCTCTTCTAAGGGGAGTCCTAGGAAACGTGCAGTTTCAACAGGGTTTGTCCAGAGGGACAGAGGGGTTAGAAGAGTAGGTTCAGATGAACAATTGAAGAGATGTAGAGTATCATAGGGGGTCCTACCACATGCAGGGCATGTATTTAAGATTGTATCATTAAGTCTGGATAAGTAGGAGTTTAACCTTACACTATATCCAGACCTAAGCTGTGCCACGGTCACTCTTGTCTCCCTTGGTAAGGTGCGTTCTTCTTCAGCAATATCCGTTGGAGGACTGTTCAGAACGGGATTCACAGGTAGAGATCCAACAAAAGTGTCTACCGACTCGGTGTGGATGTCGGATGTAACCCTGTTTTGTTTAGCAACGCCATATCGGGCAGTTAACCGGAACAACTCGTCGTTGATAGGCAACCTCCGGGATGGGGCAAAACTCGACGATATAGGGACGGCAGGGAAGTCTGTGCGCTCTCATGTTGGTGGTGCTTCAGATTAATCTGCACAAATCTAAAGTGGCCTCGGCTGCTTTAAGTAGTCGTCTTTCTAAAGGCGACGTGGATGTGGTCCTCATCCAAGAACCCTGGGTCAATAGCTCGAGAATCTGCGGTGACGTCGGTCTATATGCCCTACGACGCCGAAGAACCTCCACCACAAACGGAGGTGAAAGACCTGGTGTCAAATTTCTGCACGGGTAATCTTATTATTAGAGCGGACGCTAATGCTCACCATGTCCAATGGGGGAGCTCCAATATCAATGCCAGGGGCGAGTCTCTGTTTGATTACCTCTTAACAACTAACCTGGTAATTTGCAATTGGGTAATGAGCCTACTTTTATCACTAAGACCCGCAGGGAGGTCATAGACCTCACTATCTGTAGTGAAGGCGCTTATGAGTGGGTCAGAAAATGGCGGGTTCTTGAAGAAGATTCATTCTCCGACCACCGTTACATTGAAATGGTTCTAGACTTTATTGTAGAACAACCAATCATGAAGCGCAATCCACGTAACACTAATTGGCAGTTGCACAATGAAATATTAGACAGAGACCTACCACTACTGCCCCCTCATCAGTAGAGGAGCTGGAGGATCTTGTTACTACATTTACATCGGCGCTCTCAAATGCTGTAGGATAGGCTTGTCCAGTGCCAAAACCATGCGGTAAACACAGGCCACATTGGTGGTCCTACGATTTGGACTCGCTCCGCAAATCATGCCTGAAACAATTTAACAAGGCCAAGAGCCTCGGCTCGGAGCCTCATTGGCACGAATATAAAGCTAAACTAAGGGCCTACAAAAAGGCTCTGAGACAGGCGAAGAGAACCTCGTGGAGAAATTTCTGCACTGGCGTCGAAAAGGTCGACGACACAGCGAGACTTGGACGAGTCCTCGCGAAAAGTCAAACAGCCATCAGCTATTTGCGAAAACCTGAGGGATCCTGGACCAGCACGGAAGAGGAAACCCTTGAGCTGCTCTTGAATACACATTTTCCGGGGAATCTGCATGACGCACCACTAGCACCTGCAACAAACCTGGCAGTAAATATACCCATCACTGAGGAAAGGGTAAGGTGGGCAGTTAAGAGCTTTGAACCGTATAAGGCTGCCGGGCCGGACGGGATCCTTGTGTTGGTGGTATCACAACGGGCCTTTCAAAACTGGCCTAAGTGTGCCTCTGCGGCAGCCACTTGAACCTAACCTAACCTAACGTTGGAGTGTTGTAAATTTGTTAAAAATTCAAATGTCGTTTTTCACAAAGTAATTTTTTTTCAATTCCATAAAAAATACCTTGTACTTGAGCCTCAAAACGATACTTTTCGTATTTTTTTTTTAGGAATTGAAATGTAATCATTTATTTTTCTTTTCAGAAAAGGAGTTGATTACTTTTCCCAATTACATGTAATGATGAATTGGGAGTAATTTAATTCCTAAAGTAATGATAACTACCCAGCTCTGCTAATGAATGGATCCGGTACCCTGGTAGGCTAATCTCAAATTTGACCAAACTGTCCCTTACGTTGTTAAAAAGAGTGACCAGCGATTGATCCCTTTCACTCGGCGAATCTACTTTCTTATCGTGTCGGTATAACAGGCGCAATGAGAACGTGCCCTGCTGATGCTTTAAGTGCCCTTGTGGGAATACCTCCTTTCCCTATTCTGATAGAGAAGGAGGCCTCACTTGCTGCATTAAGACTTCAAAACATTTCTGATCTAAAAATCGGAAATATGAAGATAGTCAAGAATTTCATAAATAGTCCTATATTGCAAGTAAGTGATGCAATAACTCCTACGTTCAGGATCATGCGAAACTTTGAAGTTTCGATCGTAGATCGAGTGTTCTGGGTCACAGGGAATCCTTATGCTGAAATTAATGCGAAGATTTGATATACGGATGGATCGAAGCTGGAAGATGGTAAAACGGGAGCTGGTATCTATGGACCAAATTCAAAAAAATCGGTACCGATGGGTAACTACCCCACTATCTTTCAAGCGGAAATCCATGCAATAGAATTATGTGGCAGCATTCCGAAGAAGACTATCCTCTAGGCGAATCTACAATATGTGGGACAGTCAGGCTGCCCTACGTGCCTTTCAGTCTTACACTATAACTTCGAAGCTTGTCGATGAGTGCGTCGCAGTCCTCAATGATTTGGGGGCAATAACAAAGTTTTGTTAGGTTGGGTCCCAGGGCATGACGGCAACGAAAAACCAGATCGCCTGGCAAAACATGGTTCTCTAACAGCATTTTACAGTCCGGAACCCTTTTGTGGACTCACGAAGGCCCTCGTAAAGGAGACCATAAGCAACTGGGAAAATAAGCAGTTTAGGTAGCATTGGCTTAGCAGCCTGGGATAGAGGCAGGCCAAACTCTTAATAGAACCCCCACAAAGAGTATCGGCCAGGCTCATTAATCTAAGGAGGATGGACCTAAGAACCCTCACTGGGTATTTTACGGGACATTGCGGTCTGCGTTATCACCTGAGTAAGCTGAATCTGTCAGATACAACAATTTGTCGGTTTTGCGAACTGGACGATGAAACACCGGTTCATATACTCAGCGAATGCCTTGCGTTAGCAAGAAAGAGAGTTTGCCCATCCGTTCGTGATACGGAATAAAAAACCTGAGGAGGTGCTCAAATTTATAAAGCAATAAGCTGAAAAGTCACACAATAGATCGTGTAAATGGTCGCGGTGTAATAAGGCCTTATAATAATAATAATAATATACCTGAAATAGAAAAGTCTTTAAATACCAGAAAATAGTTAATATTTGAGATTTTATAATTATTTTACATTTCAGTAATCTGGACATGCTTAACATGTTTAATATCAAATGTATTGAAGAAAACAAACCACATTTTTTTAAATCTGAATTATTAAAAATATAAGATTAAAAAGTTTCCTCCTTCATAGAAATCTATGAAAATTAAACCTTGTTCAGCGCCGCCTTCCATTTTTTCTACAGTGCTGACATTTTGCATAGATTATTCTTTTTCTAGATGTAAAAAAACCGGAGGGTCCCTAGGTCTCTGAGAAAAACTTTAGTTTTTTGAACTACCCTAATGTGTAGCATACTTAGGAATAGGGGCATACCTTCAAACTTCCTCGGATTTATGTAATACAATTTTTTTAAATATTTTTTTTTTGATAACGTTACTTTCAAAAAAATTTTGTTTATTTTGATGTGCGGCCTTGGTTATGCCATATAATCTTATCAAAAAAGTGCCACACCGGGACACGGACAAAAATGTACAATGAATAAAGCCAAGCTAATGTGTACAACAAGAAATCCTAGCCATACTTCAATAGCAACAGAATGTAGTTGTGTTTTCTCTGAAAAGCTTAGTTACTCAACGCTAAAACATGTTTATCGAATGAAACTCAAGAAAAATCATGCATCAATTATGAAAAAAACTTGCAAAACTGTTTACCTAATTAGGGAAAGCACTTTATTGTACTAAAATCCATAGCGCTACAAAACTAGATGCTCGAAAAAATTCAAAAAATTCTGAGAGAAAGGGAAACATTTTGATAAAAATTTTGACACATAATTTATGATTTTTTAATAGCCATAAATGAAAACAAAGACTACGTTATACCCAATATTGTACTGCAATTTAAATTAAATCGTAATTAATTTTTTTTGCAATAATTTCAGTATGAAATGAATACGGTTGCAGGCTAATTACCATCGGGGAATTTATACGTTGTTATCGCAGTATATGATATTTGTTAAGCTATTATTCGACCAGTAAAGTTTGCATACATCTTTCATACACATGTATTTAAATGGATTACAAATCCTTCGAGATGGGTATGACTGTATAAATGTGTGGATGTACATATATTTGTGTGTAGATTAAATGTTTGATAGGCTTTTAAAAGCGCATTATCACTTCATCAAATGACAAATGTTGATGAGATGTCATCAGCTACCAACTACAAACTCGTGTACAAAAAAGCACCGCAAAACAACATTGAACGCTGCAAAGGATTTGAACCATTAACCACCGTCTTATTAGTGAATACGAGCGTAAACCATATTTTATTGCAAATGTTCCAATATTTTCAGTGAGGGCATGTGTTAGCACTAATTGAGCATCAACCCCAGTAATCTAGTAATTCGAAGACCGTTGTCGATTTATACAACAAAACCTCTCTAATTCGCTTGCTATTTGAGTCGGTGTAAAAGCACTCTACTTTCTACATCTGTTTTGAAATATTTACAAATGCAAAATAAGTCAAAATAACATAGCATACTTTGAGGCGTGTCGGCGACAAGTGTTGTTTGCTACAAAATTAGGGTGCCTTTGTGCGTGTTTGACTGTCATCTTTGTACTTGTACACTTCACCAACAATACCACCCATCGATTTTACTTGCCACATGCTACATATGTATGAATGAATTGAATTGTTGCTGCCTGCGAGGGTTGAAGTCATTATAAAACTATAAATTAATTATAACTGCGGGGCACAGAGCAGCAGACTCTGAATGCATTCAATGAAATATTTTTGTATGTGTCAATTTATGAACATACCCTGTAGTCGAACCAGTTAGTTGTAAGCTATCTCACAACTACTATGCATTCTAAGCAACGTTATTTTTTTTAAGTGAACTTCTTAGAACTTGTAGTAGATCGAAGTTTTAGCAACTGAAATAGAGAGTCATAGAAGAGTTTTATAGTAGCATTCGGTTAGGCTCAAGGGGCTGCCGCAGAGGCTAACTTAGGCCAGTTTTGAAAAGCCCAACACTAGGAAAGTCAGCCCCGAGACTCGGCCATAAGGAAAATCCCTGAGCTGTCGGGATTCTCCACATAGCGGAATCCCGAGACTGACACTCCTACAAACGGCACCGTTATTTCTTCTTGAACCATTTAGATGACGAGAATGCGCTTTTTGGGAGTGCCCTTCCTGGTTAGCCTACACCAGGTCACGGAGCTGGACATAAAGGACCTGATGGCCTTTATCAAGTCATCTAAATGGTTCGAGGAAGAGTAACGGTGTCGGTTTAGGAACGTCAGTCCCGGGATTCTGCTATGTGGAAAATGCCGATAATACCAGGATTTTCCATATGGCAGGGTCCCGGAACTGACTTTCCTAGTGTTGGTGGTATCACAACGGGCCAGGATTTTCCATATGGCAGGGTCCCGGAACTGACTTTCCTAGTGTTGGTGGTATCACAACGGGCCTTTTAATACTGGCCTAGGTGTGCCTCTGCGGCAGCCACTTGAACCTAACCTAACCTTAGATGACTTGATGAAGGCCGTCAAGTACTTTATATTTAGCTCTCAAAGCTGGCGTAGGCTATTCAGGAAGAGAACTTCCGAAAAGCGCATTCTCGCGCCGCTTAAAAAGGTGCAGAAGAGGTGCTCTACCGTTTCCTCCTCTTCATGATCTTTACAACTTCTACAGCAAGCATCGGCGCCCCATAGATCTTAAGATCAGTCAAACAAGTTGGATTCATCACACAGACACGTTGTGCTCTTTGTTTACCAAATGATTTAGTCGTCACTGGGCAAGGGGCGAAACCACATCGGGTGGGGGTGTCGCTTGTTTGGTCAGCGAATGTTAAAAATATAGTTGGAACGATCACAGCGCGTGTATAAGCGTTCTCACTTTTACACCTGCATTTACAAATCTGCCGACCCATGTTATACAGCATCGTCTGTAGAGCAAACCTAGCCTTGCAGCGTACTTTTCAATACGGAAGTGCCCGGTTAATAGCCCTATGAAATTGGAGATTTCGTAGGGCGTAAATGTGGGTGGAGTGCAATAAAGCCATACGCAATAACGCCATACGGCTTTATTTCCAATCAGTTTGAGAAATAAAGCCATATGGCCTCATTTCCTATTGCTAATGGAAATAAAGCCAGTATGGCCTTATTGCCATTTTCAAAACAAAATCTGTAATAATAAACCAGAACTTAGTTAATTTATTAGTAACTAGGTTACCCTCCTGAAGGGTGGATACCTTGCCGCGGTACGAGGGCTTAAGTCGATAGTCACAGGGCTACGCTGCCCTTGTGATCATAGCTCCGTACGGCACTTCATCACGAGAGCAGCCTAGCCTCTCTGGCGCGACGACAAAGATCTTCCCCTCCCAATCCAGGGTGTTATGCGAAACCGTGCCCATTGGACGTTTGCAGCCGGGAGGCAAATCGTGGCTGTATTTGAACGGAGCCTCTCTGATACCGGGTCGCCTCAGAGAGTAAGCATGGCCTTACCGCGGTACGGGGCTCTGCCGCGGCGTACGACACATTTCCCCTACTCTTCCCTTGACCCTAAGCTGGCCTTGTCCGGCGATGGGTCGTACGAACAAGATGAACTCAAATAACCTAAATAAAAACGAAAAACCTAAAAAACAAACAACGCCAAATTTCACTCCTCAGCAAAGGAGAGCTATGGAGGAGCAGGCGAGAAAGCAACAACAACGCCGGAGGACAACCTCCGTTCCACAATCAAGGGGGGGATCAACAGCGATGGCAACTACGAGTCGGTCAACCAACCCTCTATCGAGTAAGATTGACTTGATGGGAGCTAGCACCAGTGCGGTTGCCAACGCAGCTAAGCGGACAACGGCGGATGCTAAACTCCCATCAACCGCTGATATGAAAACCAGTATCTTTACGTCTGTGGCAGCGGTCTCACGACCTGGCCTCGGAGTTTCGAAGGAGAAGGAAGCTGCAACTGAGATGTCGGCAAGGAGAGCGACCGCGATGGCAACTACGGGTCCGCACTCCCGGGAGACATCTCCCCGCCGCTTCACATACCACGAGAAAAGATTGGCTGCAAAGATCCTGAAGAGGTACCGCAGGAATCGCTGTCGCCGAATTCCAGTAAATCGGTAGAGCTAGCGAAAGCGTACATTCTTCTCAACGTTGCTCCGGAGTTTCCGGGTAGTTCGGCGCGAGTAACGGATGCGGGTTGGCACCAGGGTCAGATTAAATTACTCGCATGCGAGGATGCAAAAACCGTACACACTGTACAAGGCAGAAGCTGCTAAACTGGGTGAAGTCTACAAGGGCGCAAAGATAGAGGTCGTCGACTGGAAGGAAATTCCAGCTCGTCCAAGGGCAAGGGCGTGGATTCCGGCCATCCCTGACGAACCCGGAGAGAATTCTCGGGATGCTACGGCTAATGAATCCGTCCCTGCCAACGCATGACTGGAGTGTCAATCTGGTCGGGGATGCGGTAGGGCCCGACAGACAGGTGGTGTTCACCATAAATAAGGTGTAATGGCCTAGTACACTACAGCGTAGGCCAGATCGTTATCCACGTATATCGTGGTGATGCTCAGCGCGCTGCCTTCTCGGCTGCTCCGGGGGAACCGGAAAACGAATTACCAGAAGAGGAAGCGGAGGATTCCGATGCGGAAAGCATGTTATCCGCCACGTCCCTTGGCGATAGTGCTGTGAAAAACTCGGAGATGGAGGACAGCCTACAGGACGAGGAAGTCCTCGACGTCACGGTGGTAGCAGCTAACGCTGAGCGATTAACATCTAACGCTACAGGCAGCAGGACTCCTGCAACGCCATATCGGGCAGTTAATCGGAACAACTCGTCGTTGATAGGCAACCTCCGGGATGGGGCAAACCTCGACGATATGGGGACGGCAGGGAAGTCTGTGCGCTCTCATGTTGGTGGTGCTTCAGATTAATCTGCACAAATCTAAAGTGGCTTCGGCTGCTTTAAGTAGTCGTCTTTCTAAAGGCGACGTGGATGTGGTCCTCATCCAAGAACCCTGGGTGAATAGCTCGAGAATCTGCGGATTGGGGACTAAGGGCTTCAAGCTCATTCGAGCCAGCGAGGAGAGCAAAGTCAGAACGTGTATTTTGGTCAAGACTGAGTTGAACTCCTTTCTCCTACCTAACTACACCAATGGTGATATTACCGCTATCAGTCGATAGCCGACGCCGAAGAACCCCCACCACAAACGGAGGTGAAAGACCTGGTGTCAAATTTCTGCACGGGTAATCTTATAATTGGAGCGGACGCTAATGCTCACCATGTCCAATGGGGGAGCTCCGATATCAATGCCAGGGGCGAGTCTCTGTTTGATTACCTCTTAACAACTAACCTGGTAATTTGCAACGTGGGTAATGAGCCTACTTTTATCACTAAGACCCGCAGGGAGGTCATAGACCTCACTATCTGTAGTGAAGGCGCCTATGAGTGGGTCAGAAAATGGCGCGTTCTCGATGAGCACTCATTCTCCGACCACCGGTGCGTAGAATTAGTTCTAGACTTTTCGTTTGAGCAGCCGGTTATGAAACGCAACCCACGTAACACTAACTGGCAGCTACACAATGAAATACTATCTAGGGACTTACCAGCACTGCCCCCACAAGTCCCCTCATCAGTAGGGGAGTTAGAGGATCTGGTAAAGACCTTTACAACGGCGCTCTCGAATGCTCTAGAGCAGGCTTGCCCAGTGCCAAAACCACGCGGCAAACATAGGCCGCATTGGTGGTCCTACGACCTCGACTCGCTCCGAAAATCAGTGGAAAGATAGTGACATACGAAGACGATTTAGCTATTGAATTCAGAGGCAAGTTCCCACAAACTCTGTGTGACCTGATGCAAGTAGCACTGCGAGAGGTTTCGAGGTGGTCCTCTCGCTGCGGACTTAGTATCAACCCGGGGAAAGTGGAACTTGTCCTCTTCACCAACCAACAAAATACCGCCACTAAGCCTACCAGAACTAGATGGCACGCGCCTGGGCTTGTCGGATAAGGCCAAGTTTGTAGGCATAGTTCTGGACAGGAAATTGAATTGGAAGGAGAATGTTCTTCAGCGCCAGAAGAAAGCTTGCATCACTCTTTACACATGCAAAAGAGCCCTTGGCAAAAAATGGGGGCTCAGCCCTAGAGTATGCAGTTGGATCTACACGGCCATCATTCGCCCAATCATGCTGTATGGAGTCGTCGTATGGTGACCGGCGCTGAGCAAGGCAACATACCTGAATCTGTTGCGGAAAGTCCATAGATCCAATATGATCTGTATAAGCGGTGCGCTAAGGACAACGCCCAACGAAGCCCTCCAGGTCATTCTGGGCATTTTGCCACTTGATCTGGAAGGGTTTCGGTCAGCGGCGGCATCAGCTCTGCGCCTAAGAGAAACCTCCAGTTGGGGTGCGGGTACTATTGGACACTCCAGTATTCTGGAATCTTACAGCTTTCTCCCTCTAAGCACAGATCGTTGTGCGACCACTACAGTCGGGGATAGCTGTTTCAAAATAAACATTCCCAGCAGAGAAGACTGGGAGAGGACGGATTGGTGTCCCGAAACAAATGGTGGCACTTCCATATACACCGACGGCTCGAAGTTGGACGGCAGAGTTGGAGGAGGGGTTTATTCAAGGGATTTGGACCTTGAGCTCTCCTTCAGACTACCTGATCACTGTACCGTCTTCCAGGCGGAAGTCTCGGGAATCCTGGACGCCGCGGCCTGGTTAAGAAAACGTGTTATCGGAGAAGATATCGCTATTTTCAGCGATAGCCAAGCGGCAATCAAATCCCTTGGCTCATACACGTTCAACTCTGAACTGACGCTCAGCTGTCGTCGATCTCTTCAGGAGATGGCGTAAACCTCATATGGGTCCCGGGCCATACGGACATTGAGGGAAACTGTAAGGCAGACGAGCTTGCCAGGCAGGGCACGACCAAGCAGGTTCTTCAGGATAAAGAGCGCTTGGGTATGCCGTTTGCCACATGCAAAGTAATGCTGAAGGAGCAGACACTCCGTCAAGCCAACGAAAGATGGATACAATCCCCAGGGTGTCGGATATCGAAACAAACCTGGCCAAAATGGGATCTTAAAAGTTCTAGACGCATTTATGCCCTAACTAGGAGGGAAATCTGCATATTCATAGGGGTATTAACGGGTCACTGCCTCATTGGTAGGCATGCAGAAAGGCTAGGTGTGCCCTACCGACGATGCTGCAGGAGTTGCAAAGATGATGAGGAGGAGGAAACAGCGGAGCACCTCATCTGCAACTGTCCGGCTTTAAGCGGCGCGAGAACGCGCTTTGTGGGTTCCTAGATAGCCCAAGCCAGATCGCGGAACTGGACAAAAAGGACTTGATGGGCTTCATAAAGTCATCTAAGTGGTTCGAGGAGGAGTAACGGTGTCGGTCCCGGGATTCTGCTATGTGGAAAATCCCAGCAACTCAGGGATTTTCCATATGGCTGGGTTCCGGGGCTGACTTTCCTTGTGTTGGTGGTATCACAACGGGCCTTTCAAAACTGGCCTAAGTGTGCCTCTGCGGCAACCACTTGAACCTAACCTAACCTAACTAGGTGGAGCCCGCGACTTCGTATGCGTATAAGGTAAAAAAATAGTACATTTCCCTTAATAGCCATTCTAAGCGCTTTGGTATTAAGAAGCTTCACATTTTATGAGATATCTCCGGGGTAGCTTAGGTATTGAAATTAATCAAATGGTTTATGACAGCATTTAAGTTGAGCGTCTAGCTACCCAACGATTCAATTCCATTCAGTAATTTTAGAGTGTTACGACCGCAAACATACATACAGACATGGTCCACATATTAAGTATAGATAACTCCAAGCCGCGGTGCGACCCGGGTTCGTGGAGGGCGGCGCACCGCGATTTTCGGTATGGCTTTATTTCGCCTCGGCCGCCGTGGTGTAGCGGTTAAGTGATCGGCCTTCTATACCAAGTCGTGGCGGTTCGATGCCCGGTAAAAGTAACATCAAAAATTATTTAGAAAAATAATTTTTCTAAAACGGGGTCGCCCCTCGGCAGTAGTTTGGCAAACTCTCCGGGTGTATTTCTGCCATGAGAAGCTTCTCAGCAAAAAATTCATTTGCTTTGCAAGTGCCGTTCGGAGTCGGCAAAAAACTGTAGGTCCCGCCAACTTGTAGGAAAAACTCTAAAGCAACACACCACAAGTTGGAAAGAGAAGCTCGGCTAAAAATCTCGTTAGAGGTTATGATAACCTGTTGGTATATCGCCGCCATTAGTTTTTTTTTTTTTTATTTCGCTTTGCGATTTAACCGAATTGAAAATATCGCCATAAGGCCTTATTTCCATTTGGTTTGAGAAATAAAGCCATATGGCGTTATTTCGTATGGCTTTATTGCACCCCGCCGTAAATGTGTCTAGATCTTTTAAGACCATATCTTGGACAGGTTTGTTTGGATATGCGGTACCCTGGGGATTGTAGCCATCTTTCTTTGGCTTGCCGGAGTGTTTGCTCCTTTAGCATTAAGCATACCTAAGCGCTCTTTATCCCGTAAGCTCGTCTGCACTACAGTTTCCCTCAATGTCCGTGTGTCCTGGAGCCCAGAGTTCAGCGACTAAGAGCCAAGGGATTTGATAGCCGATTGGCTGACGCTGAAAATAACGATATCCTCTCCGATAGCGCCTTTGATTATCCAGACCGCGGCGTCTAAGACTGCTGATACTTCAGCATGGAAGAAGCTGCAATGATCAAGTAGTCTGAAGGATAGCTCAAGGTCGAAATTCCTTGAATAAACCCCTGTTCTAACTCTGTCGTCTTACTTCGAGCCGTGGGTGTATATGGAAGTGCCGCCATTAGTAGCAGGACACCGATCCATCCTCTCAAAGTCTTCTCTGCTGGGGGTGTTTATTTTGAAGCAGCTATCCAGTAGTACTTGCGCCCCAGTAGGACGTTTCCCTTAAAAGCAGAACCGTTGCTGCTGCTACCTGGTACCCTGCCAGATCAAGTGGCAAAATGCCAAGAATGACCTGGAGGGCCTCGTTGGGCGTTGTCCTGACTTTAGTAGATTCAGGTTTGTTGCCTTGCTCAGCGAAGGCCACCCTCCTACGACCCCTTATAGCATAACTGGTCAGATAATTACAATGTAGACCCATCCCCATTTCCTGCCAACGGCTCTTTTGCATGCGTAAAGTGCAATACACGCTTTCTTCTGTGGCTGAAGAATATTCTCCTTTTAATTAAATTTGTTGTCCAGAACTGTGCCTAGGAACTTGGCTGATAAAGCCATGGCATTTAGTTCCCCACTTTGTGACCATTTCGGTCCTTTTTGGGGATCTTTTCATTTTTAGAGGATTTTTTTTAATGTTTCTGAGAATAAAAGTACTTTTTCCTAAAATATGTAAACAAATCCTCAGAAAGCATAAATTCATTCATGAATTGTAAGATAATTTTGTTAGAATCTATGAACTTTTTCTTTTATTCTAAGAAATATCAGCATGAACTTCTATGAAACTTTGTTCTTAAAAAACATGTACGTTTTTGGTTCAGTGTAATCATTATTTGCGGTCCCTGGTGTATAAAGATAACTTAGGACATTTATATGTTAAAAACGCCATTTGCTTATATAGAAAAAGAAATCGTTTAACTAGTTCGATTGGGAGTTATACTATTTATGCCCTACTTCGCAACTATTTGAACTGTGTACGGGGTATAAGCTGTTGCAGCGGTTGTTGACATATCGTATCGAGTTTGAGCAAAATAAAATAAATAAATGCGTTTTGCAGTTGTAATACCAGTGACAAATGTTGCGGGATTTGGGTACATTGTAGTGGAATAATCACCATGCTACACAACGTCAAAGCATAAATAATGATAATCACAGACTAATCGCTTATCACAGTTATTGAAAACCAAAAATAAAAAAAAGCTTGTACTTGAAATAGGCGTCATTAAAGCTCATTGAAAATGTACAAGAGGCTAACAAAAGCTGCTCTAAACTAAATCCTAAGAGGATCAAGAAATTATGAAATATGTATGTATGCACGCTTGTTTAGTTATCAGGCGATGTTCTGGCGGGTCTTGAGAATGTTTTATGTTTATAACTGTTTAATGTTTGCCCAACTAAATCTTTATCTTTATTATTTTTTCTTTCTTCATTCTACTTTTCGTCCGATCCCTAAATTTAATGCTTAGTTCCTATATTTATCTTAACCTTTATCTTTATCTGAATATTTATGTTCACCTTTATAATAATCTTTGCCCTTATCTACTTCTTTATATTTATCTGTACCTTTTCAGCTCTCATCTCTTCCCTAATGTCTATGCTTTATTCTTATCTTTATCTTTACCCTTATCTTTATCTCTATACTTATCTTTAATCCATATCTCTTTTCGTAACTCTTCTTTATCTTTTTCTATATATTTTTACTTCGCAATGATTTCTAATGTCAAATCATTCTGAAAATATTCTAAAGGTTATCCAAGAAGTCCTGAAATAATTTACGAAACCTAAATTTGTTAATCAAACATTTTAAACTTAGAACATTATCTAATTTGCAAATGAACTGTCAAAACTTGTATAAAAAAAAAAAATTAACACACACTTGAAACAAAGTTTACACAAGATGGTTAAAATGCACACCAAACAAAAATGGAAGAAGGGTAAAATTTTTTTTTTCAGGAGAATTTCGAAATTTATAGTTTTTGTTTGACAGCAAGTACACATAAATCCATTTGGTGCGTTAATCGAACTGTATTGCGTTTCTGTAACTCAATTCGATCGATCGTCTCGTTTTTAGAGAAAGGGGGTACTGTACCCCTCGATTTTAATGTCGTCACATTCGACTCGATTCAAAATTAAAAAAAAAAAATAAATAAATTTTGTGACTATGTAAAAAGCAAGTGAGAAAGCAAATCGACAAAATTTAATTGAGGAGTTGCGTGCAAAAAGGGCACTTCTCAGTTAGTGCCCTTTTTGCACGCAAGTCCCCCATTTCTTACAGAAACAAAAAATATGAGTGTGACGTCATTATGACGTCAAATCGACTATTTCAGTCGAGACGATCGATCGAAAAGAGTTACAGAAACGGGGTACTGAGCTGATAATTATATATAACGCTTTTTACATGTTTCGTAAATGAAGATCCTAAATATTTTATAAAGAGTATGAGTTTCTTAGACCCTGTACCAGATGGTTAAAAAAGATAAATTTTGACAAATCGAAGGAAAAAGTCTGACATTTATCGCGGCAAATATGGGAGTCAGAATTTTCCATATCTGATGGGGTTAGATCAAATTTTGACAACTACGAATGTCTTGACATGCCTGTATGTGATATAATTTCAAATAAATATGTATATCGCTCATTTGCTGCAACATCGTCATAACTCAAAAAATTTGATATTACAGAAAACGCATTTTTAGTTTTTGAATTGATGTGTATTTATATGGGATATGTAAGTATGTTATGAGTTTGTGGTCATTAATTTGAGAATATTTGAAACTTTGGTGGGCTTTTGACCGTTTGTGAATAATTTTTCCTAAATTATTCTGTTTTTTATTATAAGTGAACAAGATGGAAAAGCAACAACAATTACAAGCTACCATGATTACGTAATTTCGGCCTTGCTCAAGGGCACTTGTCAAATGGCTTCGTGTTTTAGAAATTTTTCATCACCTATTGTTGGTCATCGAACCAAGAACCAAGGGGATTAGGAATTTCTAAGCCCGCAGTGTGTACCTCTTACACCAAGCTGCGTTGAAATTATTGTCAGCTTATATCCATCATGTTCACTTAGTATGTATTCATTATATTAGTTTTTGTTTTTATACTACCTTATCGACAACTAGAGCGACATCAATTTATACTAGCAGTGTCAAGGATTTTTAGTGCACCCTCTGATCATTTTACTGACAGCTGCAGCTTATTTTCACAGGTGGCTTTTTCCGCTGTGTCCTGCGATTAATACGTAAGTATGTTATGAGTTTGTGGTCATTAATTTGAGAATATTTGAAACTTTGGTGGACTTTTCGATGGCCAACAATAGGTGATGAAAAATTTCTAAAACACGAAGCCATTTGACAAGTGCCCTTGAGCAAGGCCGAAATTACGTAATCATGGTAGCTTGTAATTGTTGCTTTTCCATCTTGTTCACTTATAATAAAAAACAGAATAATTTAGGAAAAATTATTCACAAAGGTCAAAAGTCCACCAAAGTTTCAAATATTTTTATATGGGATAAGTAATTAATTCTATCGCGATGCTGTGTGAAATGTTAAAACCTCGGATATAACACTTTTCCAATAAATACTATATTTCCGATATATTAGTGATGTTAACTCAAAATTTGGGATTTTTTTAGTTGTGACGATGTTTAGCTGAACTTGAACTCAAGTGATGGGCTGTTTGCTCACTTATCCTTAAATTTCAAGTTACGCTATGAATTTACCGTCCACTTTATTAGCCCTCTTTTTTAAACGAAGAAGTGTATATTAAACTTTGAAATTAAAAGCTACCTAAGAAAACGGTCGCCATAAGTTGTTTTAATTTAAAAATCAAAATTTATTGTGCATGTATATTAGGGTGATTCAAATAAAAAAAATTTGGTTTTTATTTCGGTCTTACCCCCTGAATTTATAGGTATTGATGAGAAAATAAGCCTTGCAAAAAATTAGCGTTCTAACTTAACCCTTAGGGGTGGCTATTTTTCTTCGCCCCTTCCCATACATTTTGTATGAAGAAAAATGGCATTTTTTTTCAAAGTGAATTTTCTTTAAATTTTTGAAACTTCTTTCAAAATACTTTTACTTAATCTTAAAGTTGAAGCTTTGAAGCTTCCATAATGGTGTGCCAAGTGCGATTATCTTAACTATTAAAATAATTACAGCCATCTAAAATTTACTAGATTTTATACGTGTTACTGTGTATGTGTGTGAAATAGTACAAAACTCAGTCATTTTCAAATTGCTGTAACTATCTTAAAAATTAAGATAATCGTACACGGCTTACCATTTTGGAAGCTTCAAAGCTTCAACTTTAAGAGTATGTAAAAATATTTTAAAAAAAGTTTCATAAATTAAAAGAAAATTCACTTTGAAAAAAAAATGCCTTTTTCCCCATACAAAATGTATGGGAAAGGGCGAAAAAAAATAGCCTCCCCTAAGGATTAAGTTAGAAGGGTAAAGTTAGAACGTTAATTTTTTGCAAGGCTTATTTTCTCATCAATACCTAACTTTTTAGGAGGCAAGACCAAGTCGAAATGATTTTTTTTGCATATTTTTCGTAAAAGTTAAAAATAAAAGTTATTTTTAAATTTTTTAATTTTGCTCGGAAAATAACAGTTATCATTAAATTTTTAAATTTCGATTACAAACTAAGAGTTATTTTTAAATTTTTCAATTTCGATCGGAAAATAAGAGTTAACTGGAAAAAATTTTTATTTTCGATTTTAAATGAAAAAAAAATCAGAGATAACTCTTATTTTCGGATCGAAATAGAAAAGTTTAAAAATAACTCTTATTTTGCGATCAAAATTTAAAAATTTAAAAATACCTGTTATTTTCTGATCCGAATTTAAAAATTGAAAAATTACTCTTGTTTACCGATTGAAATTTAAAAGTTAAAAAATAACTGTTATGCCCATATAATAAGAGTAACTGTTACTTGCGGTCCCTGGAATATACATACATATTGTACCGACCGGTTCGAAAGCGTTGAGGGAAACTCTGTTGGTCCTCTTGAATATTTTGGGCGTTTCTAAATATTTTTTATTAAGAAGTGCTGTTTATCTTACTTGTATTCGTGCTTCGTTGAGCTTCGTCGTTCGTGCCAATTCCTCTCTGCAGTATATGTCTGGGTAGTGCGATTTCGCGAAAGCGGCTTCCAATTCAGCTAGTTGCTCCTAAAAAAAAAAAGAATACTTTTAATAAAATTCTAATTATCCAAGCTGAGCTTGAAAACAAAATAACTCAAATATTTTCAAATTGGACAGAAATGAAGCAATACACATCGAAGAGCTTGAAATGCTGGTCAGCAGAAGCACCGCCAGACAATTTTATCAAAAAATTCGACGAATGACAGAAGGTTTTAAACCCGGGGCAAACTCCTGTAAAAATGACAACGGCGACCTGGTGGCAGATGTGCAGAGAGTACTAAGGTTATGGAGGGATCACTTCTCTGCCCTTTTAAACGGAGGTACAGAGCAACAATTCAGAGAAGAGGACGAACCCGACCCCACAATCGAAGACGATGGAATTGAAGTTCCACAACCCAACTATAACGAGGTGCGAATAGCTATATCACGGCTAAAAAACAGTAAAGCGGCGGGTGCTGATGGCCTGCGCGCTGAGCTATTCAATTGCGGCGGCGAGGAGCTGGTAAGGTGCATGCAGCTCTTGTGCAGAATATGGTCGGATTAATGCAAGCCTGAAGATTGGAATCTAAGTGTTCTCTGCCCAATCCACAAGAAGGGGATCCCGCCAACTGCGCAAACTATCGTGGAATCAGCCTTTTGAGTATCGCATATAAGGTCCTTTCCAGCGTATTGTGTGCAAGACTGAAGCGTGACGTAAAGCGACTGATTGGACCTTATCAGTGTGGCTTCAGACCTGGTTAATCAACCATCGACCAGATTTTTACAATACGCCAAATGTTGGAAAAACTCCGTGAAAAAAGGATCGACACACACCATCTCTTATTTGATTTTAAAGCCGCCTTTCACAGTGGCGACCGCCGTGGTGTAGCGGTTAAGTGTTCGGCCTTCTACACCAAGTCGTGGCGGTTCGATGCCCGGCAAAAGTAACATCAAAAAATTATTTAGAAAAACAATTTTTCTAAACGGGGTCGCCCCTCGGCAGTAGTTTGGCAAACTCTCCGAGTGTATTTCTGCCATGAGAAGCTTCTTAGCAAACAATTAATTTGCTTTGCAAGTGCCGTTCGGAGTCGGCAAAAAACTGTAGGTCCCGCTAACTTGTAGGAAAACTAAAAAGCAACACACCACAAGTTGGAAAGAGAAGCTCGGCTAAAAATCTCGTTAGAGGTTATGATAACCTGTTGGTATATCGCCGCCATTAGTTTTTTTTTTTTTTTTCACAGCACGAAAAGGAGTTGCCTATATGCCGCTATGTCTGATTTTGGTTTCCCCGCAAAGCCTATACGGCTATGCAAAATGACGCTGAGCAACACCACCAGCCAGAATCGGGAAGGACCTCTCCGAGCCGTTCGAAACTAAACGAGATTTCAGGCAGGGCGACCCCCTATCGTGCGATTTCTTTAATTTTATGTTGGAGAAAAAAATACAAGCTGCAGAACTTAATCGCGCTGGAACAATATATTACCCAACGACATCGACATCATTGGCCTCAACAACCGCGCCCTAACTTCTGCGTAGAAAAAGAAGCGGAAAATTGGTTTGGTGGTGAACGAAGGTAAAACGAAGTACCTACTGGCATCAAGCAAAGAGTCGGCACATTCGCGCCTTGGAAACCACGTCACTGTTGGCAGCCATAATTTCGAGATAGTTAGGGACTTTGTATACCTGGGAAGCAGCATTAATTCCAACAACAATGTAAGCCTGGAAATCCATCGAAGGATATCTCTTGCAAACAAATTCTACTTTGGGCTGAGTAGTCAATTGAGAATTAAAGCCCTCTCTCGACGAACAAAAACAACACTCTATAAGTCACTTATCGTACCCGTCCTGCTATATGGGGCAGAAGCAAGGACACTGACAGCATCTGATGAGGCGGCTTTGGGAGTATTCGAGAGAAAAATTCTTCGAAAGATTTATGGACCCCTAATAGTTGGCGACGGCGGGTAACGAAGAAGATATAATGATGAGCTGTATGAACTTCACGCAGACGTCGACATAGTTCAGCGAATTAAAACCCAGCGTGTTCGCTGGCTTGGACACGTGGTGCGAATGAACTAAGACGCTCCGTCTCATAAGGTATTCCTATCGGCACCCGCCGGTGGAAGTAGAGGAAGAGCGAGACCATCAATCCGATGGCAGGACCAAG
The DNA here is from genome assembly GCA_964058755.1 of Campiglossa producta. Lineage (NCBI taxonomy): Eukaryota > Metazoa > Arthropoda > Insecta > Diptera > Tephritidae > Campiglossa > Campiglossa producta. The sequence continues at coordinate 62,231,743 of CAXKVI010000005.1, read as the reverse complement.
TGGAGGCAGATCTGAAAACACGCGGTGTCTCCAATGGGTGCCAGTTGGCTCAACAAAGAACCGCCTGGCGGCCAGCAGGACGGCCAAAATCGCCTAGGCGGTTAAAGGATATTTAAAGTAGCAGGTTCAATTAGAAATCATTGGCTAAAACTTAGTTCTCACCTCCCAAGAAATACCTCAAGAAATAACGATCACATGTATCTCAATTTTTTCAAAAAAATACATTTAGCTAATTACTCGTTAACAGTATTTGCAAAGGACCAGCAGCAAAGGAAAAATTAAATTGTAAACAAAATAAAATTGTACAAATTAGCAAACATTTTTTGCCCTAAAAATCTTTTTTAGTAATAACAGTTTCGCGGTGAGAGGAAAAGAACATCACTTCAAAAGGTACAGGGATAAGGATAGGGATAACAATGCGAAGAGAAAAATAAAGGAGGAGATCAAATCTAAAAGCTGGCAGACATAATCACAACACATGCATATGTATGTACCTACAAATTTAAACTTAACATAAGTCCATATTTATTTGCCTGTAGTACATACATACATATCTAAGTGTGTATGTATTATCTTCCTGCTCTGCTAAGATTATATTTCATGTCACCACGAATTACATAAGATACCTGTGTAAACGTCGTCCTATGTCTTCGTCTCGCTGGTGTCGGGCAGGATGCTGTGGTTGGTGTATGGCCGGCATGTTGACTTAACGAAGATAAACCGTTTCCGGGCGACGTGACACCGCCGGAAACCGACGAGAGGCCCGTATTAGGTTCTGGCTTGAGCTTCTTAAATGCACCTTCCGCTGTGAAATTAAATTGAAGGCAAAATATATTATATTTAGTTAAATGTGGGCTAGACTTATGCAGGTACTTATGTTAAAGTATTACAACTAATAAGGCTAAATGTAAACATATGCTTTGGGGTGGGCCAACAAAAAACGATTTTCTTTAGGGATGCTTATTAAAAGGTAGTAGGTATGTTGAAAAATATCTGGTTTATAGAAAAATAAATGATATTTACAAACCCAACATGTCAGCTGAAATTAGCTTACCTACCTTGTGAATATATTCTCACATCAAATAAATTGAATATCGACTGCTATTCAAAATCTCAGATTTTATCAATAACGCTCTATTTTAGAATTTGATTCAAAAACGCTCTGTCTCAAAGATTTCTTTAAATCACGCCCTATTTGAAATCTTAAACTTTCCTTGGGTTATGTCATTTCTGAAACTCATTCTGAAATAGGGCGTTCTTTAGACAAATTTTTAGTAGGGCGTTATTATCTTAAGATCGCTCCAACCCGATTTTTTTGGTACATAGGATTAAAGGCCGGCCCACAATCAAAATCGTCGCGTATTATCTTCGTCTTTTTTTTTTTTCTTTTGGGTCTTCTTACATTAAGCGTAAGTGACTTGACGTCAGCCCGGCCGGCAGAACTCCTACTGGAAGAGAAAGGCGTGTTAGGCGGGAGTGCGGCCACCTCTTAGAAAAAACTTAGTTAACCAAACCGATTTTCTGAGTATGAGGGTTCTTAGAGGTTCTTCCGTAGAATCTTTACCTACCCTTAGAATTTTTATATTAAGCTTAGTTCTCCCACAATCCGCGCTGTAATTAGAAACAATATTTGGATCAAAGTACATGATTCTGAAAGCCTCAACGTTTCTATTTACAATACAATTGCGTTTTAGTGAGTAGAGTGTCCCAATTTTGTATGCTGCAGCTCTTAGACTATATGTATTAGGGTGCATCGATAAAGGTAATTTTTGATTATGGAAGCGTATACGCGTTATAACAGGCACCAAAAGTTGGGGTTTGCATTTTAAAAACGATAGTGTACACTGACATTTCGTAAAAAAATACATACATAGTTCTCCCAGTTTCGCAAGCCCTTTGAAGCAAAATAAAGAGATGATAAAAAAATTTCAAAGACAACCTTTATATGAATGCTGTCAAAAAGCCGCAGCAAAGTTGCCGTTAAAGAAAGACATGGTTTCGGTGTTTTTGGTTTTAAAATTTTAGTCATCAATTTCAGATTTGAAAATATAAAGGTGGAGTGCATATTTCCAAAGTAAGGCAAACAATTTCTTACAGCCTAAATAGAAGTTCGGATATCGACAAAACATTTAAAGTCTATTAATTGCACTACACCTTTAAATTTTCAAATCTCACAAATTGATTACAATTGGTAAGACTAAAATTTCAAAACCAAAAACACGGAAACCATGGCTTTGTTTAACGACAAATTTGCCGCGGCTTTTTGACAGCATTCATATAAAGGTTGTCTCCCGGCTACACCATGCACAGAACTTCGACAAATTATTTTATTTAAAAAACAAGTAAGGAAAGCTGTCTTCGGCTGTGCCGAAGGCTAAATACCTTTCATGAATAAGCGTCACGATTTTCACTGTTTGATCCCCAGTACAGCCTGTGTGAATTTAACTTTAGCTCATACCGAAATTATCGGAGCTATCGATTATATGGGGACGATGTGTTATATTGGTCCAATCTCATTGATTTTTAACATCGACATTCCACATTCTAAAATAGCAACATTTACGAAATTTCACGTTCCTACCGATATAATTACAGGAGTTATCTACCAAAATCCGTTTATCGGAACAATCGATTGTATGGGGGCTATGTGAAATATTTATCCAATCTCGATGATTTTCAACATCGATATTTCACATATAAAAATAGCAATACGTCCAAAATTTCACGTTCCTACGTGTTTAATTACAGGAGTTATAGCCCAAAATCCGTTTACCGGAATAATCGATTGTATGGGAGCTATGTGAAATATTTATCTAATCTCTATGAGTTTCAACATCGATATTTCACATATAAAAATAGCAATACCTACAAAATTTCACGTTCCTACGTGTTTAATTACAGGAGTTATAGCCCAAAATCCGTTTATCGGAATAATCGATTGTATGGGAGCTATGTGAAATATTTATCCCATCTCTATGATTTTCAGCATCGATATTTCACATATAAAAATAGCAACACTTATAAAATTTCACGTTCCTTCGTGTTTAATTACAGGAGTTATAGCCCAAAATCCGTTTATCGGAATAATCGGTTGTATGGGAGCTATATGTTATATTGGTCCGATCTTGCTGGTTCCGACAAATGATTCCTATATTGGAAAATGGTGGCCGCATACCAAATTTCAGCCAAATATCTCAAAAACTGAGGGACTAGTTTGCGTTCAAACAGACAGACAGACAGACGGACAGACGGACAGACGGACATGGCTAAATCAACTCATCTCGTCATCCTGATCATTTCGGTATACTTATTGATGGGTCTATCTCTTCTTCTTCTCATATTTACAAACATCGGACCAAAGTTATAATACCATTTCATGTTCATGAAAGGTAT